>OY757912.1:64459476-64766976 GCA_963585895.1 Sepioteuthis lessoniana
CATGATTTTACACCGTATTTCAGCAGTTACTTGTTTTCATATTTTGTTTTTGGAAAATCGGTTTAATATTAGGTAGAAGACGGTAGTTGGGAAAATTCCTTTAGTTGTTGTGTTATAGATATTAAGGAATCTTTAGATCTTGACTAAGAATTTCTATAAGATCACAGAAGGAGATTTCCATTTCTCTTCGCGTAAATGTGTAGTCTATAAAAAAAATTCATGAAGCAACTTTTCTTCTTTACATACATCTAATTAGTTTCCCGTTGTTGTTGTTGTTTGTCGTTATTATTATTACTATATTATTATTATTATTATTATTATTATTATTATTATTATACTACTACTACAACTACTTTAAGAGTTTTTCACACAACATTAACCGATGTGTCTCAATGGAGTTTGAATGAAAGCAAGTCTCCTCAAGTCCCCAGGACTGTTCTCAGTATTCTGGCGATCTTAATAATGCGGTAGTTTGAATGATCTCTAATTCCTCCTCTTATTTCCAGGTCCTCCGGTCCCTGTACTAACACTTTGGTGACTGTACCCGGCACACCAATTACAATTGGTATCACTGTCACTTTCATGTTCCACAGTTTTTGCAGTTTTCTTAGCAAGGTCCAGGAAACTTATTCTTCTTTCAATTCGGCTAGTTCTCTTTTTTTTTTACTTTTTTTTCTTTTCTTTTTTTTTTTTTTTTGTTTTTTTTTTTTACTATCGCTAGGTCTGGTCGTCTGGCCGAGATTATGTGATTCCGTTTGTATCTCAAAATCCCTGAGAAATTTGTGCGTCTCATTCTCCAGACTGATTCTAGATTGTGCATATGCCATTTGTTCGTAATGGTCAAATTTCAGTTTACCGCATAATTCCCAGAGATCACCTTCCCCACGAAGTTGTGTCTAGTCTTATACTCTTTCTGTACGAATTTGTTGCTTTCGCTTACTATGTGATTGATAGTTTCGTCTTTATCACCACATAACCTGTATTTGCTATTTTGTTGCGTCTTATCAATTCTGGCTTTATTATTATTATTATTATTATTATTATTATTATTATTATTATTATTATTATATAGTTACTCCTTGAGAGTTTTTCATATCAGTGTTAGCTGATGGTCTTTCACTGGAGATTGAGTGACAGCAGGTCTATTCAAGTCTCTAGGACTTTATTATTATTATTATTATTATTATTATTTATTATTATTCATTAAAGTTTTTAACATCAACGTTAGCTGATGGTCTTTCACAGGATTTTGAGTGACAGGCAAGTCTCCTCAAGTCTCCAGGACTCTTCTCAGTATTCTGGCCGTTCTCAATAATTCTGTAGTTTGGATGGTCTCCACTCGTCTGCCAATTTCCAAGTCCCTCCAACCCCTTTAATAATCCTTTAGTTACTGTACCCAAAGCATCAATCACAGTTGGTGCAATTGTTACCCTTCATGTTCCATAGTTTTTTCAATTCCCCAGCAAGGTCAAGGTACTTATCCTTCTTTTCACATTCTTTCAGTTTTATTCTGTGGTCAGCGCGGATAGCAAAGTCGACAATTTTTCAAATTCTCCCTTTTTTTTGATGATTTTTATTAGGTCTGGTCTTCTGGCCGAGATTAGGTGATCTGTCTTATATATCAAATTCCCATAGGAGTTTACGTTTGTCATTTTCTACGACAGATGTTGGATTGGGCATATAACATTTGTTCGTATGGTCAAATTTAAATTTCTTGCACATCTCCCCGAGGATCACCAGGATATGTTTTTTATTAGTCGTTTAAAACGTCCATAGAGTTGTTTTTCTTCCCATTTTTGTGTCCTAGTTATTGTCATTCATTTGTCCATCGTGTTGACAGTATCGTTTCTGATGAATCTAATCAGTCTTCCTTCATATTTTTCTATGTAGTCTTCGAGTCATCGTATCGATGTGTCGACGCTGTCTTCATTGCAGGCAAATCCTCTTCCTCCCTCTTTTCTTGATACATATAGTCTGTCAATGTCGTCTCTTGAATGTAGTGCCTTATACATGGTCATTTGTTTTCTTGTTCTTTGATCCTTTTGTTTAAGTTCATCTCTGGTCTACTTCAGAAAGGGTCCCGAATATCTAACGAGAGTACAGCCCAGATATTTATTCCTTTGATAAGGTTTCAGCTAGAGTGTTTTTGTCTCGAGTAGTTTTCTAGTTCTCCTGAGATATTCTTTTTGAATTTTGTCTTTCATTTCCACTTCTTTGAAGGTGTCAGCCTCCAAGATGCTCAAGTATTTGTAGGTTTGGTTTTCTCCGAGCGTTCTAATCTTGTCTTGATTTGGTAGTTCCATTCCGTCAGTTATGTGTTGTTTGCCACTTTTCATTACTAGCATGGCACATTTTTCTATGCCAAATTCCATTTCTGTGTCCTGACTGTATATTCTAACTGCGTGTATTAGAGTTTCCAGTTCTTTTTCATTTTTTGCAAATAGTTTGATATCATCCATGTACATTAAGTGATTGATCTTTTCCTGCTGTGCATTTTCTGAGTTTGTGGTTAAGTGGCATCATGGCAATTATGAATAGTAAGGGTGATAGAGCATTTCCTTGAAAAATACCTCTTTAGATCTTTGCTTCAGCTAAGCTTCTTCCTCCTGCTGTCAATTCCACTCTCCAGGTTTTCATGGTTTTCTCGATAAAGTTTATGACTTCATGTGATATTTTGTACATTTTGAGGCAGTAATTATTATTATTATTATTATTATTATTATTATTATTATTATTATTCATTTAGTTTTCACATATGGTGGTTTTCTTAAAACATCCGTTGTCTGAATATTGCTTTACATTCCTCGGATTCTTGAATTAGTTTCGGTTTAGTTTTTTGGTTCGAAGACAATTTAATGCCATATCCATCCTTGTAGAAGAACAGCAGTGATACTATGTAACCCATCGAAAGAGGGATAAGAGGTTACATCCCTTTCCCAAGGTTATTAGTCAAAAAATGAACGTAATAGAGTTCGAACTCACTTCGAGGCTGCAGTCCAGGACTTAAAGCCATAACGTCACGGAAACTCCCCCCGACCCACAGACTCGAAGAAAAATGACAAAGCAGTATAAATAGTAAAAGTGATAGCAGTGATGACCTGCAAATTAATTTCTTTAAAAATGAGTCTGCTGTTCATGGTTTATCATACATCTGTAAATCTCAGAGCTTCGCTAAATGGTAAATATAAAATGAATATATGGTCAGAATTTTTGCAGTATAAAGACTGAGAAAATTTTGGTCAAACTGAAAACTGTAAAGTAGTGGGGCACGGGTGAAGAAGCTTACAATGGATAAGTGACCCGGAGGTCAACATCTACGGATATGATGGAAACTTAAAATGACAGACGAAAGGTCATAGACGATTCCCTTCTAATATAGATTCCTGGAAACGAAGATGAAAGAAGATTTTTGCAAGGGAGCTGCACTCTGACTGGATGAGAGATATGTTTAAAATAGACAGGGTCTGGGATTTAGATTCTAAGCGAAGCGAGTTACATAAATGAACATTAACATTTACATTCTCGTCAGAGTGGGAATGGTGGGTATTTGGACCCCATAGGCTACTGTGAAAGAAGTTTGATAAAGAATTTCTCCTCCGACAAAGAAATGAGAGTTGAAGCACCTTTACCTACAAAGGAGCAGGCTGTTTTTTAATCTACACCGTAATAAACGTAGGAATTTTAAACATAAAATGCGTCTATTAAGTTCTTTCCATCACCCGAAAGTAAAAAGACTACCGACAGCTTTTGAATTCTGTCCGGGAGCAAGTGACAACCTTTTAATTTACACACACTGTAACAAAACGTTCCACTTTTTATACAAGATATTTTAAAAAATCTTAAAACTGGCAATCGACCTTCAAAGAACGGATGATTGGAATTGTCATTGAGGGGGATATACGTAAGATTCACTTACAGAGCTGAACAAAAGGAAAAATACAAATTTTATTACTTAAAAATAATGAGACTGATCGGCAGAGAAATATTCATGATTTTTTTCGCAGAAATTCAAGCAATATCTATCCCTTACTTTATGTAATTTCTTATATAAAAGAACACTTCTTCTCTTTTAGATAGACAAACAGTCAACAGACAGATGGACGAAGAAAGACTGCATTTTGTTGTCCATCGACAAACACAGAAATATAAAATGAACTCCTGAAATTCTCCATAGACTACATCGAATAAAAATAATTACCCCGACTCATTTTTAAATTCTTTTCAAAACGAATCTTTTCATAACTGAACACGAGAATTTCTGACCCAGCATATCAAATGATTGTTCTTGAGGAGTTTAATCCCAATTTTCTTATTTCTTACATTGTTACTACACAGGTGACACCAACCGCGTGAATATTTACACACCAGAGAACTACGAAATGTTCAATTCTTATGAACATTGGGTACCATCAACAAACGAATACAACATTCACAGTTTTCCGTTTTGTGTTAAAAGTGACCAGTTTGTCTTTCGATCAACACTCGCTTTTTCTTTAACTGTACAACTCTATTAATCGGCAGATTTTTTCCCTCTTTGATAGAGCAGAAAAAAATCAAACTAGTTTATTAATTTGCTATTAGGTTTTATAAAAAGCAACCACAACGCACATAAACTAAAAGAGAAATTTATGTTCATGTTTCTGTGTTTTTATTGAAGAATGTAGCATTTAAATTGAATAGTTTGTGATTGTTTTATGGCTTTCAACTCTTGTCGGTTATTTAATGACAAATCATATATATATATATATATATATATATATATAGTACAATTTGATGGAGTCTCAAACTCGGTTAAGTCGTCATAATAAATTTATTTCGCCGGAGAATATTACTATACTCTCCGTCTTGTCAGATGACTATTTACATGCTTCTCTCTCGTCGCAGAGTAGCAAATGTGGAGTTACAGTTCGTATTCAGAAGATAAAATAAAGGAATTAAAAAACAAAAAGGTAAAAAATAAAAATTAGAAAATAAAAATAAAAATAAAAAATAAAAATAAGCATAAAAATAAGAATAAAGGTGGAAATCAAATTACAAATTATTTCATTCATAGGCGTGGGCAGAGGGGGTCAAAATGTTATGTGTTAGAACGATTAAGGAACAGGAGTGGAATTAATCTATAGGTCAATCCCTTCCAATTTTGCGTTCTTGTAGTTGTTTCTTCTCCTTAACAGGTGTGATTTTCTAAACAGACTAAGATCGTGTAACTAATGGCTATCTCATACATGATTTACATTTATTCCTAATATGTCTGTAAATTAACTCAGCTGTTGTCATCCTAGATATTCTTGTTTCAATTAGGACCGAGATAGTTAAACCAGATAAGGTGGGGACAATTTATATAGCTGTCAAGTGTTTACTAATTTACCCTAAAAATGGTCAAAGGGTATTAACCACTCCAAAATCAAAGGCACTAATTTTTGGAATAAAATTCTACATTCATCTGGCCTTTATCCATCTTTATCTTTCCTTGTCTCGGTGATATCTGTTATCGAGCTGATCTCTATTAGTTTCTAATAATCTTTATCATTGGCCTTACGATTATATAGGGACTGGTGTATGATTTGTTGGCGAATAATTTGTTGGTAGCTTTATATCTAAATGAGTTATTAGAGCTCGTTTGTTTGCCTACATTTAAATGGTTCCAAATATTGCCAACACTAATAATTTTATTTAATATTAATCATTTGTTTGTACACAGTTAAATGATTTCAAGTATTACTATTAACTTTGGAAATTGTATTTATCAAGTATTCAAATCTAATACGGACAATTCGCACACAGTTGAATACTTTCAACTAACTAATAATAATAGTATTAATAAACCTTAGTAAATGATTGAACAGTTCTATTTGACCCATTGATGGGATCCTAACAGATACTACAACCCCGAGTCAGAATGGAAAAGAAAATAATGGTATTGAAGGAAAACTCCACATTTCCCAATCTCAAAGACAGGAGCCTCACCATTAGATGCAGTTTAATGTCATACCTACTACACTCAAAATCTTGTTTTTCTCAGCTACCACCTTGTGGCACCTATAAGATTAAAAAAAAAGAATTGGTGTTTGCTTTCCGCAAGGTCAATTTGAAGAATACGGTCAGGATAATCATATTAGCTCTAGGGTTTGACATGACCGGCCGATTGATGGGATCAGGCCTCTCCTACTTCCTGTCTGGCCCAGAATGGAGTGTTGTGGGTCACTTGACCTTTTTGGCTGCCGGGTCACCGACTGCTCAGCCACCAGGATCCTGTCCTGAAACATCTTAAATTAGCCTCACTAGGAATGGGTCTTACCCCTCAACCAAGGTGCAGTCGGCATATTCTACAGCCCTAGCCGACTAAGCGCCGTATTAATGTAAAGGTTAAGAATTTGAAAAGATACTTGCAACCATATTGCACTTATTTGTTTTTTAGATAACATGAATTCAATTGACATCATTCTTTAATGCTATATTTGGACAAATGAGTCCTCTTCTCGTTAGTCAAACTACTTTCAGAATTCCTCTTCCAGTACTCCTTCATTATTCTTATTTAGTAAAATATCTACGAGTACTTAATGATGTATTCGATATTCACTTAGTTTTTTCCTTACATCATTATGAACACATTTGAGTTGATCGTCCAATTTTTAAAAATAAAATCGAGATTCAATTGTCATTCGAACAGGAAACGCCATTTTGCAATGGACAATTATTTAATAATAAAAAAGCTCAATAAAAAAAAGAAAATGAATGAATGAAAAGAAATATTTATCCAAAGAGACGAATCTAAGAATGGTACATTTTAACCGGCTCGATGGTGGAGGATCTGTCACTGATGGAAAAATCTATCATCCGTTTTAATCAATAATTACTAAACTGCAGAGTTTAGGGAAATACTCGTTTAGAACTGGACAGGCTTAATCTATAAATGTTTAAACCGACTAGACTGAGGCATTGTAAGAAATACGAACGAAAGTCTGATGTAGTAATCTACTTAAGAGATGAAACTAAATATACACTAAGAAAGTTTCTGTCAAGAAGCAGTCAAATGACAACCAGCAAGTTAATTTATCTTTTTACACCGTATATTGAACAATAGTTATTGCAAGAATATCCATGTCTCTTAAATGACACGAAAGAGTTCTTTCTTTCTTTCATTTGATAAGAAAATGGGAGACACAAGAAACAGTTAAATGCATATTAACTCGCAAAAAGACAAAAAAAAAGAAAGAAAAGAAAAAAAAAAGAAAAGACTTTAAATAAGTTGTGCTAAATCTCGAGTCACCTTCCATATTTGTCATCAGTCCAAGAAAGAAAAAGAAAATATTTTAGCCGGATCAGCTTTATACATCGGTCGTGACCCCACTCGTTGGACATTTCAACATAATTGGAAAACATTTTAATGAACGTTTTTATTTACAATATAACGACAAAGAGAGTTAGTTTTCTTTTTACTATATATATATATAAACGATCGTCAGGTATTTTGAATCTTATCCTTTTGACTCACAATACTTGAAAAGATTACAAAACATCTTTTCTAAACTATAAAAAATAATTCCAAAGATCCAAGGCAATAAAAAAAATCTAAGCGTTCAAATCGTTCTGGTTCGTCCTAATTTACGATTTCAAATTCAATTGTTCAGAATTAATAGTGTACATATTTCTGGCCAGTTAGAATTTCTTAAATTTTCTTGTTAAATCGTGATTCACTGCACAGGCATCACCGTCTCTTTCTTCTTCCTCTGTTCTTCCTTTCTCTCTCTCTCTCTCTCTCTCTCTCTATATATATATATATATATATATGTGTGTGTGTGTGTGTGTGTGTGTGTGTGTGTTTCGTTTTTTCCTTTTTTTTCTAGTTTAACTTGAAACGACGACGATTTGCTATCGCTTAAGCTGGAAGATATTTTCTTGATCTTTTTTCTTTCTTTATTGGTATTACGTCATCCTTTCTCCGTCAAGCTTTGTCATGTACAACACCAAGTGCATATGCACTTTTCGCTGAATGTTGCAAAGGATTACCTTGATCCATCGCTATCTGCTGCTTCATCTTGTTCACCCTTGTTGTTCATTATTTCTATCGGTAAAGCCTAAGAAAAGCAACACATAAGCAACACACTTTATATATATATATATATATATATATATATATATATATAATGTGTGTGTGTGTGTGTGTGTGTGTGTGTGTGTGTCGGAAAACTACCGACTAAAAATTATTGAAATATCCTGATCGAGGTAGATTGAAGAAAAAAAAAACGCATACATCATGTAAAAAATTATTGGAATTAAATTCTGTTATCAGAGATTTTGTAGAAAGAAAATTAAAAGGTTAAAAAAAAGTAAATAAATTTTAATTTTCAGATATGAAGGGAAAAAACGCATTATCACCTCAAAACATTTTACACTTGCAAACGTTAAACTTTTAATATTTATCAAATAGGGTTCAATCTGACACAAGGTCACAGAAATGGAGAAGTGAAGATCGAATCCATAAACAATTTTGCTAACTGTCGAACAGCAAAGAGGGTTGATAATTATTAACTAGACCGGACGGAGGCGTGCTTATCGTAACGGTTATTGACGTAGAAAATAGAATCGACGATCCAAGCCTGGCTGCGTTTCACTTGGCTCTAACGCCCTTGGGAAAGACATGAATCCATATCATTTCACCCCAGCCATAGATAAATCGTTGGGCAGACTGAGTTCTTAACCTTGGTTCGGCAACCATCTGGAAAGAGGAAAGCTCTGAATTCAAACCAGTATACTCCGCTTAAAAATTGACCTTGTGTCATACATCTTGCTTGTGACAGAGGGGTTGAGTAAACATATACTAAGGAAAAAGGTGTTGAAAATAGTCTGTCAAGATTTAAAGGGTGGTTTTGATCATCTTTATTAACTTAATTAAGTAGGTATGTCATCATAAAAATCTGAACGAGGAAAGTATGCATGCATTTAATATCATCGATCAAATGACTTAACTTGAGCAATGACCTCATATATGTATCTCAGCACTCCATTCACTTTTCAAACCAGTCTAAATACATACTAGACTTAGCTTAGTCTAGCATAAGGCAAGAGATGCGAATGCATTCACAGAGAAACGAACTCACGGCAGTAGAGCGTCTAATACAAGAGATGTGTTTATTAACCATTACGCCACGATGGGCGCTTGAAAGTAATCTCTCATATTAGGTAGAGGTCATTTTTGTCTTAATGACATTAATATTCTTACGCCCTCTAGAATACATTTACTCAACCCCACCACCACGGATATGATGTGTGACACAAGGCCAGTTTTAAGTGGAGTATAGCTGGTTTGAGTTCAGAACTTTCTTCTTTCCAGACAAGTTGCTTAATCAAGCCTAAAGAACTCAGTCTGCCCTACTATTTACCCATAGCTGGTGGATAGATGGATTCATGCCTTTCCACAAGTAGCCGTAATTCTAAACGAGTCTTTCAAAAAGTAGTAGGCTTTCTATTTGTGAAGAGAAAATAAATTTCCGTGCATAGGAGAAAGAAAATATTTTCCAGCTTCAAAGATGATGAAAATAATTTGTAAAGACATTAGTTTGTCAGTGGAAGCTCTTCATTATTAAAATACATCTTTTGAGAGTTTTAAGACAATTCAATCGATAAGGTTTTGGCCTTTCCTCAGATGTTTTGTTACAGCCGCCCTTAACAATTCTAGCATTCCTTGAAAATCTCTTAGTATTCTTTTTTATCGCCTCAGCAAGAGCGCTACTGTTTTCAAATATCATTTACTCGAATATCCGATATCAGTGTTAACTTTCAGTTCAATAGAAAAATGTATCGGCTGAAATAGAATCTTAAAATCAAGTACGATAGGCGCGTAGAATAAAGTTAACATTTAATGACAATTTTAATTTGTTATTTTTGGAACAATTCTAAGTAATAATGACAAAGAAAAAAGTTTACTTACACAGACACCACAAAGGCTATCGTTGTATAAGGGTTGCTGTCATTGGAAATAGACCCAATGCTTCATGTTCAAATCTTGGACAAGGCTATTTGTATCTTTACTCAGTGTGACACGATGCAGAGGTGGAGGAGGGAAGGAAGGTCCGAGAAAAGACAGAAAGTTGACGAAGGAAGGCAGAATAGAACAGTCGGCTTGAGATAGCAGTCCAGGGAAGGACACAGTTGGCAGAAGGAGGCAGTGAGAATATGGAAGTAGGGCAGAGAAGAGAGTCAACAGAAGTCTGAAAGACGTCTACTAAGACCTGTTGACACACAGAGGCCGGGTTAACCAACGCGAGAAGATGTCAACATTGTTAGTGGCTTTGTAGAAGTTTCGCGCAAAATACACGCCCACGATAGCCTGCAAATGCACGGAGAGCAGCACAAAAGTGTCACATAAACTTACCCCTACTTGCGCTAGGAGCTGACCCAAGACCGTGTTTGTTCGTTTGTTCTTTCTTCCACCCTCTCGGTTGTGTTTTGCGTATCTGTAAAGAAATGTGTAATGCCCCTGGTCGGAGACCACTGGATGAATCACTGGCCATGAGTAGTTTGGTTTAAAGAAGCTAGTATAGTGGGGATCGCCCGGGCGGCCAGCCGGCCAGCCGGCCAGGGGTGTTATCAAACCTGCTCTAATACCTTTGGGAAAAGTATGCATCTCTCATCAACTTGAATTCACGTCAATCACGTTATAATGAAATTATATCCACCACGAGCACTATAAAAATGTACCTCTTAAGTCACAATTGAAAACGCCACACAACTAACCCAAAAGAATCTGTACGCTTTCATTGAATAGACAATCACTAAAAAACATTCTCTTTACTGAACAGTTGATATTATATTCAAATATTATTCTAGCCACAGCTCTTAATTATTCAAATTATTTAATGTACAAAACTAATAATGGTATTCAACATTTCATTAATAGGTTTTAATTCAATATCCTTGTTCTTTATGTTTTGTTTTGATTAGATCTTTTTTAAGAAATATATTTTTTAACCAATTCTTTTCTTTTCTTTTTTTTTTTTCAATTCTTGCCATTCGTAATTAATTTCTGATTGATTTTTAAAATATATAATCAGGCTTAAACCGAGATTTTTTTTTCTTCAAATATCTACTATGAAAAATTTATGGATATTTTCTCTCGCTCTTTGTAATTAATGTATTTAATTAATTTTTTGTTTTACAAAAAAAATTAAAATGTCAGTACTTCGTTTTCTAAAACGCAGTTCACTCGCTATCGTTCAGCTTGCGACTAAAGCAGTAGTTCTTAACTTTTTGCAAGATACTCACAGCTTTGAGATTTTAAAATCTTTCTTACACATCTTGATCTTCAGCTGAGAAAATTAGACTAAATATTGTTAAATTTGGTCTATTTTGTATTAAAATGGTTGAATAGCTAAATGTTAAGATGATGTCAAAATTAAAATTTTGTATGTAGATATTATTAATGAAACTATTTAATGTGCTTTTGTTCTCTCTCTCTCTCTCTCTCTCTCTCTCTCTCTCTCTCTCTCTCTCTCTCTCTCTCTCTCTCGTTTGAAATGGAATTTGTTTTTTGATATTTTTCGGTACATAGTTCTATCAAATAGGAATAATTTTTAAACATATCATTTTTACCCATTGATGGGACCCTAAAAAATATTACCACTTCGTATCTGAATGGACCAGAGAGTTGTGCCAATGAAAGGGTACTCCGCCCTTCCAAGTTTTTCCAGTTGTAGATTTTCGCCATCATACCTCTGACATCATACCTCTGACACTTACCCCTCTGCAGAGGATACAATCAGCATTTTCTAAGCACCACCGGCAGGCTGACTGGATTTTGTCTTCATCTGTAGTCAGGACGAAAATCCTACTTCCCAAAGATATATAGTCACAAATGAAATAACTTCTTTTAATACGTTTTTTTTAAAGATTTGAAATGTTCTTATCTGTGATATCAGAAAATGTTGAAGATCCAAAATCAATATTCATTCAAATCCCATTTTTGATGACTGATTATTTTAGATGTCAATGATTTCATCTTTCAAAATATCTTCGTCGAACACATCATTAATTAACCAACTGTCAAATTGTTATGTTATAGATTGACAGAATCTTTTATTTAGCATATAGCGAAGAATTAAAAAAAACAACAACGTTAGAACACAACTGGAAAGTCAACAGAAGTCAAGTTGGTTTAATTGGCCGACTGACCTTTAAAAGCAGTTGAAAGTTTGGCTGTCATTGTTGGATTGTAAAGCCAGGTCACTAAAATTCTAAAAGTTAGAAGTTTGGTATCAACTTAGTTAGCCAAGACCAGTCAAAATGATAAGACGTCATTTTCCATCTGTCGTCCGGATCCCCCGACCTGCGTACAGGGTCAATGATATAAATAAAATGAATAAAGTTATGCATTCACATGAGAAAAGAAGACTTCGTATTTGTTATCTATCCCAGAGAAGAGAATAGAGTAGCCAATAAGGAAGATGAAATAACGTTGGTGTCACGAGAACAAATATGACAGTGAGAAGCACATGATGGTTATTCAACAAGAAGCCTACACATATAAAAAAAAAAAAAAAAACTCCAACAAAAAAATTGATTTTTGAAAATTTTGAAAAAAAACGCCCTTAGGGGTGCCTAAAGACCACGTTTTGAACCAGAAAGAGAAACATTACGAGCTTTTCAAGCAAACACATGCAATTTCAGTTGCTTCTATATTTGCTAGTAATGACTTCTTTAAACTTTCATCCTCCTCATCATCATCATTATCATCATCAAGACGTGCCGACGACATAGATTCCTTTGACTCTTTTCGACATTTTTCCCTATTGTCCACTACTTTTCGTACGTCTTCTAGACAGCAACCAGTGTCTGCACAGAACTGACAAATGTAAGTTTTTGCTGGTCAGCCAACACTAGTGTGTCCATGTGTCGGAGTCCATAGGAGAACGTTGCTTATAAGTTTTTCCTTACTGCTCCAGAAGTGCCTGATATTTGTCGCTGCCTCCCACCAGACAGGACTTGACACAAAATCAATGACCCGAAGGTCGATTAGTGGGGATTAGGGGAGAGGAAGGTCTACGATGCATCTAGCCCACCCGGAAGAGGTCCAGCCGAAGCCAGGAGTCTTACAGTCTTCTCTAGAAGTGCTCGGTATGTCGTGCTCGTCTTCCTTGGATGACCTATGTGATAGGAGGTAAGTAGCTGTACAAGTGCTATTTGGAGAGTGCTGCTTCCGGGTTTTATTTAATAGCAATCTATGCTTAACTTATACGTATGTTGATATTGCTTCCGAGGTATTTGTAGGACATATCAAATAGTTAAAGTAATCAGATCTCTCATCAATAATTAACGCAAAACGAATATACTCTCTATTCTGTATCTTTTCCCACCTAAAAATAATCCGAGTGATGAAAAACTCTTATTTTTTATGTGGATTTCAGACTATTTTGTGTATCGTCTTTTATTATCAACGATTTTATCGCGCATTTTCGTAGGGTTATTCACATACCCGACACTGTAAAAAGAAAATCAATATTTGAAAAGGCCCCATACATCCCAAATATTATTATCTTTTCTTTTTGAAACCGATCTGCGGTGGACACAATGACAGAAAATTTCTTTAATCCCTTTGAATTTTTAAAAATCATCCTTGAAGATTTGTTTCATTTTCTTTATGATGGTCATTACAACTGTTTTAGTACTCCAATATTTATGAGTAATACTGTCATTTAGGAACGTTTACACAAGAAGAACTCGACTCGGTACTAAAAAAATTAAAAATAGAAAATCAGCTGGGCTCGATTAAGTACCCCCGGAAGTTTGGAAGACCAGACAATTCGACGACATACTGCTCCGACACTGTAATGCCGTATATAATCACAACCCTATAGACAGATGGATGAAGGGATGGATCCTCCTTTTCCCTAAAAAGGGCGACCTTAGATTAGCCAAGAACTACCGAGGCATAACCCTTACATCCATAGCAGCCAAGATATACAATGCTCTACTACGCAACCGCATAGACTTCTAAAAGATGACTGTGCACTCATTGGTTGGTCGGTGTCATGTGATAGAAGAGACGGAAAAGTGAAATTCGATTTTAGGCAGGGTAGCCTTGATAGCCAGGGAGACTTCTCCATTTTTTTAGTTTAACTCTCCCGATTAAAATTTTCTGATTTATATATTGTATCAAAGTAGCAAATCGTTTTTTTTTTTTTCGTTGTTTTTTGTTTGTTTGTTTTTTATGGTGGGGGGGGTTTATATTTTTGCTGTTCATAAAAAGTCAACTCTTCAATTCTTTTTTTGAAGTTTCAATAACTTCACTGCTCTTAGCAAAAAATTTCTTTGTTGTCATTGTCATCTACAATCCATCTCTTGTTGTTTTAGCTTTTTTTCTGAATTACTTAGCCTCTTAAAGAGGCACGCTTAGAGTAACAGTTCTCGCCGTTGGAACTGGAATCGGCGACCTAATTTCAAATCCTGGACGAATCTGCTTGCACTTCACTTCTCGCTGAAGCCTTTGGAGAAGATACGAATGCATCTGTTCTCCATTCACCACCAGTTATGAGTAAATAGAAGAACAAACTGGCTTCTTAGCATTGGTTAGGCGACTAGTCTACAAGAAGGAAAACCTTCGAATCAAACCAATGGTACTCCGCTTAAAAATTGACCGTGTCACATCCTATCTGTGGTGGAGAGGTTGTTAAATACCTGCTTTGATTGTGTATATATCAAGTGGTTCAATTGATGCAGATTGTCCATATATATGTGCGTGTGTTGGATAATGCTGATGAATTTAATTCAACTCTGATTTTACGTAATTTTGTTGTGTGATAAAAAAAACCCTAAAAACTTGCAAAAAACTCTTTAAAAAACTGGGCAATTGGTCTAATGAGTAGAGTGTTCGCCAATGGTCCGGGAGACCGGAGTTTAATCCCAGGTCGAATCACACCAAAGACTCAAAAAAAAATGGTACTTCATTCACCAATTCCAATCTGGAACTAAGACACTTACCAGGAAACTTAGAAAGGATCTTAATAAAATGATATAGACAAACTGTCTTTATTATATATATATATATTACTCATTAATTAACCCCCTCTCTTTCATTCATACCTTTTTCTACTCCATACTCCCTCACAGAAGAAAATAATTGTCTTCTTACGCTATTTTCTTCCTTTTATTAATTTTTTCCCTTTCTTCTTCAGATATTTTGGTCCTGTTATAATTGTGGAGGAGGGAGCTGGAGCTTTAACATAAATCTTTCAGCGTTGTACAAGAAGACACTGCTAAAAAAATAAGGCTTTAAAGCTCAAACGGACTTCAACTCCTCAATCAAGTCTGAGTTCTTTTTCAATTAAAGATAATGATATAAAATTGAATTTTGAAGTTGAAGCTTTTTACTTCATTCAAGAAAAATGTTTAATGAAAAAATATGAACCAAGTGACAACTTTGGGGTGAATCATTATGAAAGTGTAACTGAATACAATGGCTGACATAGTAAACTTTTATGAATAGTTCATTCCCTGTATACTAAAATTACCTCATAACAATATAATATTTCCTACAAATCACAACCAACTAGCTTTATTTTTGTTCTAGACAGTCGGGAATTCATGAGCCTCGTTTAGGCTCTACCAATCCAGAACTTATGCACCCGATGAACCTTCTTTTCATCGGCCTTTTTAGAGAGGATATTGTATGTTTTATAATCATTTTTTGCAATATCATACTTTTTCTAAGTCTACTGAAGAACTCAGACCTTCCTCAAGGTCTGTAAGACATCGACAATAATTAGCCTTACAATATCACACTGTTCCACGACATGATGGTATGAGGTTTGTCTTCAAATTTGTCCTCCTCCTAAAAACTTTTCGTTTTCTTTTCATTACTTTTCTGAGGTCCGCCTAGACAGTAAAATTTACTATTCGACTTTTTTTTGTTAATTGTTACTAGGTCTAGTTTTCAGGCTAAGATTACGAGATCTGTGTCTCAAAATCCATGAGAAATTTATGTATCTCACTCTCCAGGACGTATTTTGTTTTGTTCATGTACCATTTGGTATTTTACATTTTTCGACGAAGCCAAGAGTTGCGGGCGACTCAGAGTTCTAAGGGTTAATCATTTTTTTGGACAAGAAATACTTTGAATTTACTTGTATCTAGTCTAATAACGGTTTAGAAAAACAAATGGTTCAAAAACTGCATGCCGCTTTTTCTAAGTTAATGAAAAACATTGCTATGAACTTAGCAAGGCTAAAGAGGTAATTTGGTGTGTATATTGAGTCGGTTGGTTGGTTGGTTGGTTTTATAGCATATCAACCTTTGTAGGTTATTTAATGCCAAATCCATTTTTATAGATATAAACAGTTCTATTTCAAACAATTCAGTTTAGCATAAGTACTCAGTTTAAATATCAAAACAGTTCTTTTTTAAACAATTCAGTCTAGCATAAGTATACAGTTTAAATGTCAAAACAGTTCTATTTCAAACAATTCAGTTTAGCATAAGCATACAGCTCTATTTGACCCATAGATAGGACCCCATCAGGTGCTACCACACCGGGCCAGAGTGGACCTGGGAGTGATGGCATCCCCCAAAGCTCCAGCATTACTGAAGCCTCACCATCAGATTGTTAAGTGTCCTACCAGGATATTGGTTGTGGAAGTCTTTCCCCTCTGCTGAGAAGCAGTCGGTGTATTCTACTGCCGACTGGGCCAATGCATATTGGGAGAGAATTTGTTCACACAAGTTACTATGTACTATGATATAGGTAGATATAAGAAATAATTAATTAAATAAAGGATGAAAATAATTCTGGAAAATATGTTTGAAAGTCATTATTATTCGATTGACCAACAATGCGTTATCCTAAATCTCTCTCTCTCTATATATATATATATATATATAAAGGTCAGCTGAGAAGTTCATTGGTTGATCAAGGTACTCTTACGGAATGGAACTTAAGGAAGGTTATTTTTCAATGTAGTCTCCCTAGCGGTTCACACTCTTTTTCTGTCGTTTATGTAGTTTTTGGATACCATCGGTAAAAGAAATTCTGGTAGAAAACGAAGCGGTCGGAAGAGTGTAACAATAAATGATCATGATTAGCAACTGAGTAATAGATATAAAATAAAATAGTTGGATGTAATAAGAGAAGATAAGAAGTGATATAATTTAAGAAATTAATTTATGAATGGTTGATATGGTGGTAAGGACTGTAACTTTCATAATGGATGATTCGTCAATCAATTAAGATTTTCTCTGATAAATTTTTTGTTGGGACAAAGGATATTTGTAGTAATTTTAGTAGTAGTTGTAGTAGTAGTAGTGAGGCGGGATTTTTTGGTGTCATCGTTTGAATTTTGAATATTCCTTTTGAGTTAAGACTCATGAGAACTATAGGTAAGATAATAATTATAATGTCGTCTTCTTCAAAGCGTTGATGCCTTTTAACTCCCCTTATCTATTAACAATTTATCTCTATGTTTTACTTTATTCATACTTTGTTTTATTTATCTATTCTTTGCAACTATGTTTTTACTGTTTTTTTTTTATTTCCCTCTTTTATTTCGTATCATATATATATATATATAATTTGAAGAACAGAGTATTCAAATCATGTATTCTTTTTATAAGCATTGGCAACACTTCGGTCTATCTGACCATCATCAGAGCAATACATTTGTGGCCAAATATTTCTTCTGAAAAATATTTTCAAATGAAAAGATGAGGTTACAAATGAAATATTTGAAAATATTTTTCAGATGGAACATTAAGCAACAATTGTACTGCCCTGATGATGGTCGAATAGATCGGAACGTGGTCATTGTTTATATAAAGAATACATCATTTGAATATTTTTTTTACATTTTTTATATCTATATACCGTCGGATTTATAATTTCATTTTTCTCGAGATATATATATATATATATATATATATATATATATATATATATATATATGTGTGTGTGTGTGTGTGTGTGTGTTATATTCTTTGCTATATTCATAAATAAAGAGTGCCCAATATTAGTAATAGAGTATTTTTTTCTGCATAATCTGAATCTCTGTTGTTCATTATTCAGTAATCTGGAGAAAAAAAAAGATCAGTGGTAATTGATTTTATACCGAAAATTGGATGGTATATATACGGGTTGTTCCCCTGAAAGTTATGGGGAAAAGGAAGATTGATTGGTTGTTTTAGTTTAGTTTAGTAGGTTATGGGGTTTTGTCGTTGGTGGTTGTCGGTTGTTGTAGTATCTGACTCCATTGTTCTCTTCTTACCCCATTCAACTTGTTGGCGTCTTTGTCTGCGGAAGGCTACAAAAGAATTATGGAAGGGGGGGGAGAAAAGAGACGAAGATACCTTTTAAATTCCAAATTTATTCTAGGGTTTAAAACAGCTATTCTGTTGCGAGGAGACGCTTTCCTGAACTAATAGACGTAGTCGCGTTTCCCAAACAAGGCGTTGAAATATATGCCATTTTCGGTAGGTGATGAGTTTAAAGTCTGTGACTATATCTAATGTGACATAACGGTACAATATAGAACGTTGTAATGTTACTGCACCAAATAGTACGTTGTACCACCACGTCTACGCATAGCTATTTGTATCACTACGTACTCGAACGTGTTAATGGATGTATCTATACGTCTTAAGTAGTAGTTGGACCCTGTTGTAACCCCACAATAGGAAAAGTTGACGAACGCATTAAACCCTGCCTTAGTTTACTCACACAAAAGTTTATTCGCTACTACACTTTTAAAGTAGTCGTCAGGAGAAAGAAAAAGCGTATGAAAGCTAAGTCTACCACATTTGCTGGACAAACAACATGTCACGAGGAGAAAGAGAGAGCAGACACAGATCTTAAATTTTCTTTCTGTATTTTCTTGTAGTTCTAATGTGTTTGTTCGCTGGTTTCCTCTTCACAGGTTCGCGTCAGGTGTGAGACTCTTTTTCAGAGTCCACCTCTAAAATGGGGCTCATAAATTTTCGTCTGTCCGTACATCTTCGTGGTTAGTGTTCAACTGACGTCTTAGCCTCTTCGCGTCTGGTTGATAACTCTCTTTAAAAAACAAGTCGTCCCCTTACTTCCGTCTGGTGGCGGAGGGAGGGATATATCCGTTTCCACTAGTTCCACACCTGCCCAGAAGATTTGGGACCTCCAGTTTTTTTTCAAGTCATTTTAATTACTTTAGTCATTCACCTGTGACTGGTTGACTTACATCCAATGCCTTGGCCTTAATCACTCAGACATCAGCTAGCTGTTTTTGTAGAATCTGTCTGCTTTTTTGTCTAATCATTTTTGCTACTCTCTTTCACTCCTTTCTCAGAAATTAGCCTCTCGTTCCCTTTATAACTTAGACCCACCATATCACGTTACACCATTAGGTGTCTTTAGTAAGGAATGTTTGTAGAGACGGCAGCTAACTGGAGAGTCATTTCAGTGAGTTGTGAGTTTGAAGGTCTGTCCTGAGTCAAATAGATATGTTCAGCAAAGGATGCCCCTGGTGGGAGAGTGAGCCAAGCGCGCCGCTAAGCAGACACGTAGTCTTTCCCACCAGCAGCAGGAGAGAAGTTGTTCTTTTCAGTCCAAGTGGTCACTGCTGAATGCGAACGGATTCTTTCTTGGTGCCAGTAAGTCTGCTTTCAGGCATGCGCGGATTTCGCTTCCTGTCAGAGGTTTCTGGGAACTGTGACATTTTTGGATTTAGAATAATATTCTTTTTCTCTTTTCTAACCCACACAAAATCTTTACAATATTTAGAATTCTAGTGTTTTTTCTTTTGTTTGTTTTTTCACTGAGAATGACTTCTTCATATAACCTGTCTTTGAATCAGATCTGTCAACTTAGATGCGTTTCCCAAGTCTTTTCGGATCATTGCAGTCATCAAAAAAAAGAGAATTCATTTATAAACTGTTTATAAGATTTGGACTAAAATCAAATAGATCAATAAGTATAATCAGTATTTATTAGTTATTTCTCTCGATAAATAATAATGATCGGTTTGCGTAATCATAGATCCTCACAATTATTATTTAACAACAAATTGGATTATTTTTTGAGCATTTCTAAAGCTTGTGCGCTAACCTAATTCATCCAACAATGTGCCATTTATGTAGTGTTACGCTAACATTCATGCAAAAACTCGATTATCATAATTGAGATAATGATTTGAAAATAAAACTCCATTAAAAATGGCGCTTCTCTAGTTAATATTATACAATAAAAAGAGAAAAGAAGAAAAAAACAGATACAAAAACCCTTATTAAATAAGGGTTTTTGTATCTGTTTTCTTTTTTTTTTCTCTTTTTTTTTTTTTTCATTTTTTCTTTGATTAACCTAATTTGATAAGTTTGAGGTAAGCAAACGCGTCTGTTATTTATCTATATATTCCCAGTAAAAAATATTTAATGCTGTATTCTCGAAGCTGCGACTGAAGTTTACGACTAAAAAACACACACATACATACACACATGCAAATACTCACACATATGCAAGTATACTTCTAGTCATATATGCACAGACCCATACAAATCAAAGTTTTAATGTGGACAAGTAGAGACTAAAGAAGCTGTCTCTTTTATTAACATTAAAATAATATTTTTAGAATTTTTTAGATATTAAAAGCTGCGTGAAGTTTTTGGCACCGAGAAGAAAAATGTTGTGACAAATGGAAATTCTGAGAAAGTTATTCCAAAGGAGCTAACAAATTCCAGTTGCACCTGATCACCTTTTGTCTCGTCAAAGAAATCACGCAGCTGCTCATTGTCCCAGTGGATTTGATGGAGAAACAATTTCTTTTTCTTTTTCAATTATTATCCTCTTTAGCGGTAAGAGAAGAGTGTTCTTCATAGAGTTGAATTCACATTCAAAAACAAAAACACTTGAGAACTTGAGTCCGACAACAGAGAGGTCATGGGACTTCGCTTTTTACCGTCTCCTTTTTTTGCACGTATCTATATATTATGGCCATTAGACATACAATAGATCTCTTCTTTCTGTTATTAATGACCAACTTTAATCATGGCCATTGACAATCCCTTTCTTTCTGTTTTCAATATATTTCTCAATAAAAAGACATTTTTTCAATTAATAAATGTGGTAAAATTACTGTATCTACTTCTGTATCAAGTAACTTTCTGAAATGTAAATCTTAGCCTAATATTTGGGGTTGTACCTCGCGCGAGATAGAAACTTTGAGTGTGTAAATACCATATATATTCGAATTTCACTTCGATCTCGCGTATGGTGCAATCTACTAAATATTTGTCAAAAATTGAGGTTTCAAAAAGTTTCAGGCTACATGAGTTTATACGGTATTAGAAATGCATCTACATTAGACATTATTATTATAACGCTTATCTCATTTACTCACTCATTTTCTCTCATGAATTTCAGTGTACAGCACACGGATGAAGTGCTCCTATTGAAAGTTCAAATTTTCAATTTTATCATAAATGTTTTCATACAGTTTCAAATATTTAGCTTGTTGATATAAAAAAGGATTAGTGCTCAGCAGCGGATAAGTAGAGTAAGGGTAAAGTTAGTGGGCAGTAATAAGCAAGTTGAAAGTTTGCCTAAATAAATTTGGCTTAACAGTAATCATCTCCATAATTATTGTTTTAGTTTTCCCCTTGATAATCAGAATGTGTCACATATAGATAGATAGATAGATAGAGAGAGAGAGAGAGAGAGAGAGAGAGAGAGAGAGAGAGAGAGAGAGAGAGAGATTGGTTCATTGATTAATTGATTCATTGATTGATTTTCCCATTAGATTTCCAGTAAAAAAAGATAGAAATTATATTTTGCTATCAAGTATTTTCTTTCTTAGTACCCCGTTTTTAGACAATCAGAATATATATATATATATATATATATATATATATATATATATATATATATATATATGTGTGTGTGTGTGTGTGTGTGTGTGTGTGTGTGTGTGTGTATTACTTTTGAAGTATTCTCTTTTGTGCTAATATCACAGGTTGATAATATTCATCTAGAAAATCTTCTACGACAATATAGCAGTTGTCCTATTTAAAATATCCACTACCTAAAGTTTTGTATCAAATACCAAAATGTTCCCGTTCAACCAGCGTCGTTCAAACATTATAAGTCAAGCATAAAAAGAAATAACAACATCGTTCGAGAGAAGACGGGCGTTTCGGTTTGACATTATCGAGAAAATATCTAGAAATACATCAGTTCGCCGTCAAATGTTATTCAGGGATAAGTTCACAATTTACTTACATACACATTCACATTCCCCAAGTCTTCCCCCTTTTTTTTCTGTCTTCGTGTCAACCTCCAAGTTTATTCGTCTTCCCACTTCTTCCCTTCATCTCTCTTTCTCTCTATATATGTGTGCGTGTGTGTGTGCGTGTATGTACACACGTGTTATTATTATTATTGTTATTATTATTAATCATGATAATAAACTTTTTATGATGATAAAATTTTATAATTATAATAGGAATAATAATAATGAATTTTTTTCATAATAATAAGCTTTTTAAGAAGAAACTTTAAGCAGAAACTTAATAAAAAGAATATATACCAGCGCAGTTTCTCTGGTAAGATACTCCGGATCCTTTCTAATCTGGGCAAGAAACATTGTTAAACTGAGAAAACAAAAATGGGAAGAAAACAACTTCATAGATTCTGCAGAAAAACAAACGAAGGACATTGCTTACAAAATGACCCGGACATGGCTACAAATAGGAAACTTAAAACGAAAAACGGAATCATCATTAGTATGCCGTGACCTGCTCACAAACATAAACAGATCGAATTACTCGCTCGCCCTAGAAAAATTACATCCGGGTACGGCCGGAAATGACTTAGCCCTTTTCCAACCCTGACCTGCCGTTACAGCTAAGAAAAGGGGATAAATTATAACACTTCTGCCAGAAATAACTATAAAAATGGAAGTAATTATCTTCGGTAGCCTATATTAGGCTAAAGAAGGACTTTATTTCTACGCCCATTTTTTATAGAAGAACTTTCGCGGCTCGGCAGAGTGGCATAGTATTCCCTTAATGTCAACAAGCTTTTCTCCACTTTCGACGGCCCGTTCTCTGCGAAGAACACTTGGGAGCTTGTTCTGGACTTAGGTCTGGAGCGTGGCTCCGCAAAAGGAACAATGGCAACTTGAGGCCTTTAAGGCTCCTAGTTTAGACTAGGCTACCCCCGGGTGGGCGAGCTGCATTATTGTCTTCTTTGGAACACCTTGTATGGCACTAGACCTCGCGTCTAGTTTAAGCCGTAAACTGGCATACGTGCCCGGCCCCATGCTTGGGCCCGTGAAACCACCAGGCTGGTCAGGCTCACATTGCACTAAGTGAGCCGATGAGCAACACAGATCAGCAGGGTTCGAGCTTCGGTTCGTTCCCGACCTCCTCCTCTCCTTTATCCCCACTTTAATCGGCCTTCGGGCTTTTGACTTTGTGTCAAGCCTTGTCTGGTGGGAGGCATAGGCAAATACAGGCACGTTCTATGCGAAGCTCATTCAAGGTCGAATCCTACGTCTTGTGGCTGCATTCACCTTACCACTCAGGCTGAGTCCCTCTTCTAGTGGTAGATTCGCCTTTTCAATCACATTGATATGCAAAGAAGGTCCTTTTAAGGACCATTATAGGTCCCCTTCTGCGGGTTGGAGCATCTTTGACGGTCTTTATTGACTCGTCGAAGTAGACGGCTCGGAGGCAAATACAAAGAGGACTCTAAGACCATCCGGTCTTAACGATTCGGTCGGTTCCGCTCTCCGTTTGGCTGCGCAGCGCGAAAGGCACGGGTTAGTCTTTAGCTACCGCTTCACTATCTGCGCAGCGCTAAGATAACGCCAATCTTAGCCACGGCCTCCTGGCTTGTCGGCTCGATTGTGCAGAACTTTGGCGCGGCACAGCCTTAGCTACCGTCCAATACGTCCGCACGGCTTTAACACGGTGAAGCCATAACTACCGTCCCGATTAGTCCGCATGGCTTTGACACGGCAAAGCCTTAGCTATCGTCTCCGATACGTCCGCACAGCTAGGGGCACGACGAAACCCTAGCCTCACCGACTCGTTCGCTCGACCTCGTATGTGCAAAGGCCTGGTAAACCTTAACCACGGTTTCCCTGTCCGTTCCCTTGGTCCGTAGTACTAAGACACAGCTCAGTCTTACTCACCAGCTCGCCCGACTCTACGCGACCAAGCTGCCAACACCGACTTCGACCACAACGCCGCAGCAATGCAGCATCCAGTCCACGTACGACTCGCTGTTACGGACTGCCCTAGCATTGCAACATCTGGCCCACGTACGACTCGCTGTACGGGCTGGCAACCAGATCGACACACCCCGGTTAACCCAACGTATTGTCAAAACCGGGATATCAATTTACCAACCACGACTGACATCAGCTTCCCACAATAATCGTCCAGTTGCATTCTACGACTCAACCGACCTCAGTTTCCCACTACGATCGTCCAGCTGCATTAAACGACCCAACCGACAGCTACCCACATCAAATATCTAGTTGTATCTCCATGACTCGACCTACGTCAGCAACCTGCATCGGACATTCAGCTGTGCCCATATACGACTCGACCATACCAGCCTTCGACATCACCCATCTAGCTGAAGACCAAATACAACCGCCACGGGCTTTACATACACGTTTGTAGGTATGACAATAAATTGTCACTTTTGTTATATTTGTTATCTCGTCTTTGTTTTCTTCATTGTCTTTGGCTGTCAATTACTCACACGCATTAAACTTAAATCATTTGCGGGGTCGACATGCTTATCGGCTCCGCAACAAGTAGCAACCCAAAATAACACCGTAATAACTAAGGAAAGTGATCCGCTGAAAATGTGTGACTAATCTAGGACCATACAGATAAATAGTAGATGCACAAACCTGAAACCGTCAAGGCCAAAATCCTCAGGAATTTGAAATAAAAACGGATCATCCAAACGCAGCAAAAATCCAATAATTAACAAGAATGATCGAACAGAGATGAAATAAAGGAAAACGAAAAACATGCTTCACCTGATGCCGGGCGGAGAAATCTCATATGTTAACGGCCAGGAACAAACAGTTCAGTCAAGAAACGACTACTACTCATCTGTTAAGGTGGTGTCTATTTATGAAAAGAAAAAAAAAACTACCGAAAAATCACCCTAACTAGAATTCAAACCAAACGTCTAAACCGCATCGCTCTGTACGCAATTAACAAGTTCTGCCGCAGTAGTAGTAGCTCTGGTCTGAATTTTCAAAAAATCCGTTACAGATCACAAGCCAAACTTACTTTAAGACAAGAATACTTGCAACATTGCAACTTTCAACGTCAGAATATTAAGCACAATAAACCAGCTACCTGAGCTGAAACAGAAAAGAATGTCTATGACATCGTATACGAACAGGAACATGATATTATCATAGCGAAATAAAACTAAAATGCCATTAATCTAGTAATGGATGAACATTCGTGTCGACATTTGCATCGAAAAACTCCGTCGATGCCGCCATTGGAGCAGTCGGAATGCATCTCAATTCATGTGCATTAAAATCACTTAACATCGAAGACAAGGAAATTTGACGACATACACCTTCGATTATGTAACACTGTATCAAAACAAAACACAGTAGAGAAATGAACGAAAAGCTGTGTCTTCTGCTTCCCAAAGGAACGACCTCAAAATCGCTAAGAACTACAGAGGCATAACTCTTATTTTTATAGCTACTAAGATTTATAATGCCCTGCTTTTCAATCGTATCTGAAAAAGTACCGGGGAAAAATCTCGAGGCAACACTTTTGTTTGTAGATTTCTCCGAGGCTTTTGATTCCCTTCAGAGAGGAAAGATTGAGCAAATCTTTTTAACGTATAGTCTCCTCAAAGAAACTGTTACCGCTAAAACGATGCTCTACAAAAACACGAAAACAACAATTCGCACATCTGATGGTGACACTGATGTCTTTGACAATGTCACAAGAGTTTTGGAAGGAGATAAAATAGCACCATATGTATTTATAATATGCCTTTATTACGTGCAACAAACGTCAACAGATCAAGTGAAAAAAAATGGTCTTACACTAAGAAAAGAAAGAAGCAGATGATATCTCTCTGAAACCATTCCGGATGCAGTTTACACTGATGATCAAGTATTTCTCTGAAATACACCTACTGAAGCCGAATTTATACTGCATAGTCTGGAGCAGGCAGCAAGAGGCATTTGCCTATACGGGAACTTTGATAAAACAGAGTTCATATGTTTAAAACAAGATAGTACCATCTTCGTATTAAATGAAATGCCTCTAAAATTAGTAGACCAGTACACATATTTCAGTTGCAATATATCAACTAAAAGCGATGTCAGTTTATGCATTTGGAAAGCATGAATTGACAGGTTATCGATCATATGAAAATCTAATCTCTCTGATAAAATAAGATAGAAATTCTTCCCTCAATACTACTGTATGGTTGCAACACTAAGAATCTAAAGAAACGCATGGTGAAAAAGCTTGATAGGAACTAAACAAGAATTCTGTGTGCTGTTTTCAACAAATCTTGGAGAAGTACCTCATTAAACAGTTGTAGTACGGCTACTTACCTCCAATCTCACAAACTATCCAAATAAGACGAACAAGACATTCTTGGCACTGTTGGAAAAACTAGGTTGAACTCATAAGTGACGTTCTCTTGTGAACACATGAACACACCAGTGTTGGCCAACCTGCAGAGACTTGCTTACATCGACTCTGTGCGGGCACTGGATGCAGTTTAGAGGACCTAAAAAGAAAGATGGTCGATAGAGATGAATGGCGGGAAAGAGTCAAAGGAATCAGCATGACTTGGTTACGATGATGATGATGATGATGATGATGGTCAAAGAGTTTAGAAAGTCTGTGGAATATGATGGTAATACCAATCATAGTCAGGGCTTTTGGGACAATCCGCAAGAATCGAGAAAAGAGAATCCAGAACTAGGAATACGAAGAATAATTGATACTGTTCCATCTTCGTATTAAATGAAATGCCTCAGGAAGAATACTCAGAAAAGTCGTGGAGAACTGAAGAGGGTTGTGGTTACTCGGACTCCAGTGAAAACTAACAATGACTGTGGGGAGTGAAAACTCATGAGGAGTAAAATGATAATGATAATAAATGTGCGTTAAATGTGCGTTGAAAAGTGTTCAATATTTTGGGATACAGGTGGTTTAGAACGAAAGATTTTGAAATCACGAACCCGCAGTATACCTCTCGTTACTTAGGGTTTTCGATATTCATTTTAAAAATTATCACGTGATACGAGCAATGTACACATGACATAAAATATTTATAATATCTATATATATATATATATATATATATATATATATACATATAAAGTAGCACCCTAGCAATTTTACTCTAAATTCAATACGAGGTACCTTCAATAGATTTCCATACTTTTTTGTACAGGCATTTAACATTGTCGTAGACTCTTGAAAATTCAGTATGTTATTGCTATACATCTTATGAGACGACTGACCAATTTTTATGATTTCAGCTTCAAATGAGCAGCTACAGCAGCAATTGGAATACACCCTACTAAAGCCTGATTGTCACAGCTGGTGGATTTCAAAAATGCAATCTGGACGTGAGGACACTTTAGAAGAACGATATGCAATAAAATTCTATTTAAATTTGGAAAAAATGCCACAGAAACGCATGGAACGCTTCACACAGCTTTTGGAGCATCTTGCATGAATCGAGCATGAGTTTTTGAGTGGCATAAGAGATTCAAGGAAGGCAGGCAGTCTGTGAGGGAGGATGAGAGGTGTGGGGGGAGTAAGGAAGTCAGAACACCATATTTGATTGGCCAAATAAAGAATTTCATGGATAAGGACCGTCGTGTGTCTATAGAGACAATAAGTGCACAGTTTGATGTCAGTGTGGGAATTATTCGCGAGAAACTGAAGATGCGGAAGATGTGCGTGAAGTTTGTCCCAAGGGTGCTTAGAGAAGATCAGAAAGAAAGACGTTGTCATGACAACAGGGAGATGGTCGAGCTGATCAATTCAGATCCCGCAGTTCTTGATGCTCTGGTAACCTGCGATGAAAGCTGGATCTATAACCCAGAGACCAAGAGACAGTTCTCAGTGGAAGCATGCTAGCTCTCCCAGACCCAAGGCCAGACAGTGCAAATCCACCCACAAACTTTTGATGATCCCCTTTTTTGACAGCACTGGTATGATCTACACGCACTGGATTCCCACTGGACAGACAGTCAACAAGGAATACTATGTGGAGGTTTTAAGGGAGTTCAGGAAGAGATTCCGTCGGAAGAGGCCAGCACTTTTCAAATCGAGTCAGTGGCATTTCTACGAGGACAATGCACCAGTCCACAACTCCATCCTTGTCACAGACCTTTTGACCAAGATGGGCATCAAGACAGCTCCTCACCGTCCCTATAGTCGAGACCTTGCTCCCTGTGACTTTTTGTTATTTCCTAAGCTCAAGGAAAAACTTAGAGGCTGTCGTTATGAGACAATTGAGGAGATGAAAGAGGCTGTGACGAAGGTCATTGACACGTTCACGCAAGAGGACTTCCATGAGGCCTTCGAGAAGTTGTTGGAACGGTAGAACAAGTACATTGCAGCCGGAGGAGTTTACTTCGAAGGGGACTAGAGTTTCATGTGTGTACTATCAATAAAAAGTGCCCATACGAAACTTATAGAATGCACCTCATATACCAGAATTTTGTTACTTCTTGTGTAACATTTTACAATCAAAACAGATATTCTTAGGGACTATTTTATAGCTTTTTTACTCCGAGAGTAAGCAGTCTTTCAATTCTGTCTTGTTCGATGGTCGTTGTTTTTCTACCTTCTGTTCAAGTTTTCGTGATAATTTCAAGGTGATTCAAAGAAAATTAACACTTCAAGATATGATTTCAAACAGTATCCACCTGTTCACCATCCTGCCAACACATTCTTAGAATCTTCCACGGATGATTTAAAAGAGATTTTTAATATTCCTGTGGAAGTACTTTTATTTGAAAAGTAGAACAAATATGTTATATAGAAGACCAACTATGGAAGATTCCAAGAATGTGTTTTAAGCGTTGGTGAAAAGTTGGAGATTGTTTGCAATCATTAAATCATGAAGTTACTTCCAGAGAAATGTCAACATGTTTTTGACCACAGTATATAAAAAATGTGACTTGTTTTTTTTCTTTTCTGATTTTTGTCGAGTTATTCCTTTCTATGATATCCCATACGTATTTATACTTTTACTTGAATGAGTGTGTTGTGTCTAGAATCAAAGTGACTCTCATAATTAAGTATCTGTAAAAGTGAAAACTTAATCAAATATGTTATAAACCTTCTTCATTTTCTTTGTTTACGACATATTAACCTTCGTAGGTTATTTAATGCTAAAGCCATTTTTGTTGAACAGTAACAGTACTATTTACTATTTTAAGTCAGGGTGATAAAGGGGTTTCATACCTTTCCCAAGGATATTTGTACGAAAGTGAATGTAATATTGCGACTGGAATATGAACATGCTTACTTCGAGGCTGCATTCCAACCGTTATTCCCCCCACCCATAGAAGGTTTAAAATCTAAATTAGGAAAAATATAATTTGTATGTAAACATTTTTTTTTTTTGGCGACGGAGTTCATATTTTTTATTCATGTTTGAGGGAGTATCAAATTTTAGACTTTTGGAAATAATGACTGTTTTTATCTACATCATTTTTTACAAGTTTTTCAAATACTCACCAATCATGCGGCTTTCTGTGACCTAAATTTTATCCTAATATTATTGGATCGCACCTGATACAAACTAGACCAAGTCTTGACCAATTGTTACACAAACAAAGTTCGTATCTTGCGAATGGTGCGACCCCTTAATATTAGGCTGAAATTTTGGTCTCAGAAACGTGAGTTTATGCGGAAACCATGAAATTTCAACGGATACAGATGTTATACTCTGATCCTTGGAAGAAATGTTTATCTATCAATTATCTACCATACTTATGCATCTTATACTAGTACACATGCGTGTATATGCACAGGTACAAACATAATGCCGACGTTAGAACAGTCACGGGCAAAAATAAGTCCTCAGGGACCATACAGCAGTGCTTTTTCAAAGGCCCGTCTCAGAGTTCATTTTTTAAAGAAAAGATTTTATTGCCGAGAAGAACAGAAAATCGACTTTTCTCTATTTCCAAGGCAGATGTTTACGCGTATGGTCTTCTGTAGTGAAAATGGTTAAGCTACCAGCAACGTAAAATTACCTTGAATTTTTTTAGTAGTGCAGCCCGCCAGATGTTGAGCCATGTCTCAAGTATCCTGCAACTAAAAAAGTTGCCGAAACCTGGCTTAACACAACGCTTTTTTCGTTTCTTCTTCAACAATAATGAAAAAATACTACCTAAACAACAAAATTTTTTATAGATGTTCATATGATCGTACTTTTAACAAAATATTTATTAAGGATGAGATATTATTAATACACATCCCACTCACCCATAACCACAAATTCACTTAACTATATTCTATTACACCCAGACATATACACATAAGCACACACATAATTCTCTATGATATCACTTGAAAATGATCTTTTCTACTTATTTTGATTTCGCCAAATTGGCTTTTAATTAAAACAATCCGATGGCTTTAAAAGATTATTTTTACAGTTACACTCAAACAACCGAAAAATATTAATTTTCAATGAAAATTTTTTGATAAAGCAATTTCACTCACGGCAATTAAAGAAATTTGAGTTTTTGAGACTCACGGATTTTATTTTTGTTTCGTAAGAAGTAAAAGCATATATCAGTTTGAATTTTAAAATAAAAGTGTATTAATGAATATTTCTTTGTTCGTATCTATCTATCTATCAAAGGAGGCGGGATCTTCATTCTGAACAAAACAGATAAAGACTACAAAATAATAGACTTACTTGGGAATAATAACACCTACACTCAAACATCTTTGAACAACATCAACAAAAACATAGATACCTTTAACAAATCCTACAAAAAGATAATTTCAAAAGAAGATATATTCTGCTCTACTCTAATCAAATACCACCCTACCATCCCCACAATTTTCAGTTTGCCAAAAATACATAAAAACCACGTCCCTCCTTCATCCTATAATATCAGGCATATGAACAGCACCTCCTAACAGCAAAATTTTTTAGCAAAATTATTAACATCTCTCCTTGGAACAATCGGCCCATCAGGCAATCTTTCCAACTCTTTGCTTACTCATAACATCTCAACCAACCACACATTCAACTTCAACACTCGAACATAATCGCATTCCTTCATTAAAAAAAACAACAAACGTACAATTATAGAATAATCCTTCATTTCATATTACAAAACAATACAACAGAGATTAGGATTTTACAAAATATCACGTAATCTAGCTAAAATGATGTTCAAAGATTTAAACTTAACCAAACAACGATAGTTAACCAGATATCTTTATCAGCCTTCCAATTAAACATACTGACTCCATCTGTCCACAATATTTCTCCTTTTCTTTACGCTATTTCTTTTTCTCTCTTTTTCCTCCTTTTATTTCTTGTTTTATTTTCCCCCTCTTATTTTTTCCCCTCTAATTTCTTCTTTCTTTCCTTCTCTGCCAATACTAACCGACTTTTCATAGACGCTATTTTTTTATAACCTTTGAAAAAGTTTATATTTCATGTCGAAATCAATTTTTCGAAAAAATTATGTATCGTTAAAAATTCCCATCCCGAGGATGATTTAGAATATTTTTCCAGATATACCTTTCACCTTAAATTTTCATAATCTTATATCTTGAAATATTCCTATTGCAGGTCAAAACGCGTTGGTGAAAATAGACTAATATTATTAAAATTTTCTCATCCATTTATATGTATTTTCTTTCCGTCTCTTCTCCAGCACATAGTGGGAATGAATAGGGACCTGAAGACCTTGTGTCTTTGTGTAATTTACTCATTGCCACAAAACGAGAGTCATTTTATAAACTTCATCTTTCGACAAATTCTTCATTTTCTCTTCATTCTTTCACACTCTTATGAAAATAGAAATTAGCCTTTTAAATTGCCAGCAGTAGCAGCATTCAAAAACCAAAATTAGATAGTTTTATATGTTAAAGCTAAAAATAAAGATAAAACCATGACTAAACTTTAACACAATCAGGACCAAACTGTAGCCTGCGGACCCTATGCAGCCCACGGAGCTCTCTGAATGACCCGCCAAAGAATTCAATTTTTAACTGAGATGGCCTTTTTACTAAAGAGAAAATAAAAAAATTTCCTATTTCTAACGCAGATGATTCAGCATATCGTCTTTTGTTGTGACATTGATTGCGGTATCTTCAATGAAAAATTACTTGAATATTTTTGGAGTGCGGCCTACTTGATGATGAACCATTTTTCCTGTCAATTGTTATCTAAAAAGGTCTTTTAGAAATAACTAACAACTATTCACTAAGTGTTTCATTCTTGAATGTTGATATAAAACAACGATAACACTTATTGTCTTTCTATCTATGACAAAAGACTAGTTTTTGGGCAGTTGAACCACTAGGTTCTTGTAAAATACTAAATAACCATGCTGTATAACTCTCTAAAAACAAGCGCTCACAGATACACAGATGAACTATTTATGGGGTTGATTTTTTTTTACTTGCCGACTTCATTTTCTACGAATCTTCTCTTTTCGCGAATTACTTAGCATCTTTTTTTACTTTTACGCCTCTTGTTTTTTTGTTTTTTTTTTGCTAACTGCCACCCCCGTGTCTATTTCTCTTGCCTAAAACCCACCAATCTTTTTCTTTTTTTCTTTTTTCTTTCTTTGGTCCTGGCCGAGGGCAAATGCCATTTCAGCTTTTGACTTGATTCTCTTCGAGTATCTTCTTTCCTCCTCCTCTTCCTCTTCTCTCTTCTCCTTGTTTCCACCCCTCTTTCTTTTGACTTTTCCTCCTCTTCCTCCTCCTACTTCTTCTTCTTCTCCTCCTCCTCCTCCTTGTTTCCACCTCGCCTTCTTTTGACTTTCCCTCCTGCCTCTTCCTCTATTACAATCCCATTTCAGCAGACTTCCTCTTGTTGGAAATTGAAAACCTTTCGACGACCAATTCGATTCGGCTTTTTTTCCCCTTGATCTTCACCGAACCCACCTTCCTTTCCAGTGCACTCCCTCACAGAACTGCCCGTCGGCCAAGCAGAGATCAAACGCAGAAATCGTTCAATGTTCAACATACCGAGAAGCAAGACAAGAAAGTCTGGTTCAGTCACCCAGACAACAAAGGCGCTAGTTGTCACGCCATCGGCCAATTCGTCAACTGGAACGCATTAAAATCTTTTTTCAAATCTTAACAAGCAAAGCCCGTGCCCCTGTCTAACGAGAATTGCTTTCGAACAAAACGAATGAAAATACGATTTTGTTTCCCTCAATTCAAAGATGATGATTAGGATGATGATGCTTTTGTCAATGAGACTGACCGACATTATCCTTTTTAACAGCTTCTCCAAATAATTTCTCATCGACTAATTTCTCTCTTTGTCAAAGGAGTTTTCTTTCTCTTTTCATCCAAGAAACAACTTTTTATTTGCTGTTTGTAAAAAAAAAAAAAAAAGAAAAAATGCCTTGATAATAATATGTTCTTATACAAGTTTGAGAAACAAGCTATTTCCAGGACCTGAATGAGGACACAGGAAAATATTGCAAAATGTTTCAATTGGAAAGTTACATCATCAAGAAAAAAAAAGATATACAACTTAGACTAATTCACTTGGATATCATAGATTGCAGTTCCCATTGGGAATCGAACTCATTATTAACAGTTTGTGATATTAGTTTGCTAAACATCATTCAAGGTAGATACCTCTGTTATGTTCTAATCGGTACTGTATATACATAACTAATGGATTACTTCGTGTAATGAACGACCCCTTATTTTTAGCCTCAAAATCATATGTTTATCATATATTACGAGTAATGAACGAGCCCTAACTTAATGTAGCCTGATGTGTTTACTTTGATATTTCAATCATACTAAAACCCCACCACTTATACACAATAGCATTGATAATATCATAATTATGTATGTAATTGATTAAGTACGCTTAGGAGCTCTTAGTGACTCTTTTCTTCTTTTTCCTTTTTTTTTTTTTTTTTTTTTTTGCTAAACAAAATCACCCGAGATCGTCTCGAAAGTTTTAAATTAATCTTTGCAGATCGTTGATACTATGCTATATGCACAGGTGTTGTAAATAGTGAACAATATTCAGTAAAAACTTTATCATCTTAACTAATAGCCTTTGTTTATGTATAGGCTATGCAGGGTCACTTTAAATCGAAGTTTCGACATGGTTTGACTTTGAAACAATTCAGCTTCGACTTTTCAAAACATATATTGTGAATGATGCCTTGTTTTTGAAAGGAAAAATTAGTCTTAAAAAGTACCTCATTACACTGTTATATATGGAAATAAATAAAAACGCATATCAAATAAGCTTCTCTTAACCTGACACAAGAACATATGAGAGAGAATGAGGGATACTTTATATGCTAATGTATGTATTTACTCAACCCATCCACCACGAACAGGATGCGACACAAAGCCAATGTTTAAGCAGAGTTTAAACAAGTTTGAATTCTGAATTTTCCTTCTCCTAGACCAGTTGCCATATCAAGGTTTAAAAGCTCAGTCTACCCTACTATTTACCCATAACTGGAGGGAGAATAGTTAGAAGCATACATTTTCCAATGAAATTAGCACTGTGTCAAATACAGAAAGCCTCATTCAAGTTTTGAAATCGAGTCACTGAGTCCATTTTCTACGATTATAACTGTTATACCACAAGATCCTCCATATGTATATAGTATATGTATATACTAGAGAATGGAAATTCAAGGGAAGAAAGAAAAAAAGAAGAAAATCTTACTCGACGATTAATGACATTGTTTCGCTTGCTGGTTGGCAAGACGGTAGAAAGAAATGGTAGAAAACAGTTTCTACATGGAAAGGTGTATTTGTAAGCGAAATATACAAAACAAATTTCCAATTGGAAGATCTGTTTCAAATTTTCTTGTTTAGAGTTCAAGGAATGACCTTCAGTTGTTAATAATTTATTGCTTGTGTATGTGCGAGGTGTAGCCACGTACTACCAAAGGGTACATGAGAAAACTGTTGTCTGCGAAAAAAGAAGGTTGATGTCCTGAGAACAGACATGTAGCATTCCTTGTTTTGCTGTTCTTTATGCTTAACCATGCATTCTTCATGGAGTTACTGTGAGGAAAGACATCTTAATCAGGGTTGAGTACAGGTTACATGAGTCAGCGTAGAGATAACTGTTATTGGAGGTCGATATGCTGCATGGTCGTCGAAGTGGATAGAACTAGTTGTAGGACTCTTTATGAAGCTCATGTTGACGTAGATAGAACCGTTGGCAGTGTTTCTTACGTTGCCCATGTTAACGAGGATAGACTCGTTAGCAAGGGTCTCTACATGGTGTACCTATTTTATTTGCTTTCTCTACAAAAGAAACCCAATGAGCTTTTTTGGATTTTTTTATGTAACCCATGAAATAACATAAAAGTTATATAGTGTAGGCTGGGCATTTTGTGAGGTCTCTAAAACGCACGTATGTCCAGTGGACTGGCCAGGCACCAGGAGAAATTGACTTCTTCTTTGGACGAAAAGTTAAACTCTTGGCTGTAGTAGAATTGTAGGTTGTATCTATTTCATTTTCATATTTTATTATTCATTTCCTTTTTATCTAAATTGTATTAATCTATTAATCTCTGCAACCTACCTAATTAGTTTTAATTATATTCTCATGATATCCAATCAGCAACTCCGTTTTTCTATCTTACTTTTATTTTCATCCATCTTTAAATATATTTTTTCCTTTCACCTTGCTTCTTTTCGTTTTTCTCAAGCTTTTGCTACCTCCTACCGTCCCTCTTTTACTTCGTTGTTACCCTCTTCCTCCTCCTCTTCTCCATTGTATAAAAAAGGACTTTATCAACAGACTTCAACAAATCTCTTCTTTACCCACAATATTCCTCAAAGAACTTTCCAATATAAAGCAAATATTAATAAATGATAGTTTCCTTAATTTTGCCGTCGGCAACCAAAGACACAAAGACCTTAAAAAAGAATGTAAGTAACAAGAACCACAACAATATGACCATTAATCTTTTTTATTGTAATCAGATTTACGATAACTACAAAAAAGGTGAACGCACATTAACACATTACACTTCAATACATTTTTCTAGTCAACATCGAAAAACATATAAAACTATTCACTTGTGGCAAAAAAAGCACTCAAAACTTTGAATATTTTGGATGATTTTTACATTCATTCGATTGGAAAATGAGTTCCCTTGTTTATAATCAAGAAAAAACTTTTATAGTCCGACAGGTCTTACCCCTCCGCAGAGGTGCAGTCGGTGTATTCTACAGCCCCAGTCAACTGGGCAATACTCAGAGTTAATCTCAAAACAGTTTTATTTCAGGTAATTCAGTCTAGCATAATTACAAAGTTTAGATGTCAAAACAGTTTTATTTTGACTACTCAGTTTAGTATCAGTACCAGTTTAAATGTCAAAACAGTTCTATTTTAAACAATTCAGTTTAGCATAAATACGCAGTTTAAATGCAAAAAACAGTAAACTCAAGAAACCACGGCTTAATTCAATCTAATCCATAGATAGGACTCTTATCAGGTTTACCATCAGATTGTTTAGTGTAATATCCAAGACACTCGTGTGGAGTGGGGGTCTTACTTCTCTGCAGAGAAGCAGTCAGTGTACTCTACAGCCCCAGTCGACTGGGCAAGATGAACTCTTGAAGTTCATGATATAAAGTTTCATTTGGTGTGCACAATCATCAGACGCAAATATTTCCTTTTAGAGTTCATAGTTCGAATATTTTATGATTTATACCTACTCAGCCAAAATTTGTCCAACATTTTTCCTGTAAAAACTTTTCTTATTTGAATTTCTTTTATTTTTCTTTATATATATATATATATATATATATATATATATATATATATATATATATATATATATATATATATTGATGAAAAAATAAAAGAAATTATTTATATATCAGATTCGTTACGGTTTTGGTGAACTCTGAATCCATCTAAAATTTACTTCTGCACTTTCGCTTTACTAAATATAGTTTCATGTATCTTTTACTTGTCTATCTATTTAATTTTCCCCAACAATAAATGAACTTATTATGAGTGGACAGTCTATAAAATCCGTTTTCTTTTGGACACTTGCCCATGTTCCTTCTACCTTTTGGCCTGGCCGCGTCATTTAAGCTGATCATTACAGCCACCACCATCAGTAGTCTGTAAAGGGTGAGACACCTTAGTTTCTTATCTCCGAAAGAAGAAGAGTCATCTTTAATTGAAATCTCTTGGGAAAAGCTGAGAGATTTATGACATGTGAAACGCAGAGATATACGGTCTCTTAATCTAAAGGAAAGGAAAGATAGAAAAGAAAAACGATATTTTCAGTGTCTTCGGAAAAAGAAGGTCTTCAACAATGTGGTCACAGTTAATAAATCAGATGCAAGTAAGTAGAAAGATTCAAGAAAAACCTGCTAAACGAATTTTCTGGAACACTTCACCAAAAACTAATAATTCGGAGACTAGTCAATAAAGTTAAATATGTAAATATGATTCAGAGTCTGGATTTCGGCCGTTTTTGTTTTTGCTTCTCTTTATGGTGGGAAGAATAAGCAGAAAAATAAGCAGAGATGTAATCTCTCTCTCTCTCTCTCTCTCTCTCAGTCGGTCGGTCGGTCTGTCACACTAAAGAAAAATGTGAGCAAGTACCATTGGCTTTTTGCAAAGCAGACAAACCTTTTTGTTTCGGTCGGTTGATTCTCTACACTTAAGATGACAAGTACAACATCGGAGAAGACCGAAGAGCTAAGAGTCTGGATGACAATGATCGGAAGAGATAAGAATTTTTGTTCAAATGATTTGTCGATTCATGAAAATTCATCTCAGAACTCCAGTCACCAAAACTTTAACAATCTTCAATTTTGTCAAGAAAACTGATATTCAAAAAACATCAACTCAATCTTTAATTGCTCAAGAATTCTATTTGTTTCAAACAAGAGCGTTTTTTTTTTCCTTTGATCAAAATATAGCATCTTCTTAAGATTCACAGGCGGGGGAGGGGTCTTAATTAATCCAGGAAAAAGACTTGATGAGAAACAAAAATTGATAAGAGATAATATTCTTTATTTATCTTTACTCAAACTTGTATTAATGACAGATTTCTGCTGCCTAAATACACAATAATTGATGAGTTGAACTTTTTAAATCTATGTTTGAATTTTATTTGCGATTAAAAATTATTGCACAGAGAATCAACTTTCTTTTCGTAGTACTATTTCAAGAGGTGAGTTCAATATATTTTTTTAAAATGTGCATACTTGGGAAGAAAATTTTCTAAAAGTCATGTTAGATAAATTTTTGTATAACAAAATGCACCCTAGCATATTATCTTTATCCAAAGCAACACCGGATAATTATATTAACACACACACACACACACACACACTTTCTCTCTCTCTCTCTCTCTCTATCTCTCTCTATCTCTCTCTCTCTTATCCAGTCAGCTGGGGCTGTAGATTACACTGACTGCTTCTCTACAGTGAATAAGACCCCCCTCCAACGAGTTTCCTGGATATGACACTAAACAATCTGATAGTGAGGCTTCAGTAATGCTGGAGCTTTGGAAAATGCGGAGTACCCCTTCATTGCCATCGCTCCCATGGTCAATCTAGCCCGGAGTGGTAGCACCTGATGAGGTTCTATCTATGGATCAAATAGAACTAAACTGTGATTATGCTAAACTGAATTGTTTGAAACAGAACTGTTTATTTGTCTAAAAATGGATTTGGCATTAATAACCTACAATGATTGATATGCCTAAATCCAAACTAAATAAAATCCAAACTAAACAAAACCAAACCACCACACACACACACACACACACACACACACACACACACACACACACACACACACACACACACATGTATGTATATATATATTACTTCTGTCACTATGAAAGAGACCCGGCAAAAATCAAACTCTGCACTCAGTGAACAATCTTCTAAACTAGTTTGTCACTCTTCTCTATACATCAAACGCTCAAGTCATTGACTAAAATTCGTTTTGTGGGACAAAATGCTGACATTTTTGGAGATCGAACCCATGATTTATCTTTAGACCTATTTTGATATCATCCGCTTAACATTAGGCGTATTACTTGAATTATTTTAGGTTGTTTTATACAAGGTCACAATAGCGGAGCATTCAGTAAGTATTGAACTCATGAGATGTTTAAATAGTCTGAGAGATGGGTTTGCACTCAACAGTTCGGCAGCGGGTATGAAAGCCTTAACAAAATACAGAGGTAAATTAATAACTGTTGATTATTAACAAAGACTGCTGAAAATATTGGCACATCGATTCTGGACACCTGCTTCTCTTATATTATAAAGCTAGGAGCAGGTGCTCAAAATAGTTCAAAAGACGATTCTAAATTTGCTTCACTTAGAAATAAACCAAATCTAACGATAGGATTATGATTTATATCAGATATTGATATAATGCATAAATTATGCATAAAACCATGTACATATATATATATATATATAGAGAGAGAGAGAGAGATAGATAGAGAGAGACAGAGAGAGGGGTATAAGTCAAGGCAATGTAGACACAGAATCAACGGCGCATGGTGACTGTCAGTTTCACGCCTATCCGAATATCAGATTAACCTATCCTAACTTAGATCTAGATATGCTCTATCACCAAAATCGAATATTCTTTATGAATAGTAATAACAAAGTACTTATATATATATATATATATATATATATATATATATATATATATATATATATATATATCAGAGGCAGATTGAGCTGGTAATTGGAAAGCGATCAAGAACCTGTAGAATTGAAAAAGGTGGGTAAAATCCGGGTAACATACGTCAGTCACAATCGGTTACCGTCTTGTTCATTTTTCTATGAAAAGGCGGCCGGATCTATATTTTTGCAATCTAGAGCAAAGAGGATATCTTGCCTCCTCCACATGTGGGCAAGGCGCAACGAGAAACAAACAGATCTTTAGGAATTCAAGATAGAATGCGTTGTGTGTACCAAAGTCATGATGATGAGTAAGTACCTCTTGTCGGGCAGATATAACTTTGCTCCAGTCTGAGGAGAGGCAGGTTACTCGGTTAGAATCAAAAGTCGTAATGTCTACGATGATCTGCTTAGATTGCTGAAATGCATTATTGAGATTTTTATTCCTAACAAAATGTAAATTCTGTTTTACAGATATTGCAGAAAATTTAAACGTTTGCAGCAGATTCATCTAACAACCACCCCTAAAGCTTATCTATGTTTTCATTAGCTGATAGAAAAGGAATGGTTTTAGGGGTAATAAGGCAGTTGTAGGGTTTCGCCCAGTTTAGATTTAAACTCATCGGCTAGAAGGTTTAATAAGGGATACTGTGAATCTGAGGGTAAAGTATATGTCACCAATTCATTACAGAGAAGGCTGGCATTGTCAAGAGTTTAGAAAAGCTTGCAGATAGTATGCCCGCCGTTTTGTTTTAGTAGAATGTTTGTTATTTTTTTACATGTCTATCGAGCTTGTTTTGTAGTTCTCGCAAATGTGAATATCAGTCTTCACACTCTTGGGAAAATCCACCCGCGGCACCCTTTTTTTCTTGGTGGGATTAAATTTCTCTCTGAGACACAAGCGATGTCAAATTAACTAGTCATGGCGATTGCGCGGCCAATTAACCTGAATGTGTCTTGTAAGTTACATTAGTACTCTTTATAGAGGACATTACCGTTGCCATTGCATGACGTGTAGGAATCAGATTTTTGGATTAAACGTTACATGTTCAATGAGGTCATTCATTGTGGCTTCTTCATCTTCGATGCTCCGTATTGTTGCTCGTTGATTATATAATGCAAGTAATCACCCTTGATATATATAAGGATTAGCTAATCCTTTGAGCATTTTTGTAAGACCAGCGCAACTTTTTCTAAAATTCAAAAGACAAATAATTCAGTAATTTTTACAAAAGATTTACTAGAGTGAGTTTTGAAGTATTTGATAATGTTGACTAAGTTTCTCAAAATTTTTATACTGTACAAAGTGATATTTACATTGGCCAGAGAGTATGTCTTCATCAATTTGTAAACATTTAGCTTCTATATTTACCTCACAAGAGTTGAAATGGAAACATAAAAAACCCAAATTCCTTCGCCCAACCTGGAAAGCAGAAAGTGAACAGTACTCAGGACAATTTTCCACTTAAACCATTCGCAGAGTGGTGCTACATGTTCGTTCTTCGTCTTCGAACAAAGCAAACACATTTCCTCCTGGTCACTATTACTGCAACATAGCTAAATATTTTATATCTTTTCTTTCATTTTCATGTGAAACAACTTATCTTTATCACTGGTTTGTTTTCCTTTTTTCATACTGTTATGGGACCGTTATCAACCCATTGATGGACTCCTCCAAATCCTATATTAATTGAGAGCCAAGTACTCTCGTAGTTGGGACGACCTATTAGGTGTAGTATCCTAATACCTGAATTCCTGTCACTTTGACTGACTTGTTTTTGTTACGCCTGAAAAGTAAATTATTGTTTGAAACATTATTATTGTTACTGTTGAAATTGTTACGTTTTTTGTCATAACTTTGTGACCCCCCCCTCAAACAATTGTTATTGTTGTTTGTTTGTGAGGAGGGTCAAACCTCGACTCAACTTTTTTGCCTATTCAAAAAAACAAAAAAAGCAAAAAACGGCATCCATATTTTTATTTTTATTCGCTGCTTTTTACATCGCCTATCTCGTCTTATCACTGGAATCCCTCTCCTCCCTAACTTTGCCTTCAAGCTGCTTGGGAGGAGATTTCGCCTTCGCCAAATCCATCATCATCAGATTTATTTGATGGCTTGGCCACTCTAAAGAAAGATGGCCTTCATTACCTTCATCATCACCGGCATCATCGCTCCCAGCCAGTTCTATACCGCCGGCTCAAAAAGTGCCAGAAATGCCAGTCTCCTGGTCGGCACAAAAGAAAAAAAAAAGGACTACGCAAATGAAAGGGCGAAATATGCCAAGTTCTTTATGGGCAACAGAATTTTGCCTATACGTGAGCTGGTAGAAACAGTCCAGCCAAAAATTATATCTTTTATAATAACAGATTTAAAGACTAGGAGTTTGGCAGGCATAAAAAAAAGAGACCTTTGAAGAATTACTGAAGGCAGCAGGAATCCCAGCTAGGTATTTTTGCAGAAGGAACTTCGCCACCTGGGATGTCCTGCTGGCGATGGAAGACCTTGCGAAAAAACTGTCCGGGAATAATATTTCATCTAAATATTATCGACTCCAACCGGAGTATAAAGGCCATCGGAAAATAAGGGTCACCGTGTGCAATGTCCCAATTCAATTAAATGGGGATGTGCTCGCTGCATACCTCAGCAAGTACGGAGATACTGAGGACATTATAACCTCCAAATCCTCAAGTGGGACAGCACACGTTGACTTCGTTGTAACCATGACCTTGGATAGAAAGGAGTTTCAAGCCATCCCACAAACATTAGATTACGAAGAGCAGACAATGATGGTGGTCGTTGAGGGTAGGAAGCCCCAATGTTGGTTTTGCAAGCAACTGGGACATTTTTCAAGGTCCTGCCCTCAAAAGACCACCAAAACAACAGTAACACCGCCGACGAAAACGACAGCTACAACAACTACCACAACGACAATAGCAGCGAAAATCATCCCACCGATAAACGAAAGCCCACAACCCGAAGCTGGGGACCACCCCGACAAAGAAGGGGAGGGGTGGACCCAGGTAATAGGAAAAAAGAAAAAGTCTCCTTCCAAAAAAGCACTAACTGAAAACCTTTGGACAACAACTACTGCAAAATCATCATCATCATCGTCAAAAACAACTAAAGCTACAAAAACACCAATAGAAAAACATGCGACACTAACGGAAACTACAACTGGTACTACTGCTACTGCAAAATCCTCATCAGCATCATCATCAACAACAATAAAAGCAGTAAAAACACCAATTGAAACCACAACTGCCACTACTGATAATACTGTTATTACAAAATCATCATCATCATCATCATTACCAACAAGGGAAAAAAAGAAGCCAACGTAGAAAAAATGGACATTTCGGTAAACCTAAAACGAAGAAGAGACAGCAGGGACTCACAAGTGGAAGAGGGGGATAAAAAAACATTTAAAAAAAAAACCACCCCAAAATTCACAATCCCAAATTCAAACACCTTCCTAGCAACAACCTTAGGAAAAAAAAATGAAATCACTAGCTCCACTCCAGCGACCCACCCAAAATATTCCTCCCCCACAACAATCAAAAAATACCCCAGCCCATCTCACTGAATTCCCACTTTCCCCAACATCACCTTCTCTCTCAGCAATCTTAACCCCAAGTTACTTTCAGGGCCCCATTCGGTGGCCAAAGACTCAACACCGCCAGCACGATCACCCACAGCAACCAAACATCGAGCAAGGTAGGCTTCTAACGAAGTCAGACATGCCCTAAATAGTTTTTATTTCGGTCAAGACATATTAGAATCACCAAGCATTGATCATATCCTTAAAAAAACATTAAAACCACTCAGATCATTAAAAACAATCGATAACCATAAAGATGTCACGAACCCATATCTATTTAGGGTTGCACCCATGGTGACCACCTTTATCCGTTCGCTTGGCAACCGAACTAAAGAGCTTTGGCAATTTATTGAGGAAGTCGGGCGGACATAAGGCTAGTGGAAATGGAGCACCTTTCCCTCAATGTCTTATCAAGTAAATGGACGGACAGGGTTCCGATTTATGTTCATCCCTATTTCTATAGGTCCCTAAAGTTGCGGTATCCCTTAGATGTCGGTGGAATTTCCAGGGGCAGTCGAGTACCGAACTCGGTACCGGCTCCCTGCGTCAGGCCGTCGGCATCCTCACCCCGGAGGATTTCCGGCCCGTAGTCGACAGTGAGTAAGGTAAGTCGGTCTGATGGCTTTAAACCTTGTCACTTTGAATGTGAGGGGCCTGAGGGATTCAAGCAAGTGTGAGAGCTTGCTTGCTGAACTGAAAAACCTCAACGTAGATGTCGCTGTGGTGCAAGAGACTCACTTCATTTGCGCTGCGAACTGTCGTGTGCTGGAGAGCGATTTTAACGTTTTCTCAGAATACGACAGCCGCAGTAGCGCTGGGGTCTCCTTGCTAGTTGGACGCAGTCTTGATGCTGATGTTGACGTTGTTTTTGCAGGTGACTGGGGCCAGTTGGTTGAGGCCGATGTTGCCGTTAAAAGTTTCAAGTTCCGGCTGATTGCAGTTTATGCGCCTAATATCGCTGCGGAGAGGGTTTCCTTTTTTCGTCCGTTGGTACCGTTCCGGGACGATTCAAAGCGGCTAGTCTTAATGGGTGATTGGAATGCGATCCTTGATCCCAAGATAGATAAGGTCGGGCGGGGAGCTAACAGATTGGGAAGGTGTGAGAGCAGCCTTGTCGGCCTTATGACTCGTCATGACTTGGTTGTCTGGATCACCCAGAGCAGGAGATGTGGACGAAGCTAGATTGCGCTCCCTCTGCCAAAGTAGGTTCTTACTTGGACAGAGTGTTAGTTAGAAGAGCTGATATCGATTTCGTTAGTTGTCCCACGTTCCACTTGATAGCGTGGACTGACCATAAAATTGTAAGGGTCAGTCTACGGTTAGCTAATAGGCCTAGTCTGGCCGGCTACTGGAGGTTCAATACCTCCTTACTGGAGATACGGGACTTCCGGGACCGGCTAGAATCCCGAATTAAGCGGGCGTTAGAGGGGGCGGTTACCGGGAATAGGTGGTGGGTTTCTCTTAAACTTAGAATTACTGATTTCGCCACCAAGTATGGTCGACAGCTCAATTTAGATAAGACCAAGGAGGTAAAATCTATAGATGACAGACTTTCCCGGGCGGTAGCTGGGGAGGGCTCCCTAACCGTAGAGCTAACTAGGAGGGACCTTGAGCGTGAGCCTAGCAAGAGCTACAAGGGATTTGTAATTAGATCAAGGTTAAAAAGAGTTCTCCACGAAGCTGTGAAATCGAACGCGACTGCGTGTGAGGAAGAAGTGCGGAGGTTTCCCGATCGGTATATCGATTCCATCAAGTCCCCAGATGGGCACATGCTGCGATCGAATCGTGAGATGCGTGATGTCTTTCGGGCACACTTTTGTGATCGCTTTGCCCGCTGTCCTGATCTCCCGCTTCAGGAGTTTCGCAGCTATCTCGCCGACTTCCCCCGCGGCTGAAGCGGCTAGTTGCGAGGGTGTGGTTACTGAATGCGAAGTCCGTGATGCGTTGAAACAGGTCGACCTCAACAAGTCGCCAGGACTAGATGGTTTACTCTACGAAGGGTACTTGAGGCTGCTGCATATGTTTGTACCTATTCTGACGGATATGTTCAACCATTGGTTCGCCCAGGGAGCCATCCTTGGTAGCGTTACCCAGGGTGTGATCACATTGCTGAAGAAAAGTGGCAGGCATGTTTGGGAGGGTTTAGATGATTACAGGCCCATAACTCTGGTTAACACAGAGTTAAAGATTATGGCCCGGGTCTTAGCGAACCGCTTACAGCTTGTCATTAGCGATCTGATCGGGTCCACATCACATACCTTTTAGGAGTTCTGACATATATCTCATTGATACATTTTGTTATTTGGTAATGAATCGTCTTTCCTAATTATCAATTGTCATTTTACATATATTTCTATGTGCAATTTCTTCTTTATTTTACAAAAGTATTGTTATGGTCAAGGGGAGGTTCAAATGATGACACGACACAGAAATAAGTAATAAGAAATATATTGAAGGCAAATAATACATACACAAACGATATCTGGAAGAACCCCCCCCAAGCTAAACAATCAGGAATATTACCGCTCTTGCTAACGGTTCGCAGAGAAAGGACCGAGACTGGGTTCGAGACGGTGACAGCACAGAAGAGAGCTCAGTTGGTATATGTCACATGAGGACGAGTCCATCTATAGGGGACACTCCAACATGTATATACTTTACAAGAATGGAAATAATTTGAACACTTCGAACTCGTTTTCTAAAGAAATTTACACAGAAAAATTACAAGTTGCGGCACCACTATGAACTAACTTTGACAATAATTTCAAACGGTCATTCAACCTGACTACGACTTACACTTCCGACTATCTTCATATCGTGACAGAGAGAATATCAACCACCACTACTACTACTACTTTAGAGAGAATCCTTTCCTACAGCACTATATCTCCTTATAGCGTTATCCACACACATTTACAAAGAACACTAAACTCCTATTCACTACTGATACTGACGTCCAAGGAAGATTTATATCCAATTTTTTAAAATTACTTTTAAAAAATTTACAATTTGTAAAATAAATGATATTAATCTGCATATATAAAATGCAGTGCATCTATAATTCATGTGTGCAACACTTTTCAACTTTTACCAGAAGAGTATACTGCACAGAGATGGGCAAATTGCCAATAATAATTTTGCAATTTCGTTGTACTCATAGAATATCAAACATTTAAACATTACCGTCATTTTTTTACTGTATGGGTAAACTAGTCTATAAACCTTTAAAACAAAATCACTGAAGTGGCCGATTTTGTTTTTATGGTAAATCAATAAATCATGGATCATATCTTGACACATCTAAATAGGATTTTTTTGAAAAAGAAAGATTAATAGCGACAGGCGGTTCGATTTATAATGTTCTAATAATCATGCGATTAAATATAAAAATATTAAGAAAATCGGTGTTGATTCTTATTTGTTAATCAAATACAGATCCTTTTCAAGCATGTCTTTCGGAATCACTTTGATCTTTTATATCTTTGCATACTTTTGATTTATTGACGATTGTTATCAATAAACAGAACATCAAAATATTTCATTCAGTCCAGCCATTTCGTAATCTTTGTCAGTGACAATCCCAAACATTGCAATTACTATTCGATTTATTTGCTGCTGTTATTTCAAAAGCCGTTATGGGAAGAACTTGATAAGAAACAGTTTTACGATTATTGACTAAATTACGATATCACGACAGAATTTGAGTTAGACTTAGATGAAGGAATATACGAAATTTCGACGTCTTAATTTCACACTAGAAATTGAAATTAATTGCCATGTTGTGTTAATGTACATAGTGCCATCGAAATGATAATAATAAAAAAAATCATTTTAATCAGTAGCGATACATACTTAACTCAGGCATTGGGATTTGGACACGGTACGTCTTAAACACTTTTAAATACTCTTGTTTCTTTACCATAGAAAAGTTAAAGAATTTTTATTCATATCGTTTGTTTTCTTCCGCTTTCCAGTGCACACATGCCTTCGTTTATATGTGTGTATGGTGTGTAGACACCCACACACTCACGTACGCACACACACAAACACAAACATATATATATATATTAGAATATTGTAGGCACAAAATCAAGAGCGCTTGGTGACTGTCAGTTTTTCACCTCTGTGATCATCAAACCAAGTATATATATATATATATATGTGTGTGTGTGTGTGTGTGTGTGTGTGTGTGTGTGTGTGTGTGTGTGTGTGTGTGTGTGTGTGTTAGAGAGAGAGAGAGAGACACACACACAGAGAGAATAGGAAGAGATTGAGACTGAGTGATAGAGACAGATTGAGACAAAAGGATAAGATCACAAATTTTCTGTGGCAATATTTCCCTTAACAGCAAAATAACTCTTACAAGCATTGCAACGAGGCGATACCATAGTGATACATCCTGGTATAAAAGAAAAGAGCTGAGATGATTTCCCCACCGCTTTTCATCCAGTATTCAGTCGAAGCAAGATCTATTCTCCTTCTCATCTGTAAAATCCTATTCCCAAAGGCCTGAAAAATTCTACCAGAAGGACACTACAGTGCACAGTATACGGTACCAAAAGCTTCCATATATAGTTATATCTAGATCTATTCCGGACACAACAAACAAATGAATCCTAACAAATATATATTTCTATTACAGACACATAACTACTTTTTACTATTTTCCCATACATTTTACATACCAAAAGAGAAATTTTCCATTTTACACACATCGCTCCTCTTTTGTAGTCTTCATTTTGAGTCTGTATCTTATTTCTGGTTAGTTTTACACACCTATAAAACTCCAAGACTTGAATATAATTCTTCTATCAATATTATACATTAGAAATAATAACCTAGACGATTCCTAGTTTCAATAGTTTTCACAAGTGGCAACTACAAAACCTAAAAAAAAAAAAAATTAGTATTTACGAGAGTCGACCGAAAGCTTTATAAGCTGACCAACATATTATCATGCTATGTGACCAAATGAGGTTTATTTTTCGACATAGTCCCACCTGTGATCCTCATACTTCTGTCGGTCTCTCAGTACATGGATACCATTGGTTAAAAAATGTCAACAGCAGATATGAAGTATTTATAAGGACTTTTCAGTCAATGAACTTTTCAGTCCACCATCGTACTCGCTACAATTAAACCATTAACTTTTTTTTTTGCCAGTCTTTGCACTTATAAAACATGTATCATAGTGTTTGATGTGATAAGTGACAAATATCTCTTTGTTATTGGAAATTCTCAGTCTGAAACTGACTAGGAATTTGATTTCTACGTCTTTAAATACGTTTTAATTTGTTCATTTTAATAATCTGATTTTATTTTCCCCAAGAGATGATAGTAGTTCATTTGCTAAAACACTGGTTTGAAGGATGGTAGGTGAGTTAGTGTGTGCCAGTATCAGCAGCAGTCCAGTCCTTCGAGTTCTATAAAACCAGGTATTGATGAGGACAAAACCGTCGATTCGAGACAAGGATCGAAGCCTTAAAACGGAACAGAAATCAACGCCGTTTATTTCTGTCTTCATCGACCACTCTGTTGTGTCTTCCGTTTGAAGATTAGAAATATTTTCATCTCCAACCAAAATACGCTGATTCATCGCTGCTGCCTATTTAACCACCTAAGTCACAGGTTGACCTAGCAGTAAAAGATGGTAAATTCAAACGAGAAAAAAAAAAAAAAAAAAAAAAAGAAATGCTTCTCATGAATGTAGTAATTTAAAAAAAAAGGAAAATGTAAAAATGTTGCCATTATCTTTTTTTAACAACTGAAATGGATCATGGGGAGAAGTATGTAATTATGAATTCATTTCAAACGTCTGCAAATTCCTAAATGCGTGACTTTGAATAATGACTATATTAAGTGTCATAGATAGACATAGTAGATGCTGATAGATTGCAATAAATCGATACAATTTCAAAGAGGTAAAGACTTTTATAGATTTGGTTTGATTAACGGCTTATCAACTCCTCATGATGTATCTAATGTCGGAATTTGATTCATTTATAAATGTTTGATTTTAATCAAATTATTTTCAATGTTCCATTATTTTTTTTATTTGTCTATATTTATTGGTTTGCATACAATATCAAGTATTCCTATCAACACAAATAATTTGTTTTAAGTATTTCTTTACGATACGAATAATTATATAGTTTTAAGTAATTATTTCTATTCAACAAGAGTCATTTGTTTGCACATAGTTATATAATACCCAATAACTAATAATAATCCTTACTATACAATCATAACTTTAAGTTACTCCACTTAATACAAACAATATACTATCACTTATTTAATTAATGGCATCAAGTATTCCAATCGAATACGAATAATTTTTCAAAGAGATTACCTTGATCCATAAATGAGCCTTTAACAGGTACTACCACTCCAGAACAGCGTGAACCTGGGAGTAATGTCAATGAAAGGATACTCTACACTACCAAGGTCTCCAAAACTGGATCCTCATCACTGAATGCGAGATCCCCCCCACCACATAGGAGATACTCCTTGGGGGTCACCCTTCTGCAGAGGATCCACTCAGCGTATTCTAAGCTCCGCTGACAGGGTGAGTGCACCAGTTGAGCTATATCTGAATATGATTTTCCCAATTGAATAAGCTAATGTCTCAAACACACACATACACACACAAAAAATGGAATTATGATTAAAAAGTCGTCGCTGTTAGGAAATGGAATCGTTTTATGTAGAAAATATGCACAGAACTTACACCAAGAACAAAACACCAACAGCAGAAATCGGAGAGAATAGATTAATGCGTGGAACTGATCGAAATATTGAAAATTATCCATCATGTGTGTGTGTGTGTGTGTGTGTGTGTGTAAGAGAGAGAGAGAGAGAGAGAAGTCGGAGAAAAAAAGAGAGGGCTTATCAGACGAGAGACGCCATTACCCATCCCAAATTATTATTCTATTATGACGGTAACGTTTATAGATGAATAGAGGCTAGATTTGTGCAGAAGCCAACCCCTTCCCCCTGCTGCAGGCTCAGTGCCAACAACGGCTGAGTCAGGATCCACAAAAATATGGGAGCACAATATTCTTTTTTTGAAGAACACTCATTTCAAGATTAATCATTTTAGTTTTAAAACGAATAAATGAATAAAAAATTAAAACTAAAATCCAATAAAATAGAACGTGAAGTGGTTAAAAGGGGGTGGGAAATTCAGGTTTGGGAAACAATAATTGCCAGACGTTGGTGAAGGAGTGGAAATATCTCTGTCCTGAATTTCTTATATTAACCCCCGGTTGCTCGGCAACCAAATACTGAATGATAAAACACCGCTAAATAGTAAATGATGTGGTTAACGAGTTGATAGGTCATAAAGTGTGGGGTGTGGGAAAACACTCAAAAGAGACCTGATAAGTAAGAATTAAGAAAACAAGCAAGCCTTCAAATTGCAGTGTAAAGAGTTTGTTTTCATTTATTGTTGTCATTTAAGAGGTGTAAGAAGATAACGTCATCGTTATCAACATGGAACTGAGAAACATTGTTCAAATTCCATCAGAAACAGTCTCAGTTGACTTTGCACCATTGCTATTGGAAAAGGCATGAAATTACCATAACCTGTACTTTATTCAAGCGCTGGATATCTTGAGAAGGGTCCGAAAACTGGCATATCACAAACGTTACTGCATAACTCAGTACTATGCATGTCGTGTTACTTGAAAAGGAGAAGGCCGTCACCAAGCAGTCCCAACGTCATATGTGAAATGTGATGAAAGACAAACATTCACATGATAACATCCGAGTTATGAGACCAATGCCTTCAAACTAATTGTTTCTCTTTCTCGTAGTTGTTTTTGATCGAACCATTTTCTGGCCATCGAAAGATTATCATGATTCTTATTCAAACCATACGTCCAAACTGCATCGCTCTCCACGCGAGTAAAGGGATGCGTTCTGCTGAGGTTGGAGCCCTGGCCCCAGTCTTCGAAAAAATCAGCAACTGAGCGCAAACCAAACTTAAATACAAAAATACTGTCAACTTGACGATTTTAAACAGTAGAACATTAAATACATTTAAAGTTAGGACTTGAAACAATAAATCAGCAACCTGAGCTGACAGCATCTGCAGACATTTTATGCATACAAGAATATTATACTAACAGAGCGAACAAGAATTAAAATAACAATCCTGGTAATAGGTGAACATTTGTCACGGCATATACATGAAAAATCTTCGTCAATGCTGTCATTGCTGGTGTACGAATGCTTCTCAGTCCTTATGCCTTAAAATCCCCTAATTGCATGAAGAGAATCAAACTGAGAATGACATGTGTTCCATTTCATTGCAACACCTGCACAACAATCATCTCTTACTATTGTACCACTTATGCCAATGATGAAACGGGAATCATAATTTTCTATTATGAATAATTTTCCCTTGTCTGACACATTCCAAAACTCATCGTTCTGATCATCGATGGAAACATGACTGCTCATATAGGCAAAGACGGAAATAACAAATTCTGCTAACACAACTCACCAAATAGAAATGGTGATTATCTAGCAGATTTTTTCTCGAGAACAGGTTTTTATGTCTAAACATTAAATTCACAAATAATCATAACGCTCTGGTAAATTGCATATTCATAAACAAAAAGAGGGTACACAGTGCTTTGAAGTCTTATATATATATATTATATATATATATATATATATATATATATATATATATATATATATACACGTGGTGGATTCAATATGTTTCCAGACTTTTTTTGTACAGGTATTTAACATTGTTGTAGACTCTTGAAAATTCAGTATGTTATTGCTATACATCTTATGAGATGACTGACCAATTTTTATGATTTCAGTTTCAAATGAACAGCGACAGCACCAATTGGAATACACCCTACTAAAGCCTGATTATCTCAGCTGGTGAATTTCAAAAATGCAATCTGACACTTTAGAAGAACGATATGCAATAAAATTGTGTTTTAAACTTGGAAAAAATGCCACGGAAACGTATGGAATGCTTCAGACTGCTTTTCAACCATATTGCATGAATCAAGCATCAGTTTTTGAGTGACATAAGAGAATCATTGTGGAGGTGCCCGTGGTGTAATGGTTATCGTCGCAGGATGTGGACTCGGCGACACGAGTTCAAATCCTGGACGAGACTGATTGCATTTCACATAGCACTAATACCCTTGGGAAAGGTATGAATCCAAATATTCTCCCTCCAGCTATGGGTAAATAGTAGGACAGACTAGGTTCTTCAGCCTTGGTGAGGCGACTAGTCTAGGAGAAGGAAAACTCTGAATTCAAACCTGTTAAACTCCGCTTAAAAATTGACCTTGTGTCATATCCTGCCCGAGCGGAGGGGTTGGTAAATAGGATAGGAGAATCAAGGAAAGCAGGGAGTCTGTGAGTGATCATGAAAGGTGTGGGAGGAGTAAGGAAGTCAATACACCAGAGTTGATTGGCCAAATGATTAGGGTTAAGGTTAGGGTTACTATGTTGAGGTTTTAAGGGAGTTCAGCCTTGGGTTGGTAAATAGGATAGGAGAATCAAGGAAAGCAGGGAGTCTGTGAGTGATCATGAAAGGTGTGGGAGGAGTAAGGAAGTCAATACACCAGAGTTGATTGGCCAAATGGTTAGGGTTAAGGTTAGGGTTACTATGTTGAGGTTTTAAGGGAGTTCAGGAAGAGATTCCGTCGAAAGATGCCAGCACTCTTCAAATCGGGTCAGTGGCATTTCCACCAGGACAATGCACCACAACTCCATCCTTGTCACAGACTATTTGACCAAGATGGGCATCAAGACAGTTCCTCACCCTCCTTATAGTTCAGACCTTGCTCCCTGTGACTTTTGGTTATTTCCTAAGCTCAGAGGCTGTCGTTATGAGACAATTGAGGAGATGAAAGAGGCTGTGACGAAGGTCATTGACACGCTCACACAAGTGGACTTCGAAGTAGGAGAACTCGATCCAGGACTGGATTAAAATGATTTTAGGAAGACTAGTGCGTAAGATAGAAAAGGGGAAAAGAGAAGTAAGCTACAAATTAAAAAGGTGTTCTTATTTGTAGTCGAAAGATTTAATCTAATAATTTAAATGAAAAGTATTTTTTTAATTTTATGAATTGTTTTTCTTTCTTTTGAATTATTTCTTTTCTTTTTTTTTTTTTACATTTTAAATAATATGAAAAAATATGTAATAAATTTTTATTTTTTACTATTTGTGCTCATTACAAAACAATTACTTACTTAATGATTTTCGAAAAAGCAGCTTAGTTTTAATTCCAATTTTTATTCATCCTCTAAAAATCTAATGATAAAAAAATCGAAGAATTCACTTATTACAATATTCTTTTATTTAAGAATCTTTTTGTTTACATTAGAAATATTGTTCTTAAAAATGTAATCCTAAACTCGTGAGTAGTTTAAAATATTATCATGACTTTTAATATTCTAAAGACTTTTTTTTAATATGACAAAAACTTAAATTCAGTTCTTTATTGCCTGTTGAGTAACAGTGACAAAATAGGTATTCGATTAATTAATTTTCTTTTTTACCCAATAAAATATAACAATAAAAAAAGTTAATGATTAAAAATGTTTCCTTGTGTTTTGGTGGAAAATTTTGCGTATTAGTTTAAATGAAATGTATTCGTTAGATAGCTTATTTCTTTTTTTTTTTATAAAAATGTTATAAGTTACTCTGATTAAAATTTTATATTTTGGCCTATGAAATACGAAAATTATTTGTTTAAAAAAATCAGTTTTTTGAGTTTTCAACAAACAAAACTTTTATTCAATTTTTGCAATTTTTTTATCCTCTAAAAATGTCATATTATAACAGCTAGGTAAAATAAAAAGAAGCTAAGAATTGATTCTTAATAATTGAATTATATAAATTAATCAGTTAAAATCAAAAAACAAATTTTGTACATTTCCTTATTATAAACATATGACAGTGAATTTATGATTTTAAAGCTCAATGACATCTCTTTTCTGAGATATAAGTCGATACGTACATACGAAAACAGATGTGACACCTTTATATATATATATATATATATATATATATATATATATATATATATATATATATATATATTCTGCTTACACAATACAACAAAGAGAAAAAGGGATTATCTGAGTTTTCTTTCGAGAACAGGGTTGTGCGCCTAAATACTAAATTCCTTAAAAGGAAGGGAAAACAATAGGCATAACCGACCCAAATAACTCAAAAGCACAGCTATATTATATATTTATAAACACAAAGTGGATAGATAGTGCTTTGATCTGTGAAGCTTAATCCTCATTTGAAGAAGTATCCCCCGATCACATAATCGTCTTGACAAAGGTTTGCCTGAGTCTACTTAGAAATAAAAAAAAAAAAAGCTTCATGATATGACTAGTTCTCATTATAATATAAGCGGTAAATGTGAGAAAAAGGTTCTATACTCTTCTGAAGGTATCTGAAAAACGCACTCCAAATGATGAATATAAAACTTTCTTACTGTCTATATAGAAGCAATAGCCGAGTGCATATCAACTAACCAAGAACCAAGGGCACCTCGGGTGGTGTAATGGTTAGCAAGGTAGACTAGCAAACCTACACGAGTGAGTTCGATTCTCATTAGGTGCCCCATTCATGCAGCCTTGTGCTACATCTAAGCAAAAAGTTTAGTAAATTAACAACTAACCAAGAACCAATTGTAGAGTTCACTGAGAATCAATAGCAGTAAGGGAAAAACGAGATAAAATGAAGAAAGCATCCTTACTTGGAAAAGGAACCCAATAAAAACCCATGCGAAGAAACTTAAGAAAGCTCAGAGAGAACTAAATGAAACACAACAAAAAGAACAACTAACATTCTTTCAAAGCCAAATTATTAAAAATAGAAATTAGAAGATAGAAAATCACAATTTGCGTGGCAGACAGTATATGAAATAAGCGGAAGGAAAAGCAACTTGAGATCAAAACTAAAAGCTGCCAGCTATTAAGAAAGATGTCAGAAATGGAAAGAACATTTCCAGGATCTGTTTGGAAACTCTCCTGAGATCATTAAAAATCCTACCAAAAATCATTTATAGCCCATTAAACATCAAATTAGGATAGTTTACGGTGCAAGAACGCAGTTACAAAAAAAAAAAAAAAAAAATTAAAAGCATAAAAGCTGCAGACCTCGACAAAATATCTCCTGAAATATATTAGACAAAAAAATTGACGATGTACTTCGATTATGAAATGGCATGTATAAAAAAAAATTCGCGAGAGAAATGGACGAAAAGAGTCATTCTACCCTTCTCTAAAAAAGGCAATCTCAGAATCACTAAGAGCAACTACAGATGCTAAAATTTATTATGCCTTGCATTCAACCTGAAGTCAAGAAAATTCTCAGAAAAATCTGAACAACTTTCGGAGAAATCGATCCACAACTTCACAGATTCTGTGCTGACACTGGATTCTGTCCAAAAGACCAACCACAAACAATGGATGATTGGGACGGATGGAGTGTCTGAAAGAGAGAGAGAGGGGGGGACTCCTCGCTATCAGATGTTGATGTTGATGACAAGTTACAAAAATTGATTGAATATTTCTGAGATAATAAAACTCATCTTTAAACCATTTCAAAAATTTCAAATCAGTAACAAAATTAGACAAACTTATAAATCAATTCAACGTTATTATAAAATGAATTTCTATTTAATTTCCCAACAAATTATATTTTAATGAAAGCGTTTAACATAATTGTACAACGACATAATCAGTATAAAAATGAATACTTTGTTTAATTAGTTAAGCCCGAATCAAAGATACTCAAGGGACCAGTCCATTATATAAAAATGTGAAAGAAATGGAACATTTATGACAAAATTTTCTTTATCAAAAATAGGAAGAAACGGATTATTCACAGAGGAATTTCGTTTCATCACAAAATATTTTTTGAAATTTAGATATTTTCCTCATAGTTCCGAAGCTCAAACTAAGTTAGGTCGGTAAAAATAAACGTTTGAGCCGGTGGAACGACAATACTAAGACCTCAATTCCCAACACAATTAAAACTGTCTCAATTTGAGCATTCATGTGTTGGGATAAATGTAGGTACATACAGCAAGTTTAGTCGCACAAAAGGGAGCTAAACTGGAGGCTACATTTCCTCCTCCAGCTCATGGTGCCCACGGTCCGGGTCCTATTTTGGGACGCCAGATAAATAATTTTAAAAAGTTATCTACTATTATCTTTGAAGAATAATATTATCCTGTCTCCAACATTTTTTCGTTAAAGCTTCTTCCCGTATTCCCACTCCCAATCTTTTTCTTATCTCTGCAGTCCTTAATCATTTTTTAAAATACAGTTAGGAATCAAAATGACTATCAATGCATCAGTACTTTTTATTTTTGTTCACAGTCTTTAGGACACATTTCATTTACAGACTGACCGACTTGTTTCGGGCGCTTACGTACGGAAAACAGTCAGCGATCTTTTGAAACGGTAATGAGGGTGGGTAACCAAACTACCCATAATTTTATTCAGTTTCTTTTATGGTTTGCTTTATTTTTCCCAGCCCACTCCCTCAATCATCGATATTGTAAATACCATTTGTTGTTCATTATTATAGCGGTTTTAAGTTGGGCTAACCGTAGAGAGTATGAGGTATTTTGGTGCAAGCTAGAATGGAAGGTGATTGTATGAGTGTGTTTATTGTAAGTATTAATGGGTTAATGAATGAAACTTGCTAAGATAAACAAAATTGAATTAACTACTAACTCGGCCATTTACCCACAAAAGGCATGAGCTACATTCTCAAATATAGAGGAGCTAATAATTATGTTAAATGAAAGTGTACATATATCATGGGCACGTGTCGTTGTTGTAAAGCGATGGTTGGTTTGATTTCAATTTGTTAATAAATAAATATGGCCTTGTAACAAATATTCACTGTTAGCACCTGATCTGTGGGTCAAATAGAACTGTTTGACATTTAAACTGTGTACTCATGCAAACTGAATTATTTAAAATAGAACTTTTTACATTTAAATGTGTGTAAACAAAAAAAAAACTGTACTTATGCTCGACTGAATCGTTGTAAATAGAACTGATTGATCATTCAACTGTGTATAAACAAATGACTGTTTAATTGACTTGTTAGTGATGCATAGCAATACTTGAAAACATTAAACTGTGGGCAAACAAATGATTAATAGTAAATAGAATTATTCGTATTAGATAGAAATAAGTGAAACCATTTAACAGTATGAAAAAAATGAGCTCAAGCTCATTTAAAAATGTATCTAAAATATGTGTTTAGAAATCATATCTTTGATTTATAAGTATAAAAAGGACTTGGCATTAAATGACCAACAAAGGTGGATATGCCAAAAAACCAAACCAACCAGCCAACCAACCTCCAACACGAATTCAGAATTTTCCTTCTTCTTGAATGGTTGCCGAACCACGGCCAAATAACATAGTCTATCCTACTATTTATCCATAATTGAAGGGAGAATAGATGAATTCATGCCTTTCCCAAGCACCTAGTGAAACGTAATCAGCCTCATCCAGGATTTGAACTCTGGTCACCGATTCCATTCCCTATGACAATAGCCGTTACACAACGCGCCTCCAACAAACTATTAATCTGTAGTAGTTCAATGGGTATTGAGTCAATTTAGAAACTTTTTTACAGTAGGCTCTCTTCCAATAGTCATCATCATGTCGAGCCTCTTAGATTTCCCTGACTCTCCCTCGCCACTCATCTCTATCGTCCATTCCTTTCAGCTGATCTTCTAAACTACATCTTGTGTCCGCACAGAGCTGCTTGGATGGTTTTAGAGATGGGAGGCTAGTGACCGTATAGCTGCTGCTTTGTGCTTTACTTCCAGGATTTGTTCAATTCAGTTGGCAGTATTCTTGCGCAATTGCCGTCAAGCTTTTTCTTTATACGCTTAGTTGGCGTCCATGTGGTGCATCCATATAGTAGTATGGACATGACCGCTGCCTGGAAAAAATGCGTTTTATTTTATTGGACAGATCTGACCTCCATATGACCGATAGCCTATCGATATCTGTCCATGGCTTTGCTAGTCACGTATTGATGTCGTTTTCTGTAGATGAGACGCCGCTTCGGAGGTATGTGAACTTGTCCACAAGTTTCAGAGAACCACCGTTTAGTGTGAAGATGTCTTCTTTTTGATTTTGATGAAAGCACATCTATTCCGTTTTGTCTGCATTGGCATGGAGGCCTCTACCGCCTGCTGCCTTCTCCAGACTGGGCGGTTGTATTTGCCAGAAGCGCTATGTCATCAGCGTAATCCGCGTCCGTCACAGTCTGTGCAGGGTATCGTCGGCTTCTTGCCTTTGCCAGTGTAAAGGCATTTTCTTTTATTAAATCTATCGACGTTCGAAGTACGTAGTCTAGGCAAATTCTTAACTGGTATGGGTCTAACGTATCTCCTTGCAGGACACCTGCGACAATGTCAAAGAAGTCTGTGTCTCCATTTTTTGTTCGGACTCCTATGATTCAACGGAGCGACAAAATTTGTGATGTTGTGGGTCAATTTCTTCGAAAACCATTTTGATTCTTCCTGAAAATTTTCTCAATTTCAGGTTCGATGCGGTTGAATAGCAGAGTGGTCAATAAATATGGCCTTGTGCCAAATTTTAGATAGTTCGTCAATTTTCTGTTCTTGGAATTGTAAATTACGAATTTCCATAAATTGTTCAAAGACAAACTCCTGTTTTCTTCCAATGCTGTCTCGCTTGGTGTAATCGTTAAAGAGCTAGGCTTGTGGATCCTTTTTTAGCAAGTTCGATTGACTGGGGATAAATCCTTTACTTCAGACTTTGTAGCAAACAAAGCTAAGCTTAGTAAATGACAATTTTTTTTACTTCTCAGAAAAAATAACTGATATTCTTTTTGCAGGTGATGTTTTTTATCTGGGAGGTGGGAACTTTTGGGTTACTCAGCGGGTTTTTTTTCTTCTAGTGTGTAAGAATGTTTCAGATTCAGAACGTAAGGAGTTTGTTCTGTGTCTTTGCAGTTATATCTGATCTCCTCGTTCGGAAATAAACTTACAACTTTTTTCTTTTTTCAAGTAAAGAAAACCAGAGAATACATCTGTCAAAACGTCGGAATCAAAATAACAAACATTAAGATATTCAATCCAATTGTTTATGAAATAATTCGCCTTTATGTCTCGACTAAAATACAAAAATCAAGATTTAAAATCTATTATGTTCTATGTCAATAGTCATATATTTCATTAAATAATAAGTTTAATATAGAGTTGCTTGTACGTTTACGGAGTTAAAAAAGAAAAAGAAAGGCGAATTCAAGTCTCACTCAGAATTCATTCTTTATTTCCAATTCACGTTGTTTATTGACGACCGTTAAAGAATAGCCTAAAGAGTTGTTATAAAAAGCAACTAAAATTAAATTTAAATTCACCTTATCGGCAAGGCTTAGAATAAGCTGATTGTGAGACTCACCCTACTCTAAAAAAAGGGGAGTGGCCTTGTATGACACTAAACTGCATTTGATGGTAAGCCTCCAGTCTTGGAAATCTAGGGAGTGTGGAATACCTCTTTATTGACATAATGCCCAGATCCACTGACTTAGTCTCTAAGGATTCCTTCTAGGGGTCAAATAAATTTGTTTAAAACCATTCATATTCGATCGGGCCGAGTGAAATAAAATCCACTCATGAAACAACTATACAAAATAGTAAATATAAATATACGATGAACGCAATTCCCTAACTCCTAGACATAATATAACACTAGATGGGTTGATATGCCATTAAAATCAATCAATCAATCAATCAGACATAAAATCAGAATGAAAGAAAAATACAAATAAAAAAACGCTTAATGTCTGACAATAATTTATCAACTAAGGAAATTTCCGATACTAATAATAATACTATCAATAAAAGAAACCTATGATAACATGTGACAACACGTGTTCTTGTAAAATTCTGTATGACCCAAGAAATGTAAATAGGCAAACATTAAGCCTTTAAGATGCTGAAGGTTTTATTTCTTTAAATATTTTCCAATTCGTGGAGAAAGCAAATGGTTTTGGTTGCGTATCTTAAAATTAATCGAATATCGACCGGAACGGAACTCTGATGTCGGTCAATGGAAATTGTTAGTTTAATTCGATAAATACAGATCCGGAAAATTTCAGAAATAAAATAGTAGAGTTCGATAGTTGTAATATTTTCGGTATCAATGGCGACCATTCATTGAGTTATTTATTTTAGTGGATATAACAAAATGGTTGATGAATAGGTCTACTGGCAGTGAGGTCTGCATACCAGTGGTTATAGCAAAATGGTTGATGGTTTGTTGATTGGTTGTTTTGTTTTACGGCATATCGATTCTTTTCGGGTCATTTATCGCCGAATTAGATTTTAAAGAATTCAGTTTAATATAAATATAGTTTTTGTTTACAAACAGTAGATGTCAAAACAGCTCAGTTAGATGTCAAAACAGTTCAGTTTAGCCTGAGTACACAGTTTAGTTCTATTAAAAATAGTTCTATTTCAAAGAGTTTTGTTTAGCATAAGTACGCACTTTAGTTCTATTTGACCCATAGATAGGACCCTATCAGCTGCTACCACTCCGGGCCAGAGTGAACCAGGGAGCGATAGCAATGAAGGGGTGCTCTGCATTCCCCAAAGCTCCGACATTACTGGAACCTCACCATCAGATTGTTTAGGGTTATATCAGGACACTCATTGGGGGTTTTACCCCTCTGAAGAGAAGCAGTCGGTGTATTCTACAGCCCCAGCCAATTGGGCAAAAAATGAAATGGTTAATGCATAGGACAACTGGCCGTGATGTCTGTATACTAGTAGGTATAGCAAAATGGTTGATGCATAGGTATACTAGCAGTGAGGTCTGTATACCAGTGGGTATAGCACAATGGTTGATGCATAGGTCTACTGGTAGTGAAGTCTGTATACCAGTGGGTATATCTTAAGGGTTGATGCATATGTCTTCTGGCAGTGAAATTTGTATACCAGTTGGTATAACTTAATGGTTGATGCATAGGTCTACAGACAGTGAGATCTGTATACTAGTGGTTATAGCTTAATGGTTAAGATCTTTTTACTGAATAGTCATTCATTTTATGCCTAGAGCTTAAAATTGACGGTATAGGGGTAATGGGGGAGTAATCGGGTGCCTACAATCATTTTCTTTTGGGTAAATCCTCATGTTAATGTGTAGGTCTGGTGGCTGAGCGGATATGATTGATTTTAAAAGTATTCTTTCATTCATTCACGCCAGAACCGTTAGCAAGTTTTTAGAAAATGACGAATAATACGTTGCACAATCCACGATATACAATTAACGTAGTGTTCTTTCAATATGATTTGCGCTTGAAACGCTCTGAAAAATGATTTAAAACATTATCTTTTGTGCATAAAGATTATTATTTTTTTTATCGAAAGTGTCTGAAAAGAGGAGAGTTTTAAATAACGTTTTACCACTTGTACTTCAAATCATTCTCTATAAATGCGACGATTAGCTGAAATCGTCGCTTATCGACGGACATTGATGTGATATGGATATTAAAAGTATCTCTCTGTTTGAGTCGCTGCGACTGTCGGTTAAATTATTTGGGGAAAATTTTTCCGCTTTCATCTGATATTTTAGATTGGTCAATAATAGCACCCTGCAAAGAACGCCGGGAAGTATTTATGCCAAGATAACGAGAAATACTTCAAGAAAAGCTTTTCATTATCATTTGGCAGAAAAAAAATAACCCATGATCTAATCTTATATAATTTATTTAATAATAAATTCCTCAAGTAAATAAATATTCAATCAGCTGTAGCTATTATTATTAACCAGAGAGAGAGAGAGAGAGAGAGAGAGAGAGAGAGAGAGAGAGAGAGAGAGATTTCTTATTCGGGTAGACTTTGAATCACCACTAAGATTTGCTACAAAAGCAGGTCATGCTAGTTTGCTCAACCTGAGAGTAAAATGCTACCTTTTTCCACCGTCAACGCATCGTATTGCTGTTTGTCTCAATAAAGCTCAATTTAAGAATATCTAACACAGTCTGATAAAACTTTGTTACTGGACATTTAGCTAATGCTACATCGCAGCATTCACAAACATTGTTATCCCAAGAGGAGGCGCTTTCATCAGATTCATACCAAATATATTTGTTTCGCATATAAAAAAAATGGTTTCAAAGTATATCCAATTTGTTTTTGGTTTAACTAACAATAGCCTTCGAGGAAGTATTAATCATTAGAGAAAAGGAAGCTGATCTTAACTAGTTACTCGCTTGCAATACACTAATGTTTATCTGATTAGCATTCTTTAAAAATCATAATGTAAATTTCGAAGTTATAGTGAATTTAGTAGCACGAAGCTATTTACACTCCTACTCACCACTATCAAACTTATCGCGTTCAATAGATTATAATGAACTCTATAATGTTATAAATAGGGTTTTTTGTTACCTTTATTTATTTATTTTGTTTTTGTTTTTTGCTTTCTCTTGTTTTTCGTTTTCTTTTTGTATTTGTTTTTTTTTTTTTTGCTTTTTAAATCTAATTTTATGTGGAGTATCTTTAAAACTATCATCGTATATTAAGTTAATCAGTTTTTGAAACTTTGTTCTTGAGAGACCAGAGTAAATGGCTCATCTCAAAAGTTCTTTTGATTGTTCTTGTTATAAAGAATGTTGTTAAACAGTTTCCCGACAAAAAACGTTTTACACACACACACACACACACACACACACACACACACACACACACACACACACACACACACACACACATCTAAAGACGATAATGTTTCCTTTTTCTTTTCTTTTTTTATCTTAATGCTTAGTGAGCAGTTAATGATCCGACAAAAACGAATATAAAATGAATTGTACGCCTTAGCTACAATATATTAGTTTCAACTGAAAACGGGACCTGATGAGATCACGTGGGGTGAATAAACTCGAGGCACAACAAAAATGGGGCATTTTATCCGCCTGTTCTTGTCTTTTCTTTTTTTTCCAGACGATTTGTTCGTGTTCTCGTTTTCTTTTTGTAAATGCTTCAGAGAAAGCGAGAACGCAGCCTCCACTTACGGTGATTGCTACAAACATATCAATTGTCTCAAAGTACTGAAGCAGATATGTAACATATTTAGCAACGCAGCTTGAACAAAGAGGGTTATGGATGATGCAATCAAAAGGTGTAATTTTTCATTTTTTGCTAACATGTGACTGAATGAAGACACTACATGTCACTATCACATGACTAAGTATACGTCACGAATCCGGTAAACAAATCCACATCGGAACCTGATGGGGATTTGGCTTGGGAATTCTTACAGAAAGAGACGACTGAGCATTCATCATCATATATACATCCCTGGGGCATTCGCAGTTTACTCTGTTGACCTTGTTTTTCGGTTGCGAAAGTGAACCGACGAATTGAAATAAGGAAACATTTACTTTGGTTCAATCTTTCTTTCTCCATTCGAATAAAGTGAAAACTCAATTACAGAACAGCGGATAATGCTGTATTCTTCTACCCTTAACCCATTAGACAGAATGTTACCTATTGTTATATTACAACATATATTACCCTGTTTTATGACTATTAACACGAGCCATTTACAGTTTAATCGGGAAGAATTTACCCGATCAGAAAATCTCCCAACCCCCTAATATAAAATTATCAGCATTCATTTTAGTTGGCTTTTTTCGGGATGGGGTGGTGCTTAGCTGTCGCTATTTTTTAACGGACAAAAAATCATATTTCTTGGTTCGTTGCATGTCACTTTTACGCCAATAGATATATAAAATTGGCAAGAGTACTCCTCAGCTCCCGAGTATAACCACTACGCCAATGCCTGGATGATTAAACAGTATTAGAAAATTAACTCGGAAATACTAAGTTATGTTAAGTGCACATATACTATGCTGATCTAGAGTTGAGAGCTGGGAAGTAACACTTTGATCCAAGGCAGAGCGCACAGATACTACACTGATATCAGGCAGAGGATTAGGGAATAACACTCAGATTCTAAGCAGAGTGAACTGGAATATATATGGGAGTGGGCTGAAAATTAATTTTCTTATCTAGATACTCTCATTGAATGTGACCAAATGAGATTTATTTTTCAACTTCCTTGCAGTCCATATACTTCTTCCATCGGTGTCTGAGTTCTTGGATCCCATTGGAAAAAAAAGTTATCAATAATAAATATGAAGTCATCATATGAACTTTTCAACCGATGAAATTATCACCCCATTCTCGTATAATAATAATAATAATTATATATATATAAATATATATATATATATATATATATATATATATATATATATATATATGGGGGGGTATGTGTATACATATATAAAGAACACAGATGCTTTCTCTAGGCAGAGGTATTGATCCATACTAAAATAGTTCGTACCATTTCTATGTGTACGACGCTAACTATAATATAAAACGAACTTTTTAAAAATTCATTATTTATTTAATTTATCCATTTTCTGACGGGCGAAAGTAATTTGATGAAAAATCAAGAAAAAAAATGTTATACTGGGTCTTATTGCTTCAACTCTCTCTCTCTCTCTCTCTCTCTCTCTCTCTCTCTCTCAATGGAGTAAAATCTTTTGATGTCCACACATAATTTGTCATACTATTGGTAAAAATTTAATAAGATAAATCTGTTTTTGTGGTTAGAATAAAAATTCAACACAATTCGCTTTTCTTCGGTTGATAGTCGTTGCTTATTCGGACAAAGAAGAAAGCAGAGAGAGAGAGAGAGAGAGAGAGAGAGAGAGAGATGTCGAAAAATTGAGAAGATTTCCTTATTCAAATTCCTCTGGGTAGAACAAAAGACAAGGTTTCTTGTTTCAAGTCAGCTGACCCCCACCTCTTCCTTTCAAAACTGTGCGCAGAGTGTTTGAAGCCCTGCTGCACGATAGAAAAAAAAAAAGAAATAAAAGAAAAGAAAACTGTAAATGTCCGCCAAGCGTGAATGTCGCATTGACTGCTTACTTGTCTCTTTATATATGCGTTTCCGAGCTAAATTCCCATCGGCATATGACTAGTACTTTCGTGGTCACATGTTTAATGACCTGTAGGGTCTTGATTCAAGGACGTCATGTTACCCAATGAGAGAGACATGTCATGCTCACCACCACTCTTACTGCTTTGGGGTGAGTTGGCTTGGGTTAGCTTTACGGGATGTCAATACTTATCGGGTTATTTTAATATCGAAGTCAGTCTTTTTCGGGCAATTACGACTAATAAACAACATCTCACACGACAAAACCTGGACATGGATAAGAAAAGGAAACTTTAAGAGAGAAACAGAATCTCTCCTAATAGCAGCACAAGACAACGACGTAAGAACCAATCATATCAAGGCGAGGATAGATAAGACGCAACAAAACAGCAAATGTAGGCTATGCGGTGACAGAGATGAAACTATCAATCACATAATAAGCGGATGCAAAAAATTGGCACGGAAGGAGTACAAGGCTAGACACGACTGGGTGGGAAAGGTGATCCACTAGGAAATGTGCAAGAAATTTAAATTTGACCATGCCAACAAATGGTATACGCACAACCCAGCCCCTGTCCTAGAAAATGACACACACAAACTCCTATGGGACTTTGACATACAAACGGATCACCTAATCTCGGCCAGAAGACCAGACCTTAAAATAATCAACAACAACAAAAAAACAAACAAGAAAATCTGCAAAAGTGTCGACTTTGCTGTCCCGGCTGACCACAGAATAAAACTGAAAGAATGTGAAAAGAGAGATAAGTACCTTGACCTGGCTATAGAACTGAAAAAAAAACTATGGAATATCAAGGTGACAATTATATTAATTGTGATTGGTGCTTTTGGCACGGTAACTAAAGGATTATTAAAGGGAATAGAGGATTTGGAATTTGGCGGCCGAGTGAAGACCATCCAAACAACAGCATTATTGAAAACGGCCAGAATACTGAGAAGAGTCCTCGAGACTTGAGGAGACTTGCTGTCACTCAGTCTCCAGTTTATCTGTCAACTCAGCATTACTATAAATAATCTTTCAAAGAATAGTGAACTGTTTCCCCATTGCCTTCTCCACGGTGTTTTGTTTGCTTGTGTGTGTGTGTGTGTGTGTGTGTGTGTGTGTGTGTGTGTGTATTTTACGTCATTTTAGGTTAACTGGCTTACATCCTCAACATATTTTGACTAGTAGTTGTGGGGCTCAGTGTGGAGAGATTTGTTGATTCAGCCGATTAAATTCACTCACCGAAGTGAACATCAGTCTTTAAAAAAAGAAAAGAAAAAAAAACTAGAATGAGAAAGAAAAAATCAGAGGGGTTATGTAAAACTTGGTAACACTTACTTGACTGGAAGAGTTTTACGGCGTCAAGGATTTCGATAAACCAAGAAAAGAAGGAAAAACTAATCTTTTCAAAGATTACCGCACTCTTCTGTGTGTGGATCTCCGTCTTTTCAAACTCATTCTTTGTCTATTGATATAACTTGTTTTGATTTGCTGTTAAAAAAATTACTTATTGTTTGAGACGATTGTTCTCCAAGATCATAAAACGTTTCCATTAGCACAAATAGCGGGAGAGATAAAGACCTTTTTTTTATCAACATTTCATAAGAAAACAAAGTAACAATCACTTTTGGGTGAATACGTGAACGTTTTCCTCTTTAAGAAAACCCCGTAAATTTGTAAGAAAGAATTCGATTAAATGGTGAAAATGTTAAAAAAAAAATATAGGCCCAAATTTTCAGGTAAATGAAAGCAAAATAGAAATGTTAGGAACATAAAGAAGGAGAAATTGAAATAAAGAAGAAAAAAAGACAAACATAAAGAAGTAAAGATAAATATAAGGAAATAAAGAATGAAAAAAGATTGAAGGAAAAATAATGAGAGACAAACATAATGGTTTGCTTTGTTTGAGGTTTATGACAGATCAACTCTTGTGTGCTATTTAATGCCAAATCCAGTTTATATATATATATATATATATATATATATATATATATATATATATGTTATGATTTGCAAGAGGATATTTTATAGGTAACATCATTTTTAAATAACTCAGAGTTCATTTGTTTGCACACGGTTAAATGGTTTCAAGTATTGTTATCCAACACTTGATAATTTTATTTGTCCGCAGTTAACTGGTTTCAAGTATTACTATCTTGCACTAAAATCATCTAACATTAGTGATTATATTAATCAAGTATTCGTATCTTATTCAAACAACTTGCATACAGCTGTAAGGTTTTAAATCACTTATAACTAATCCCTAACAGTCTAAAGAAGGAAAGATAAATATAAAGAAAATACGAAAGAAAAAAGATTGAAAGAAAGATCAAATATAAAGAAGGAAAGAGGATGTCCCGTTTTGCCTAATTTGTAGTTAAGATTATGCAATATCATCATATGTAACCTATTTTGTTGCTAAGATTCTATAATGGGTGTATAATGAAGCCTGCCTTGTAGTTAAGATTCTGCAATGTCGTCTTATAAAGTGTACTTAGTTGCTGAGATTCTGTATTGAGATCATATGAAACCTATTTTGTAGTTGAGATTTTGCTATGTTATCACGTGAAGTCTATTTTGTAGCTGATATTCTGAAATGTGTGTATAATGAAGCTTATCTTGTAGTTGAAATTATGCAATGCCGTCACATGTAGTCCGCTTCAGGGCTGAAATTCTGCAATGACGTCTTATAAAGTCTACTTTGTTACTGCGATTCTACAATGTTATCATATAAAGCCAACTTTTCGCTGAGATAATAGGGTATTTCCCACAAATGATGAATATTTAAAGTAAGATAAGACAAAATTCTACATGTCTTTCAAGTGAGGCAGATCTTTTCCAGTAGGAAAATTGACGAAACGCAATCTTGTTGCTCCTATTTTTCGTATTATTTTAACGTTTTCCGCTCGGAAGTAAGATATTTAAATAATTACTGTGAAGTTATGATCAGTCGCGCTTAAAGGTTCATGTTCGATCACCGAAGTGTGGGGAATCTACTTTATACTTAGATGAAAGACTATTTAGAAATAGTTGGTGCTGTAAGCAACCTGAGATCTTTGTGCCAGATTAATTAACACAGTAAATAACTAAGGTACACTTTACCTCAAAGTTTTTGAAAAATTTAAAACATTAAAAAATAGAATTTATATTTTAAAATATTAAAATCTATATTCACATATTGTGAATACGAGTGATGTAAAACTTTTGACAGTATATTTTAAAAGTGTTAAAAGTACAGAAATTTATTTTATCATTATAGCAGATGTGTTATATCAACGTAAAAATGCATTTTAGAAAAAGAATTTTAATGATCAATATATTGAAATAAAAAAAAATGATAATTCTGGCATTGAAATACTTGCAAGAGTTGCAAGTCAAGTGATTCTACGATTTATGAACTATTTCGATAAAATAGTTTCCTTCCAGGAATGGACTTCAGTTCATTTTAAAGATGCCTTAATGCGAAGCTTGGACTTCGCAACCCAACAACATTTAGGATTTGACATTCAAAAAATTTTAACTGAAAAGAAATTTGATACTTGATTTGTACCATCAATCAATTTAAGAAGTAAATTAATAAAAACAAACAAAATCATTGAGCGAAATGAACAAATCGTTATAATTTTTTTTTTTATTAAATCAGATAAGTGCTCAAAAACTTGCAAGTAGAGCAGGATAAAACCTATAATAAATTGTTTTCTCATCGCTTCATGTCAGTCTCATGATTATAAAAGTCATGCATTTGGAAAAAAATACAATCTTCAGATTATATATATATATATATATACTCAGATGATTTAAACGGTATCCTAATACCTCCTCAAAGAAATTTACCAAAACCTCAAGATCCAACGGTAATGTTTGATGATAGCGGGATAAAACTGAAGGAAGACCAAGATTTCGTCCAGGTAGTGCCCAGGGCATAAATGGGATATCGTACAAGCTATATCAAAACTGCCCACGCGTCCTCAGAAAACTCACTGTCCTCTTTCAACAGGCTTGGAAGAAGGGTATCGTACCACAAGAATGGTGTCTGGCTGATGGTATTTAGATACCAAAGGAAATGCAGTAAAGAGGTATCACAAATTTTCGCCCAATATCCCTACTAAATGTAGAGGGGAAAATTCTTGCTCGCCGTATGACAACGTTTCTGATGAGCAATCATTATATAAGTACATCTGTTCAGAAGGCTTCCCTGGATGTCTGGTACATTCACAAATGATATGGAACTCAATGCTCTCGGCCAAAAGAGACAAAACAGAAGTACATGTAATCTGGTTTGATCTTGCCAATGCATACGGTTCAGTTCAGCACCACTTAATCCGAATGGCCCTCGACTTTTTCAACTTCCTTGGCAAGGTTGGGGAAATCATAAAGAAATACTTCAATTCAGCCATCATGAAATTTACCGTTAAAGATTATATCACCAAGTGGCAGACACTTGAGATCGCCATCATGATGCGCTGTGTGATTTCCCCCACTTCTTTTCGTTCTGTTCATGGAACTCATATTACGAGGCACAGCAAATACGTCGAAAGGAGCGATGAAAAATGAACATCTGACTCTTCTTCCTTCCAGAGCTTTCATGGACGACATCACGTCCAAAATAGCTGCCGATGGTTTACTACAAAGATATTATGACCTTTTTACATGGGCGGGAATGAAGGCAAAGCCAAAGAAAAGTCAAAGCCTATCGTTAGTCGGAGGATCTGTCAGGGAGATCCATTTCGAAATTGGGGGTGATAAGATCCCAAACAGTCAGGGAGAAGCCGGTAAAGAGTCGGATGTCTTTATTCAATCCCATTGACTGATCGTCATAGGGATACAGAGGTCCAGAAAGTAGCCTTGAATGGTCTTAAATCAATTGACAAAACTTGTCTACCCGGAAAGATGAAGGTTTGATGTTACCAACATGGTTTGCTACCTCGTCTTTTGTTGCGCTATCTCGCGTTGAGCGGATTCAACAGTATAGCAACAAGTACCTGCGTAAGTAGCTCTGAGTTCCTCCTTGTTTTTCGAAAGTGGGTTGATATACCAATTCTGGAAACCTACAGCTCCCAATATCTTCACTGGTAAAAGAATTCAAAATTGGGAAAGTACGCCTTCACATGATGATGAAGGACTCAGCCGACGAGATCATTCGAAAGGCGTACCCAGAAATAAAATCAGGTACGAAGTGGTCGCCCGTTAATCAAAGACATCATTGGCGTCACTCAAACCAATCGAGCTGGACTGGGTAGCACGAGCAACAAGGTATTCTCCAAAGTGAGTCCAAAGGGAAAAAGAGACATGGTGAGCGAAGAAGTCAGGATGTTTGAGGAGGAGCAAAGAAAAGCCATTGCTGTTACCCAAGGCCAAACAATGTGCTTGGACAAAATAGAATGATATCAAACCAATTAAATTATCGTGGAAATCCTTAATTGTAATGGAACCACTGGCGATATCATTCCTTCTTCGCTCTACATATGATCTCTTATCAAATGCGACCAACCTAAAATTATGGGGATATACCGATTCGAACCTGTGCTTGTCGTGTAAAAGTGATCGGGGTACCTGGCACCATGTACTATCTGCATGTGCACAATCGCTTCAGATGTACACATGATGACATAAGAAGGTGTTAGAGGGGGGTCATAGAGTTATTAAGAGCATAATGTGAGACAGCAAACCAACAACTTGTTACAGCCAAGGAATCCATGATTCAGTTTCTCAAAAGAATCCCAATATGAAGCTACTAAATGGAGCTAGTGACTGGAAAGTTTCAGCGCACCTCAAGACATCTCTACAATTTCCAGTTCATATTATTCAAACAGAAAGGCGGCCAGACATTGTAGCATGGTCCGATTCAAAGAAGAGTGTCCTCCACATAAAATTGACTGTCTCCTGGGAAGAAAACCGGGAGGAAGCACACCAGCGGAAGAAAAACCGATACAAGACACTGCGTGCCGACAGCGTGGAAAAGGGTTTGCTATGCCATGTGATTGAGGTTGGTTGTCGTGGTTTTCTAGGACACTCAGTCATTTCGTTTCTTTAAAAACGAGGAATCACTGGCAGCAGTTTGAAAATTGCATCAAATCGTCTTCAGACCACGGCGCAATATGCATCAAGTTGGATTTGGTCGAAAGCGAGAAGTTTTCAGCATGAATGAAATGCACGCGGAACCACCATTCCCGTGTCATTACGTAACATCAAGAAACAGTTACTGTAAACGCATAACATCAACGGCCGAACGTAAACTCGTTTTTTTTTTAAAATCACAAACTGCTCACTAAAATGAAGTTGAACGTCCAATGTAATCTCTGCTCTTAATTGATCTGGCGTATATATATATATAATTCTTGGACACACGGTTTGAATTAATCATGGTAATCTTTTATTGACTTATTTTGCTCATAAATAGACGCCACCCTTATAGATGAGTAACAGTAGTCCCCAGACTAAACAATTTTGTCCTGGCCATTGACCTATGATGATCATCCGCCCAGTATCTGATGGAACGCGCCGTTGACCCGTCTTTGGATTCATGTTTTTGACTTAGAATAAGTCTAACTGTGCCTTTTTTTATTCTAATCAGGCTTTGTGGATTCATCTTATAACAATTGGTGATTAATTGACTTTTTTCCTTTTTTTATTTTGGCTTTTTGGCAACTTTTGCTTCGCTATTTTTCTGATTGTACACCATACTTAAACATTTACTCAGACAAATTTAATAATAAACCTTGTCATTTTTTTCCAACAACACTATTTTTTCGCAAGTATATCATTGTTAAATATTTACAGAAAAATAAAATCACACAGCAAATAGAAAGTTTTTGGCCTATCTTTGAAGACATGTACGCTCGTGTGCGCTCACACACACACACACACACACACACACACATATATAAGTTAAGATAGCCAAGATACCGAGTTGACAGCATTTGGTGACTCTCACCAATGCGTTCATTAGACTTGCCCTCAGATGAACTGTGTATTTACGCTAGCCTAAATTATACGAGGATCATTAAATAAGTTTCCAGACTTTTTTTCGTGTGGGCACTTTTATTGATAGTACACACATGAAACTCTAGTCCCCTTCGAAGTAATCTCCTCCGGCTGCAATGCACTTGTTGTACCGTTCCATCAACTTCTCGAAGGCCCCATGGAAGTCCTCTTGTGTAAGCGTGTCAATGACCTTCGTCACAGCCTCTTTCATATCCTCAGTTGTTTCATAACGACAGCCTCTGAGCTTAGAGAATAACCAAACGTCACAGGGAGCAAGGTCTCGACTATAGGGACGGTGAGGAGCTGTCTTGATGCCCATCTTGGTCAAATAGTCTGTGACAAGGATGGAGTTGTGGACTGGTGCATTGTCCTAATGGAAATGCCACTGACCCGATTTGAAGAGTGCTGGTATCTTTCGACGAAATCTCTTCCTGAACTCCCTTAAAACCTCAACCCTTACCCTAACCCTTTGGCCAATCAACTCTGGTGGATTGACTTCCTTACTCTTCCCACACCTCTCATCATCCCTCACAGACTCCCTGCTTTCCTTGAATCTCTTATGCCACTCAAAAACTCATGCTCGATTCATGCAAGATAGTTGAAAAGCAGTCTGAAGCATTCCATATGTTTCTGTGGCATTTTTTCTAAGTTTAAAACAGAATTTTACTGCATATCGTTCTTCTAAAGTGTCCTCACGTCCAGATTGCATTTTTGAAATTCACCAGCTGTGACAATCAGGTTTTAGTAGGGTGTATTCCAATTGCTACTGTAGCTGTTCATTTGAACCTGAAATCATAAAAATTGGTCAGTCATCTCATAAGATGTATAACAATAACACACTGAATGTTCAAGAGTCTACAGCAATTTTAAATGCCTGTCCAAAAAATCTGGAAACTAATTGAATGCAGCAAGTATATATATATATATATATGCTCTATCACCGATATTAAGGTCTTTTGATTTATGAATATACCAAACTATATATATATATATATATATATATATATATATATAACAAGTAAACGACGAAATATCAATTTTAATTTCAAACTGATTCGCTTTCGATTTCCTTTGACCTTCCCTCCTTAAAATAGTTGCTGTCTTGAATACCATTTTGTTAATTTCCCTAACCCCACAAAATGGACTGGGCTTTGTCCTATTTTCTCTAATCGTCAGTCTCCATTTATCAAACATCTCACCTACTAGTCATTTTTTTCTAGCGTTCCTCTTCTTACTCAACTTGTTTCAAGCAATGGGGCAAACCAACCTCCCGTCCTTCAGTGATAATAGGAACAGTCCTTGTCTATCAAAAAAAGAAAAAAAAAAAAGAAAGGAGTACAAGGGAGAGGATTCGGTCGAGTCTATCTTTTTGTCTATATCCCTGTCACAACACCCATCAGTCTGTGGAGGAAAGTTATTTCTGCTTCAGTGCATCAGGTACTTCGAGCCTCAACGTTTTAAGGTAGGGTCCATTTCCGGACTTTTTACTTGCTGTAAAAAAGAAAAAAAAAAGAAAAAAAAGATTCTCTCCCTGACTGAACTTAATTCAAATTTCCACTGATGGCACTTAACACCACAAACCACCATCGCACAAGAAAGGAAGAAAAGAAAATTAGTTCCTCTAATCTCAATCCGTTTTTCTTTTGATTAAAAAACTCAATATCAGTTCACTGCTTTCCTCAGAATTTAGTTCTTTTAAAATACCCACCTTTCAAGAGGAATAGGACACACACAGACACACAAACACACACACACACACACACACACATATATATATATATATATATATAGAGAGAGAGAGAGAGAGAGGGAGAGGGGAACAAATAAAAAAGAGTGCTCGATGCGATAATAGCAGAGCAAGTAGCACTAATGAATATTAGAAATATGGACATGATAAGTTAGTGACTTATGTTTTGTGTTTTCCACAATCTTTTTCTATATAATATATATCAGTAATCAATATTGAGTGTGTGTATGTATATTTGTATTTGCTTCCGTAGTACTAAAATTGGAACGATACAGAGAAGATTACCATGGCCCCAGCGCAAGAATTACATGGCGCCTCATGTGGTGTAATGGTTAGCAAACAAACTATAGCATATCATGGAACACCATAATACCGTTAAACGGAGAAGTTTTCACCTATAAAAGCCTTATTTTTCCCCATCATCTCCACCATTGGCAATGCATTTTTGCCATCGATGAACAGTTTAATCTTCGTGTCTGATTGTGTCAAATGATATTTACTTAGTTCAGTGAAAGAGGGTTAAACAAGCGGTGACACAAGAACGAATTAACTTGCAAGAATTAACTAATATGAGATTATCTTTTAGGCATGGACAACAAAATGAGAACAATATTGAATAAAGTGTAACCAACAACGATAGACTTTAGAAATAGACAAGAGAGTATAACAGCTGAAACATTCTGCCAAAACCTACCAAAATTAACACGCTTGTCCGAATGCCTCAGAGAATAGATTTTTCAAACAGCCAAGGTTATCAAACTTTTCAGAATGTAAGATACGGATTTCTCTTGGGGAAAAGGTTAAATAGAGGCGAAAAAAAAGATGAGAGTAAATGAAATGCACCAGAAAGTGATTAACATAGTTTGATATAACTTCAGTTATGCTTTTTGGGTACAATAAATTATTATCTCTTTGAGACAATTTGCATGTCTGTTAAAGTGTCAGGTGTCATAATGTAGGGAAAAGTGAAGCCACTTGGCTATATTGTCTCTACTCATCAAGTAAGCATTTTTCGATGTTGTACTCCTTCGACATACAGCTTGTTCATGGAACGATATCTGTATAGTTTTAGACATTAAGACACGTTATTGTATTATTTCTTTTAATAGCACTGATATGTATATTGTATATAAAAATGGTTTTAAAAGAATTTATCTTGTCTTTCCTTCCATTTATTCAGCGTTAGTAAATCAAGAATATAAAAATGTTAATATTGGTCCTTGGTAAGTGGAGACTCAACTAAATATTTTTCTTATCACCAAGCACATCAATAATACCTTGTGTAAAACCTTTGGTATTATAGATTTTACAAACAGATTTTGAAAATATATATTTGATTAAATACTTTGACGCTACTTTTTGTAAATTGACACGACATATAACAACGTTTCATGAAACTTTCATTGGTTTATATGTAAAGAAGTTATTTATATTACATGACTATTTGGATTTCACCAGAATATAGTTTAACATTAATTCGTCTATTTTTTCTGTAAATTTCCTGCTCTTATTATAAAAATTCTCACCAGCCCAGCATATGACTGACCTTTAGATATGCCTTTGAAGAGTGAATAAAGTGATGGCACTTTGTAAATTGCCCATGAAATACTTGGAAAGCCAAGTCATCTCATTTTGAAGCTGAGAAACCAACGAATAACAAGAAAGCCTTGTTTACACTACAGAATTGAATTTAGACAATAAAAAATACAATCACGTTGAAAGAGTGTTGATGAAACTTCTTCAAATGAATGGTATCGACATGGAAGGTTTGAAAATAAAAGCACAATGTCAAAAAAATAAGAACTAGTAGCACTTCCTTTCAGATTTATATCAACACGTTAACAACCCACTCATGATAATTGGTCAACAAAGGATTTATTTTCAGCTTCCATTTTTAAAATTAGTTGTTTGGGCTGCTGGACTTTATTCAAATACACATACACATTCGGTGGTAAGTTGTTTCCAGTCAATCATTTTCAGAGAATCTTGCTAAAAAATATTTGATTCTCTTAATGTCTCTCTCTCTCTCTCTCTCTCTCTCTTTTAGCCTCTCTACTTTTTCCTCCCCTCTCTCTCTCTCTCTCTCTCTCTCTCTCTGGGACTATTTTGAAGAAAACGTTCTTGTCTTGGTAAATACTACATTAGTCTCCATAATTTCTAAACATACACATACACAGACACACACACAGACACACATGTATTAGGACTTTGAATAAGTTCTCGCTGATTTTCTTGGAAAATTGTGTTTTATTAACAAAAATTATTAAGAAATATGTCACTTAAACTATTGTCCATCGCTAGCCACTACTTTTTTCCATCTTTGTGGCAGCATTTGAATTCAACGTAGTTTGTAGTTAACCACGAGTCCACCTTTTTTCTTTTGCATCTTCCTAAGAATGAATTGCTGCTCAACCAGACCATATGCCATCGATCGGAATAAGTGCTAATCGGACGGGGCAATGTCTAGTGAATACGGCGGTTGGAGTAGGACTTCCCATTTAAACATTTCTTGGTAAGTTTTCACTTGTTTTGCAACATGTGGCCAAGCGTTGTCATGTTGCAAAATACCTTTGACATGTCTCTGCTCTTATAGCAACCGTTTTTTCTTCAATGTTCTGCTCAAACACATCAATTGTAGTTTATAGCGATACACAGTGATGGTTTCGGTCAGTTTGAGCAGTTCATAATAAACTACACCCAGCTGATCCCACCTAATAAGGGTTTGTTTTATATTTTTAAGTTCGTTAAGGAAGATAGTTCGACAGGAGGATAGTAGTTTAGCTCGGGAAATAAGTGTTTTATGATTGTTCTTTTATAACGGAAGGAGCATTCCTTATGAAAATTGAGGGTGCAGGGATTAATGCTAGTAGGTTTCTTATACGTGGACGTGGTAAATCGGTCAATATTGCTTGTGTCTATTAGTACACCAAGAAATGCGATTTTAGACACAAGCAATATTGACCGATTTACCACCTCCACATATAAAAAAACCTACTAACATTAATCCCTGCACCCTCAATTTCCATAGTGAATGCCCCTTCCGCTATAAAAGAACAATCATAAAAACACTTATTTCCAGAGCTAAGTTACTATCCTCCTGTCGAACTATCTTCCTTAACGAACTTGAAAATATAAAACAAACCCTTATTAATAATGGGTTTCTCAACTACGTTGTTGATACAGAAATTAAACATTTCATTAATAAAACTGAACAGCATAACATAAACAATATCCTAAACCATAAACAATCAACAAACCTATACTAAAAAAAAATCAATTTCATAGTAATTATAAGATAGATGAACATATATTAAAAAACCTTATTCAAAAAAATGTTCTCCCTACCGATCCTACCAAAAAAAGTAAGACTTATCATTTACTACAATAGATTTAAAAACTCCAACCTAATTGGTTCCAATAACACTTCTCCCTCCACTGAACTTCTTGATAGAACAAACGTCGTATATATGTTCAAATGTCCCTTGGGAGACTGTGTCTCCAAAGAAAATAATGCGTATGTTGGTCTTACCACAACAACTCTTTCTGGACAGCTTACAAAGCACCTAAATTATGCTAGCTCCATTGCCTTATATCTTAAAACCCATTCTATTCCCAAATCCAAATTTCGAAAAATTCTAGTTGAAAACATCACTGCAATAGCACACGAAACAAATAAGATACGACTACAAATCCTAGAAGCCCTACATATAAAACAAAAAACCTAAAATCAATAGAATTAATTTTGAAAATAGTGACAATGTTTTGAAATGCCTTTAGTTTTTTTGTTTTTTTGTTAATGTTCCATATTTCTTGATAATATTCTATTTCCATTGATAGCGTTCTGTTTTTAAACTCATCAGCATCTTAGTTTTATTCAACTTTGCGTTTACGTAATTTTGTTATGTAATAAAAAACCTAAAAACTTTCAAAACTTTTTAAAAACACTCTTTACACATGCAAACAACCTCTGATGATGGCCAATGAAAGGCCCTAAAGCGCTCGAGACAATTTTGGTAAATTCATCCAACAATTCCAACCTGAAAACATGACACTTATCAGGAAACCTGAAAGGATCTTAATAAAATTATATTAACAAAATGTGTCTTTATTATTTAATCAAACATATAGTTATATATAAATATATGGGAACTCGACTGATTTAGTTTCTAAAAATAAGGTGTTATTTTGAGCAAAAATAGGTTTAAGAAGCTTTAATTTTTATATCAATATTTTTGCATTTATCGACCAATCAGTATCCACCCGCCAGTTTAAAATTTCTTGTGATACTTCGAAGATGATCATATTTGACATGTCACGAAAAATTTGAAGGATTAAAACCCAAATTAATTTAATATTTTCCCTCTTAAAAATGCTTACAATACTTTTTTTAAGCAATTAGATTCATAGATAATTTATCAATTTTTTAAACTAAATTTCGCGAAAAAAAATGAATATTTTCTTTTGTGGCTAACGATTAATACTATATCTACTCAACCTTTTAGTTTATTTCTTTTGAAAGAAAATTTAACATACTTTTCCTTCAAGAATGCATTTAATTTCAACATCGCTTAACCATCTTAAATTGAATCAATTTGTTAGTGGTTACTTAGATTTATTAATACTGATATTATAGCCAAAGCTTGCTGATAAAAATACCAGCAGCAGCAATAGCCACACGTTCGTTTAAAACATAAATACACTTTTCTCTCTAGAAAGTAATATACTCACACAAAGACCTTTTACACACACAAAATATACCCTCCTTAGATTAGGCAAACAAAAACTGCTGTATATTTCACTTATGTATTTCCACCTTCTTTTTAAAAAATCTGCGCTCTGATGAATCTTATTTTTGCTTACAAAAAAGATTTTGTAACTTCTGTTTTTTTAGCAAGCTTTTCACTCAATTTAAGGAAAATAAAAATTTATAAATTTCTTGATCAGAGTTTATTTCAATAATTTATACCTTTGTATACACATACTCTTACAAACACACACACACACACACACGTAAACACACACACACACACATATTCATTGATAATGATATAGTTTGGTATATTTATCAATAAAGACTTCTCAATATCGGTAATAGAGCATATATATATTTATAGCAAGATAGCGTTTGGTAAATCTGTGTATATATATATATATATATATATATAGCTATTTGATTCTGACTCACTGCAGAAATTATCAAATTAATTCACATGAGAATTCTAATTTTACTTTTCGTTCTAACCTGTATAGAAAATCCTACCTTATTGACTTAAATATATTTTCTTTTTAGGATATTACATTATAATTAAAAATCAACAAAATTTTTATTTGAAATTATTAAACACAACACACAATGTCTTCTTGGCTTACTGAATATCGATCTTTTTTATTTCCGAGTGAGGACTCCTCGTTCTAGTTTTTAATGGTTAGCAAGCTGGTCTTACCGCTCAGTAATATTGAGTACTTAGTTCAATCCTCATTGGGTTTCTCATACTTGAGGCTTTGTGTCAAACTTAATCTGCTCTTAATAAATACTTTTTTTCCTGATTAGATTCTAACGTATTTGTCCTTTTATGGCTCAATTGAAGTTCTCTCAGGTCTTCTCAAGATTTCTCAGATCTTCTAATTAAAGGGATTTTTAATTTTGTGTTTGTGGCTGATGTTTTTTCTTCTTCTTTTTTCTTGCATATTTGTGTGAGTTCCTAAATTCAGCTGCACTTGTATTCCACCCGATGTTGTATGTTTACTCTGACTTAGGTAATTGAAGTCGTACATCGTAATTGGCCGAATCGTATAATTTTTTACTAGATAGACACCGAATATTCTGTCTTAAAACTTAGTACTTCTCCCCCTTTGCCTGTATTTTCTCATTCTCTCCCTCTCGCCAGTCTTCATTGCTCCTCAATGTATTTATCTAAATCTTAAAGATTCATAAAGTATATTTTTCGTATTCGGGGAAAAAAAAGGAATACGCATACACTTTCTGCGGCATCTTCTCTTTTCATCTTTTATTTGCTCTATTTCATTGGCATTACTCCCAGGTCCACTCTGACATGAAGTGGTTGTACTTCCCAGAGTCCCATCTATGAATCGAATAAATCTGTTTTAAAAAGTATTCGTATTCTTAAGAAATAACTATACAAAAATATAAATAATGAATGTACAATGAACAAAATTCGAGGCCTAAATTACCCCTAAACGGGATGACATACCGTTAAAATCTATCATTTACTCTATTTTTTTCATTAGAAAATATACAATGCAGTTTTACGCTTTTCCATTGTTACATGCCTTTTAATCTCCTACCTTTCCCATTTCGTACCTTGTTTTTCCTCTCCACCCACCTCTTTTCTCGTTACTTTCTCACTAAATATAATTATATAGGTTTCTCGATCGGAAAGCATAACTGAATCCAACCCAGAAAGGCCAAGAATCCGGTAGATATCACATTCAAATTTTTGATCGAAAAACGTAGAGAGAAAGTAAAAAAAAAAAAAGGTAAAAAATTAATTCATGCAGAAAGCAAAATAAAAAAATCAAGAATCGGAAACAAACACAATTTTCTTTCTCTACTTTGAAAGTGATCCCTGATAAGATTTGGAATTCATTTATCCTTATATAATCTCCAGCAGCCATCTATTAGTCTGTATATATTTACGACGACTCATTTACAACAGTGAAAAGATGTGATAGCTTTGAACGCCATGCTCTCGCATGAAAGTGAATATGCTTTCAGTATTTGCAATACATACAACATGATTCGAGTTTTTTGCTTCAATCATCATCTTCATTTAACAAAATCAGTAATTCTGGTATCATTCCGACAAAATTATCTTGAAATTTCTTCAAAAGTATTCAGGTTCAAACACGTAGCACTTTTTCTAACCCCTTTTTTCCGCTTCCGCACTATAAGCGACTCATTAAATATTTTACTACGGATTTTTTAAAATCAAATGAAACATTCTTAATTTTTTCCCTGGTATTTTCTTTCATCTTAATATTTATTACCAGGAGTTAATTATTTCTTCCTTCCAACGTGCGTTGAGTACTTATTGCCACAGATTGACGGTCTGATTTGGTTTGGTTATTCGGTTGAATGGTATATCAACCTTGTGGGTTATTTGTTGTGATATATGCTTTGTATATTCATAAATATATATATATATATATATATATATATATATATATATATATATATATATGATTTGTTAGTGAATAATTTGTTGGTAAATTTATTTTTAAACGAGTTCATTTGCACGCAATTTAAATGATTTCAAGTATTGCTATCCTGGCGCAATTGATCCACAACCACCGCCTTCTTAAACCTTTAAGATAAAATAGGGCTGGGTAATTTTGTGTCATAAGAGCATTTTGAAGAATACATTCCAGATGATGATATAGGTGCTAGGGATTGATATGACCTGTTGATTGATCGGATCGGATCTTTCGGACTGCCTGTCTTGCCCAGTAAGAGCCTAAGTGGAGTGTTTTAGGTCATGTGACCATCTGGATGGCCTGGTCATGAACTACTCAACCACCAGGATCTCGTCCACATGAGAGTTCCCAACGAAGCTGTGAAATCGAACGCAACTGCGCGTGAAGAAGAAGTGCGAAGGTTCCCCCGATCGGTACATCGCATCTGTGAAGACCCCCTGCGATCGGGTCGTGAGATACGTGACGCCTTTCGGGCGCACTTTCGGGATCGCTTTGCCCGCTGCACTGATCTCCCGCTCCGGGAGTTTCGTAGCTATCTCGCTGACTTCCCCCGCCTTAGGGCGGCTGAAGCGGCTAGCTGCGAGGGTGTGGTTACTGAATGCGAAGTCCGTGATGCGTTGAAGCAGGTCGGCCTGAACAAGTCGCCGGGACTAGATGGTTTGCCCTACGAAGTGTACTTGAGGATGTCGCACATGTTTGTGCCTATTCTGACGGATATGTTCAACCATTGGTTCGCCCAGGGAGCCATCCCTGGTAGCGTTACCAAGGGCGTGATCACATTGCTGAAGAAAGGCGGCAGGCATGTTTGGGAGGGTTTAGATGATTACAGGCCCATAACTCTGGTTAACACAGAGTTAAAGATTTTGGCCCGGGTCTTAGCGAATCGTTTACAGCTTGTCATTAGCGATCTGATCGGCCCTGAACAGACCTTTGCTGTGAAGGGAAGATCGATCCAGGACAACCTGCACTTGATTCGCGAGGTCCTAGAGGGGATAAAAGACGACACCGAATCCGCGCTGATCAGTTTAGATCAGTCCAAGGCCTTCGATAGGGTTGACCATCGGTTCTTGGCGTCTGTTTTGGAGACTGCCGGATTAAAACCGGAGTTCCGCAGATGGATTAGTATGATGTACCACAACCCTCAGGCAGTGGTGCAGGTGAACGGAAGGCGTTCGGGGGTGATCGCGATCGAGCGATCGGTCCGGCAGGGCTGCCCCCTGTCTCCTCTTCTCTATGTCCTCGCGTTGGAGCCCCTCCTGCGCAGGCTAAGGGATGAGGGGACAAGTCCGGCACTGCGCGGTATCCCATTCGTTGGCCGCCTTGCAGCTAGGGTTTCCGCGTTCGCTGATGACGTCACAGTCTTTGTATCCCGCCTCCAGGATATAGAGGCTGTGAAAGAGGCGGTTGTCGAGTATGAGCGAATTGCAGGGGCCAAGGTCAATTTTGACAAAAGCGAAGGTTTGCGGCTTGGTGCTTGGAGGGGTAGCAATACTCTTCCAGGGCCCTTCCGCTGGAGTGACGGACCCATCCGCATCCTTGGGGTGTGGTTTGGGCCCGACCTCCAACTTGAGCGAAATTGGTCGGAAGTACATGCTAAGGTGAATGCTCAGGTGGGAATCTGGCTTTCAAGTAGGTTGTCCTTAAAGGGCAGGGCGGAGGCGTGCGCCGCGTACGTCTTCCCCTTGATCCTTTACCGATTGGCTGTACTCCCTCTGCCTAAGGCACATCGGTTGGCGCTTCAACGATCCCTCTCCAGACTTGTCTGGGGAGGTGCAAGGCCGATGGTCTTTGTGACAGGTCTGTATCCAACGTACACGCAACGGGGTCTGGGTATGCCTGATCTGGAGAGCCACTGGCTTGCTGAAAGACTTGCATATCTGGGCCGTGTCTTGACGGGGAACTCAGTGTGGAGACGAAAGGCGAGTCGGACTTTTCCTCGCCTCAACTCAGACCCAAAGGCTGAAGGTCGACGTAGGCCTTTGGGCGAAGCACTGTTTGTCCGCGAGTGCCGAAAGGCCTTTCGTAACCTTCTTGGGTCCAGTGACCTTTCATAGCCTCAGAAGGAGCTGTATCGGGAATTAGTGGTGGGTTCCGCTTCTGATCCTCTCAGCGAGCGGCGCGGCTGGACGGCGGAGGAGATCCGCTCTCACTGGAATTGGGTGCCAGGATCGAGCTTCTTGAACAACTCCGAGTTCTCGCTCACCTGGCGACTTGTTCGGAATGCGTTATCCCTTCGCGGCTTGAACTTCAAGGCGGGCCAGGCAGACATGCCTGATTGCCCTCGCCGCGGCAGTGGCTTGGAAGAAACGGCTGAGCACGCCTTCTACTACTGCGAGCGAGTCCGTCCGTTTTGGGATCACGTCGGGGAGTAGACGGCTCGCATCGAACCCAAACAGCTCGTGCTGCTCGACGTTGGTTACGTCGTAGACAACGTTCTTCCTCCGTTTCATGGTGAGAAGCGTGTGGTGTTTCTCGCGATCCTAGCTGTAGCCCGAATGGTGATTTGGACGACGCGAAACAAGGGATTGTATGACGATGCAAACTTTTCTCATCGGGATCTGGTTTTGTATTTTCGGCATCAGCTGAGGGTCAAAATCAGATGCGATAGAAAACGCTTGGATCGCATAACATTCAGTAAAAGGCGGGTGACTGCAGCGAGCCTGGTCTTACGAAAGGGGGCAATGTTGGAGTCATCCTTCCCTCCTCTGCCGGTCCATGGCGTCTATGGTACGGGTCCTTAGGGACCCCACCCTTGGTAAGTAGGATTTCTTTTTCCCTTGTAACCTAGTTAGCAGTATGTTGTGAATCATTGTCCCCGTCATTTAGTCGCTAGCACTCAAGATCTTCCCCACCCCCATTATTTTTGTACCCCAACCTGTATCCCAGTTCGCTTTTTGAAGATCTTGAACATTCATATGTAAAAAATCATAAAACCCGCTTCTATCGACCCATGCCGAGCCCGACCCTTTATTTCTTTTATCCCTGTAGAGTAGGATTCCCGCCCCACCTAGGGTAGGTCCGGCTTGTTTCCGGTATTTTCGACCCGGAAAACAGTCGGCCTCCAATTTTATAGACGGGGGGATGGGAGGGAAACCAAACGGGGGATTTTTTCCTTGTTTTCGTGTATATATGTTTTTCGGGGTTTTTTCTCCCATTCCCATCGTATCCATTGTAAAAAATCATACATTGTAAATAAAATCATGCATCACTTTCGGGTTTTAAGTAGGACTTTTTCATAGAGCAAATGCGGTATTTTGGTGGTTGCTGCGTGCATGGAGATGGACGAGTGATTATATATTGTATTGTTGAATGGGTCGGTGAATGTGGCTAGCTAGGTTCCCCATAGAAAATATAGTTAAAGCATGACCGCTCCCTTCCCCTCCCCCAAAACCACAAGGCCTCGTGCCTTCTTGTATTTATTACAAGAAATATAAGGATCTCGTCCACATGCGTTTCCTTTTCTTAAACTGGTTACTTTACCCAAGCTAAAAACATAGTCTGCCCTACTATTTATCTATTGCTGGGGAAGAACACATTCATACCTTTCCCAAGAGTATTAGCGTAAAGTGAACTGCAAACTGATTCGTCTAATATTTGAGCTCTGGCCACCTTTTTCATTTCCTACAACGATAGTCGTTACGCCAAGTGCGCTTACTGAAATATTTGCAAATGTGACCTTCTTTGCTCCAACATTGAATCGATGAGAAGTTACAGATGACGCGAATTTTCTGCTTCTCGTTCATCAAAACAGACGTTATTAGGTCGTTGATGACGCGTTGAGTGGCTCTTTGCGCAGCTGCGACGATACGTACTGAACAGAATTGACATTCTCGAGTGAGAATTGCTCATTTCGTTTCAAAAATGTTTGCCAACGATAATATGACAGCTGCATCATCACCATTAAAATCAGATTTGTTGCTCTTATTGTTATGATTATCCATGTTCAATATAGACGTTACTTTTATTATCATCCTTTGTTAGAGGTTTAACTAAAAAAGAAATATTTCACCCTCTTAGCAAACACCGAGACAAATTAACAGCATTGATTCGTTTCCTTGTTGGAAGTGCGAGGGGTTCTTATAAGAATAGTCTTCACCCTGAAATATTATTTGTTTGGTTCTTACTTTCAAGCATTGAATATAAATTTGGATTTAATTATTTTGCAATTGCTGAAATGATCAGACTGGATGTCATTAAAATGATCCCAAATTATTGGCTAACACTTGTCCGTTGTGACAATCATAGATCTAATACTTGTCTGTTGTGGCTATCTCAGATTTAATACTTGTCCGTTGTGGCAATCACAGATCTAATACTTGTCCGTTTTGACTATCACATATCTAAATCTTGTCCGTTGTGGCAATCATAGATCTAACACTTGTCCGTTGTGGCAATCACAGATCTAATACTTGTCCATTGTGGAAATCACAACTCTAACCCTTGTCCGTTGTGGCAATCATAGATCTAATACTTGCCCGTTGTAGCAATCACATATCTAATACTTGGGTCACTGAAAAGCTTTACAGTCTTTTGCTACGTGCTAGTTTGCAGCGCATATATCACGTGGCTGAAGCAGATTAAGCCGGGATAGATATCAGTTGTGTTTGGTTGTGTCGTGTAAATTAGTGCGCTGACACGTTGTGTATTGCTTCACTCTGTGTAATTTAAAAGTTGCCCAGATAAAAGTGCAATGTAGTCTAATTCAAGAACTTGTGCTTTACGAGAGTATAAAAGTAGATACGACTGGGTGGGAAAGGTGATCCACTGGGAACTGTGCAAGAAATTTAAATTTAACCATACAAACAAGTGGTAAATGCACAACCCAGAAACTATCTTGGAGAATGAGACGCACAAACCTCTCTGAAATTTTTATATACCAACGGATCACCTAGTCTCGGTCAGACGGCCAGACTTAGTGATAGCCAACAAAAAATTGCTGAATTGTGGACTTTGCCGTCCCAGCAGACCACGGAGTAAAATTGGAGGAGGGTAAAAAGAGAGTTAAGTACCTGTACCTTGCTAGGGAACTGAAAAACTATGGAACATGAAAATGATGGTGATATCAATTGTAATCGGTGCACTCGGTACAGTCACCAAAGGATTGGTAAAGAGACTGGAAGACTTGAAAATAAGAACACGAGTGGAGACCATCCAAACGACAGCAATGTTAAGACCGACCTGAAAAGAATTCTGGAGACTTAAGGAGACTTACTGTCATTCAAACTCCAGTGAAAGGCCATCAGCAGATGCTGGTGTGAAAAACTCTCCAAGGAGTAGCATAATAACATCATATTCCCATAAGGAAACTGAACAAAAATACAAAACCTGGATAGTAAATGAGGCTAGAAGGACAAATAAAGAAACTACAATAACAATCGAAAATACTAAGAAAGGAAAAATACACTGGGTCTCAATGGAAGGAAAAGAACAAAAGAAGACAACTGCAGACAAAATTGAAATAAATAAATCAAAAGATATCGGCGAAAGAAAGGAGGCACAAAAGATATCGGGACAACGGCAGACAATACAAACAAAACAGGAGATTCCAAAATAACGCAGGAAAATTCAACCAACAAGTCAATGGCGAATGCACAAGGACAAATCAATAGCCAGATGTCAAGGAGACATAACCATTTTGGACTAAAACATAGAAACAGAGAGAACATAATAGGAAGGTCGAATGGATAAATAACACAAAAAAGAATTACAATAACTTCAAATAGGAAAACATACACTTGGACTCACTAAGAGTAACACACAAGAAAATACAAAATTGGATAACATCAGGCCACGATGGAATAAATAGGTTCTGGTTTAAAAATTTACCCCCGTCCACCACATATTGGCCCCGTAACTTAGTAAATGCCTAGAAGAAATCAACATATCTGAATGAATGATGAATAGAAAAACCTCTTGTATCCAGAAGGACCCCCAAAAAGAAACTATTATCAGCAATCATAGACCGTTAATGTGTTTACCTATGATATGGAAAATCCGAACCAAAGAAGAAATACATTGCTCGCTTAAATGCCGCGGACTATTTCCAGAAGCACAAAAAGGAACAAAATGAACAGATGACATTCTATATATAAATCAATACATCCTCAAAGCGGGAAAATGTGGCTATGACATGGATTGACTACAAAAAACGTCTACAATATGGCCCCACAAACTTGTATGATATTGTCAAAATGTCTGAAAATGTATAAAATATACGACAAAGTCAGAAAATTCATCATGAAAGGAATTATCAGCAGGAGGACAAACCCTAGCGGCGGTGAAAATCTAAAGAAGCATCTTCCATAGAGACTCATTCTTGCCACTGATATTTGTCGTAGTAATGATACCACTTAATTACATTTTTAAGAATTGCACTGGGGGTTACAAATTCACAAAATCATAAGAAAAGATTAACCACTTTATGGTTGATATCAAGGTATTTACAAAAAAAATCAAAAAGAACTAAATACCCTGATACAAACAATAAGAATGTACAGGCAGATAGAGAAATGGAATTTGGTATTGAAAAATGTGCCATGCTGATAATGAAAAGCGGGAAAAGAGAAACAATAGAAGAAATTAAACTACCAAATCAAGAAAACATGAGAAAGCTTAAAGAGAAGGAAAACTACAAGAACTTGGGAATATTGAAAGCGGACACCATCAAACAAACTGAATGAAAAAAATAAAGAGTACCTTAGAACAAGAAAACTGGCCGGAACCAAACTCTGCATCAAAAATCTCATCAAAGGAATAAACACTCTTGTAAGGTACTCTGGACCATTCTTAAAATAGACAAGGGAGGACAAATTAACAAAAAACGAAAAAAGACCTTACACTCAAGAAATGACAGACGTGTGTCAAGAATATGTGTCAAGAAAAGAAGGAGGAAGATAACTCGCCAGCATTGAAGAATCCAGAGATCATCTATACAAGGACTCGAAAAATATATTTAAAAAGTAAAGGACTAATTACAGCAATGGCAATATTTAGCCAAAAAGAAAGACAACAAAAACTAGAAAATAAAAATGGGAAGAAAAACAACTGTATGGGTACTTCAAGTGACAAACTGGCGAGATTACACATAAGAATACCCGAACATAGCTAAGAAAGGGAAACCTCAAGAGAGAAACTAAATCTGTTTTAATAGCAGCACAACATACAAGCAAATGATCCATTATATTAAAGCGAAAATTGATGATACGCAACAAAATAGTAAGTATAAGACTGAGATGAAACAGTTAATCGCATTATAAGAGATACAGTAAACTAGCACAAAAGGAGCACAAAACTAACTACGACTGGGTAGGAAAAGTGACCCTCTGGGAATTGTGCTAGAAATTAAAATTTGAACGTACTACCAAATGGTTTATGCACAAACCAGAATCCATCCAAGAGAATGAGACATATAAAATTCTCTGGGATTTTGAGATACAAACAGATCACCTAATCCCAACTAGAAGATCAAACCTAGTGTTAATTAAGAAAAAATAACTTCTAGTAAAAATTAAAGAAAGCGAAAAGATAAACAAATATTTGGACCTGGCCGGAGAACTGAAATAACTGGAACATGAGGTTGAGAGTAATACCAATTGTATTTGGAACGATCCCAAAAAGGTTTGGAAAAAGACTGTAAGAATTGAAAATCAGAGGAAGAATAGAGACCATCCAGACAACAGCATTGCAAAGAATAGCCAGAATACTTAGAAGAGTACCGATCTGAGGAGTCTTGTTGTCTCTCAGACTCCAGTGAAAGACCACCAGCTAACACTTTTTAAAATAAACTCACTGAGTAAAATACATTTCTTTTATTCATATGAGAAATTATCATCGGTCAGCGTATTTACATCTTTGTGTCAATATAAATTAGCAAATGTTTACGCTGTTACTTGGATTAACTCACACTGACATGGGATGAAATGGGGGTAACAGGTAAAAAGAAAAGAAAGATCTTGTTTGGCCAACCTTTCAAGTGGGAAAGATGTGTCTGTCTTGAAAGCAGCATTTGAAAGCCTGTCTTTAAACAGAATTCGAACATAAAACTGTATGGACCGGAGAATAAACCCACAACCATCTCAGTCACTTAGTTGGCCTCCGTAATGAGTGGGGATATTTAGTAAGTTGCCTGACTGTAGTTGCCCTCACTTAAACCTTGTGAGAAACATGAAACATCTTCTTCTTCTTCTTCTTCTTCTTCTTCTTCTTCTTCTTCTTCTTCTTCTTCTTCTCATAATAATAGTAATGCCGTTATTATTATTATTATTATAGAATAACATCAACAGAACTTGGAATCCATATCTGTTCATGAAAGTAATATTTCCTTTTTTCTATTTCTTTGTATATATATATATATACACGAGTGTATGCGTGTGTGTGTATGTGTGTGAATGAGAAGTTAACTTGATGCCATGTTATATACGCTTGCGCACATACGTAATGAATACTTTGCAGTTGTGAAAGGTTTAAGACGCCCAACAAAATCCCTTGTCTAACCGGAAGGCGTTCCGTCGAAAACAGTAATAAAAAAATCTCATACTCTTAAGAAAGCATTTCATATTTAAATGTTCACATCAAGTTGTGAAAAAAACGTCTTCAAACTAGTTATTCTACGTGAAAAATAATTCACAAATATATTTGAATTCTACTGAAACATCTGATCCTCTCTAAACAGCTGAAGACAGAAGAATTAAGAAATAAATTTCTTATTAAAATCATCATCAAGTTTCGCTGACAGCACGGATTTCCCTCACACACACACACACACACACACACATACGCTCTCTCTCTCTCTCTCTCTCTCTCTCTCTCTCTCTCTCTATCCGTCCCTATCATCCATCGTTCCCAGCAGGGTCTTTCAAACTAGATCATGTGTCCGTACAGAGCTGATGTAAATAAGTTCTTGCTGGTCGGCTAACACAGCTTGTTAAATGGACATGCCAAAGTTGAAAATCCGAAAGAAGGTATTAGGTAGACCTATATCAGTAGTAGTGCATCTGTGATATACTAACACTTAATAAACGGAAGGAAAGATAAGTTCATCAATACATACGGAAACATTTTATATATACATAATACGCATATAAGTATTGAAAGGAATACACAATAGTGTCTCAAGAGATAAAATATGCATATAGGAACAGTCAGTATGTAAAAAGGGTACAAGAATTGAAAAAGGCTTTCTTGAAGAAGATAGAGAGTAAAATGGTCAGAGCTTTTCTGTAGAATAGCAGTGCAAGAGATATGTCTCTATTACTTAAAGTAAAAATGCAAAGAGGACGAGAAAAGATTTCTGGGATTGCCTGGCAACTATTCATGAACCTCCAAAAGGACACGCCCATTCTTCGAAAGATACAACAATTTATAGTTTCTCTGCAAAGGTTTACTGCCCGGAAATGTTTTTACCAAATTATAAGAACTGCTCGAGTGATTCTTTCTCCTGTTAAATTTCTTTCAATGATATTTTCTTTCGCTCAGAACTATGGTTTCCATCTTTTTCTTCGTCAGGCTTTATTTATATTCTATACTTAACGTATATACTTGTGCACGAGTCGACCGATACATGGGTTATATATTCGTTGAATTAAACTTTGTACATAATTAAGGGAATTATTAGTAACCATTGCCCTCCGATCTGATATTAAGTAAGTAAAAGTAAAGTTAGCGACCTTAGTCGAGGGTAACTTGGAGGCTCCCTTTTCAATAGCTACCACACCAAGGTGTACGGAAGGGTGCTACTCGATTTCCTGGGTTACTTCACTTTACCCTTGATCTTTACCTTATAATGCTGAGTGTTAAGCAAGTCTTTGGTATGACTTGACCTGAGATTGAACCCAAGTCTTCTGGACCATTGGCGAACACTCTACTCATTAGACCAATGGCCCGGAAGATCTGCAAATAATCACTGATTATCAAAACAAAAAGTTGTGAAGTTTTACGATAATATCTTGATTTGAATAAATACTTAAATGGAAATAATGAATATTTATTTATTTATTTATTCATTCATTTGTTTACTTTTTTTGTTGTATATTTTATCAATGATTCCTATAATCATTGGAGTTTTTTTTTCACAATTCCCGAAAGATTCCTTTGCTACAATATCAATCTAAATTTTGTTACAAACTAGTTATGCATAATTTTCTATATTCAAGTTACCCTCATAACAGTTTCCATGCTATAGAGTGTGATAATAAATAATACTTAACATTGTCCATTTTAATTGCATATTTTCCAGTAGAAATATTAAAATCCTGCTATCTTTGGTTTTGAAGAAAAACATTTTTTTTTATTTTAAAAGAATTGATTGGTGTATACTTATTTATGTGCGATATTGTATTTTGTAGATGTCTAACATAATGGTCATTATTATTAGATCCTTGTTACTGTAGTGAATATAATCCTTTACGGATGACTCATATAAGTAGCCTTGTGACAGACTAAATTCCTTTGGTTAATTTGACTAGACAGAATTAAAAATCCTGTCAAATTCCTTTACAATACCAAGCTTTGCTATTATAGGAATAAAAGAATAACCACTTTGATGAGAGAATTGAATAATTTATTCGATTATTGATGTTAGATATTTTTCCCAACAGAATAACAAAAAATAAAAAGCTTCCTTAGCTTATTATAATCAAAATATACAACAAAACCAACTTTGAAAGTGCCAAAGATACAGGTTTATTCTGGGAGCCACACACTTAAACAACCCAAATATTTATCTACTGATCGTGTTTCAAGGCTTAGACAGCCACAAACACATAAAGGCTTTCGGTCTTTCTGATTAATGTGTAGGTAAATGTAGGTATTTATTTTCCTTAGAAATAAGAGCAGATTATATCGACAAAATACTAGCTTTGACAGCAACGCATAATCCCCACCTCTCTCTTTCTCTCTCTCTCTCTCTCTCTGTCTGCAGAGAGAGAGAGAGAGAGAGAGATCTAACGGCTAAGATAGTTTACAATGATGCTAGAGGTCGATGTTCGAGCTTAGGAGAGAGCCAAAATTTTTAATACTGATTTTCAACTTTGCCAGGTTTTATTATCTTGGTAGAAGGGCACAAGATTTGTTCCTATTCATACCTATTACAGGAGGAAGCTTAGTTTAGAAGATAGATAGATAGATAGATAGATAGATAGATAGATAGATAGATATTAACAGAGTGAGAATGATGGATGTTAACAAAGTGAGATAGATAGATGTTAATATAGATGTTAACGGTGTGAGATAGATGGATAAATACGAACAAAGAAATATTCATTAATGCCACTTTCATTTTAAAATTTAAACTAATATTTACGTTTATTTCTTAAGAAACAAAAATAAAATCCCTGTGTCTCCAAAACTCAAATTTCTTTAATTGCAGTGAGTGAAATTGTTTTATTGAACATTTTCATTGAAAATTAATATTTTTTAGTTATTTCAAGTGTAACTGTAAAAATAATCTTTTAAAGCCATCGGATTGTTTTAATTAAAAGCCAATTTGCCGAAATTAAAATAAGTAGAAAAGATAATTTTGAAGTGATATTCATATAAAATTATATGTGTGCTTGTGTGTGTATGTCTATATTCAATAGGGTATAGATATGTGAATTTCTGGTTATGGGTGAGTGTGATGTGTGTATTAATATCTCTTCCTTAATAAATATTTTATTAAAAGTACGTTCACATGAACATCAATTAAAATTTTTATTGTTTAGATTGTATTTTTTCATTATAGTTGAAGAAGAAAAGAAAAAAGCGTTGTGTTAAGCCGGGCTTGGGTAAATTTTTTTTAAGCAGGCCGCTTGAGACATGACCCATCATCAGGCGGGTTTAGGTGAGATACAATAAAAATTCAAGGTAATTTTACATTTCAGTTAGTTCAACCATTTTCACTACAGAAGACCATACACGTAAACATCTGCCTTAGAAATAGAGAAAAGTTGATTTTCTGTTCTTCTCGATAATGAGATCTTTTCTTTAAAAAAATGAACTCTGAGGCTGGTCATTCAGAAAGCACAGTGGGCCGCATGGAGCCCGAGGGCTGCAGTTTGCTCACGATTGTGTTAAAATGTTGTCATGGTTTTATCTTCTTTTTTTTAACTTTAACATATAAAACTGTCTAATTTTGGTTCTTGAATGTTGCTACCGATGGCAATTTAAGAGGTTAATTTCTATTTTCATAAGAGTGTGAAAGATGAAGTGTGAAAGATGAAGTTTGTAAAATGACTCTCTTTTCGTGGCAATGAGTAATTTTCATCACATAATGAACCAAGAAAATTGAATCAAATCAAATACTGACTGTTTACTAGTATTGGAATGCTTGATGGTAGGGAAGATATTTAGTCGAGTTCCACACTCTCCAAGGACCAATATTAGCATTAGTATATCCATGATAAACTAACACGGAACACAACGGAAGGAAAAACAAGATAAACTCATTTACACACACAAGAACATATAAAATTTTACATAAATAATATATGTAAAACTAGTATTAAAAGAAAGAATACATAAATATGTCTCATGTTAGAATTATACTCTTAATGTTCTTTGAACAAGCAGTATGTGGAAGGGGGAAAATGGGAAAAAAAGCTGTGGATAAGAGTGGATAATATAAAAAGGTGGCTTTACTGTTTATACGATTCAAAGACAAGTGGCAAATAGAGATCGAGAATGGAATTTGGTGACTGTCATTTAACATCCTCCGCGGCCATTACTGACATGCCAATTCTCTATAAGAGATTGATATTCATTGTATCCCTACACACACACAGTCTGTAAAAATATTGTTTTAAAATATTATAAATAGATTCAACAGGATATGTCTTTTTCTCTAACTGCAAAACAGTTATATATGTAATAAAGATTGTTTTGGATGAGATATCATGGATGCATTTGTATCCAATTGATGTTGTAATACCTCGCCTCCACCATGGGTGACTCATAACAACTTCAGTTTTATTTACCAAATCAAGCTCTCCTGATATCACTCAACTGATACCATGCAAAAGGGGAAAAACTTATTTGAATAGTGGCTTCACCGTTCCCGGACCGGCTCAGAGACAACGTCCCCACTGTTCAAAGAACAGAAACAAAAAAAAGAGGTCGATAATGACTTTCTAGAGCTGTCATAATATACCCTATGAGACTCTTTAACGGACCCGCTAATTCTCTAAGGGAGATAATTATTGTATTCCTGCACTCGATTGTCTACTAATAATGTGTGTGTGTGTGTGTGTGAAGAAAGTAAAAGAGAAATTATACTCAAATGCAAGCAATATTATTTGGATATTTGTAGCTATTGAGTCAATTTAACTTTAAACTTACAAAATTTCTTTTTATATGAAACTTTTTTGCGAAATATCACTTTACTGAAGTGATTTCTTAAGAGAAAAAATAGTTTTCGTTCTAGCATCGCTTTTTTTTTTTTTTTTCCTGAGTCCTTTTTCCTCTTGTTATTGGTTTGTAAATAATTTATTGCAATATTCAGAGAGTATCAGTTAATTAAGAACAAATTGTGATATGAAAAACAGAAAATTATACATACATATATATATATATATATATATGCAGCATTTCTTCGTTGATACATATTTGATTGAACATTATAGACATTTTGTTTCCATATTTTTTATTAATCCTTTCGAGTTACCGTATCTACAGATGCTCGAGACGCTACATATTAGAAATATACAACCCAAACTTAATAGGATTAATTTTGAATCCAATGCTAAAGTACGTGGATGTCTTTAGCTACTGATGCTATTTATAGACACAATTTTAAAAAAATAAACGCTACACAATACACCACTATAAACGCTCATTCTTACAAAGTAATCATGTATATGCTAAGGTTACATTTGTAATATACACACCCCTAATAATGGCCCCAGACTGAGCAGAAAGTACCAGGGAAATAATCAATTATGGAAGGTTTATTAACCAATTTCCGCTATGGCAACTCGAAAGGATTAACAAAAGATTTCTTGACAGAAATGTCTATAAAGTTCAATCATATATATATATATATATATATATTGGGACAAATGTTCAAATTAGGAAAGCAGAATAAAAGTTTATTCAATAAATTCGTGTTCTTCTAGCCACAAATGTCAATTTATCCTTCAAAGTGACAGCATGTCACCTTTTTTCATCCTGGTGATTCTTGTTTATGTTTACCATTACGAACATGATAGTGGCCTTAAACGAATCCTTGGTATCGTGGAACCACTGTTTTTGGTCTCCCATCCAACGACGATATTATAGATGTAATTGAGCAGAAGATTCCATTTCGGAGGTCACATATTGAGGGTGACAAGATTGTCTTGTCGGCCATCAATTGCTCTCTCCTCGTGGGATTGTACGTGATGACTTTCGGTATCACACATCTGATAGAAGACACTGCTACATTGAACTACTCTGCAATGGTTTTCATCATCTTTTTGGGTCGTGATAGATGATGTCCTAGACCTACTGTACCAACTCTATAAGAATATTTCTATTTCTTGGCCAGAGGTCCCTAACTATAGGCTCTCAAGGCCCATCTGTGTAGCCCTTAAGATAACTTTCAAAGTTTTTTTTTACATTGCCTTTGATGTTGACTGTCAAGATGTACCATTACAACTGCCGATGAATTCATTGATCTTCATTTTTCAGAAAATTTGAGGTCCAAGTTTCTTGCTTGCTACGTCCTCGATTTCTGTAAGAACCACGAGCTTCCATCTGGACGATTCTTCAACCTTATCACCTACACCCAGCAAGTAGTGAACGTGTTTGGAGCTGGTTGTGAACTGGTGTACTCGAAATTGAAGCATACAAAAAGTACGCTGCATTATCAACTGTCAAATCATCATTTGTCTGGTGTGCTTTTTCTGTCAACCTCTTCATTTAATCCTGGTACTACAGCTTTTTGTGATTGTACGCGACATCAAATGTCTCATTAATAAATCATGGTTGTTACCAGATGAATTTAGCAAATTTTTCTGTCTTTTTAAGGTGGATGATTAGGATTCTCCTCATTTAAGCTTTATGGCCTACAGACTGAAAAGGTTGGGAACTCCTGCCGTGAGCTATGAATGTCTGGTAGTTGTTGAGCTTTAAGATAACGAACTTGACCTCTTTCAAGAAGATGACTTTCTCCGAGTCGTTGAGCTTGACAGCAAGTGCCTTTTATTTCCTGTGTTAACTTCGAAGCTTCCATGTAAAGATAAAAAAAAGAAAAGGGATAATGTAAAAAAAAGTAATAAAGTATTCTGCGGAACATTACATCAGGCCAACTTCCATTTATAGCTAGCTATATATATGTTGTAAAATACCTAGGACACACACACACACACATATGAATGTGTGTGTGTGTGTATAAATTGTGTCGAAACACTAATTGGCCAGTCAGTGACAATAGGAAGTAAATATGTTTATAAAATTATTGCAACCTGTCAAAATTTGTATCATAAACTGCCCCATTACTTTTGTTTCTCTCTCTCTCTATATATATATATATGTGTGTGTGTGTGTGTGTGTGTGTGTGTGTGTGTGTGTGTGTGTGTGTGTGAGAGAGAGAGAGAGAGAGAGAGAATCCACATCCCGGTGCTCTGTCCCATATCTTAAGAAAAATGTTTTTTTTTGTTTTTGGCGGCATAATACCGCGGAATAGAGTTTCTAGAAAAGAAACCACTCTCCCATTACAATGAGAATAGTAAAATGTGATTACACTCTTTATCAGCAATGACAGAACAAAGCAGAAGCCATAAGTCATACACAGACACACACATACGCATACACACACACACACATATATATATATATATATAGAGAGAGAGAGGGATGGAGGGAAAAATAGAGAAAGATGTAAATTTTTCCAGGGACACACCCGGAAGCCCCATGATCCAAGCTCAAGGATCACACACACACAAACACACATATACATATGAAAGGGTTGGCTGAAAAGTTCATAGACTGACCAAGATTCTCACCTGGAATGTGACCAAATGAAGTTTATTTCTTAACATAGGCCCACTTGCGGTCCACACCTTTCTTCCATCGGTGTTGCAGTGTTTCGATCCAATTGGTAAAAAAATCATCATATGAACTTTTCAGCCCACCCTCATATATTGATAAAATTCAAAATGGACACAAAGAAACAGATTCTTTTAAAATAAGAAAAAAATTAAAAACGGTATGAATTTTTGCTTTTTCTATTTCATATACGAACGGAATTCTTTCTGAAGATTCCTTCTTCAATAAATTTCCTCAGAAATTTTCAAGAAAAAAAATTATTTAGAATAAATAATTTCAACTTGATTTTTTCGTATATTTGTCTTCAACGTTTATGATCTCGCGTGAACTGATAGATTCTGTATTTCTTCCTTAAAAACAAGGAATTTATTTTTGAAGTCAAATTTGATCAATAAATTTCTAGCATCACTCTCTGAGAACTTTTTAAAGGTAAGCATCCTATGACCAGATAAATATAATCTTAAGAGATTTACATTTATGTAATCTTTTTTAATTCTGGTGCAGACAAATAAAAGCAATAAAAAAAAACAAAAGAAAAAAATGAAGAATCTTACTTTATGAGTCAAAGGTAATAAAACATTGGCAAGTTATTTACCTCAGCAAACTAAGGTGAGTTCGTACCATGGAAGATTTTAGGATAGATTGATAATACACATACAAGTCCTGAAATCTGACCTTATTTTAATTAAAATGCTTTATTTCATATTTAGTAGTTGATCGAGTTTCTAGCAATCTATGTTACCAGATTGACTGGACAATAATCAGTACCATTTTTTCTTCAGTTATAATGGCATAATTCAACCTTGTGATCACCATGATCTATGACATCCGATAATCCAATCAAACCATTAATCCGAATTGGCTCTGTAACCATAGTAATCAGATGTCTGTATCTTACACGTTAACCAAAAATACATAGGTTCAAATCTCGCGTAAATTTAGGATTTAATTTTTTCACTCCTTAAGATTCTCTTAGACAAAACGATTTAAGATATTTCGAGAGAAATTTGTTAGTACTTGTTCGTCATATATGTAAAAAAATTTAGAAATAAAACACATCGACTTCAGACAAAGATAATTTGTATAGTCGAGCCTGGCACAAGGTCACAGTAATGGAGCCCCTTGTGAGCATCTAACTTCATTAGCAATGGCTTACGAGGCTGACTTGGCACATATTCACTATCCATCCTTAGGAGGCGTATTCTTTCACCTTCTCGAGCTCATCTCTTCCTACTATTACAGCCTTGTGGCACATCTATATAAATATGATTGAATATAGACCAACAAAAAAAAAACAAACTGTATAACAGTATGCGGCCACCAGTATGAAATAAGGTCAACTTTTAAATTGAGTAGGGCTGGTTTAAATTTAAACTTTTCCTTCTAGACTGCTTTATCCAGACTGAAGCTTTACTATTTACCTATAGCTGGAGGGAGAATAGTTGAATTCATGCCTTTTCTAAAGGCATTAGTGCAAAATGCAACGTCTGGGATTTGAACTCTAGTTGACGATTTCATTTCCTATATAACTATCACGGTTAAGTTCGTCTCATATTACGATACTACTGTAGCTTTAACAACATTAAAGAGATTGGGTGAGGTACGTAGAGAGAACTAAATTATCAATTATTTATAATTGATGTGTTTAATGGGGAGTTTTTTTTAAACTGATAGTATTTTCCCAGTTGTTTCGTGGCCGTTTTCCCAGTTGTTTATCGCTGCTGTCTCAATAATTAACGTTGTGTTAATACAATCATTATTGTAAGTTATTGACTTTTCACAGTCGTTCAAAATAACAATCTTTCGATTGCTTCATGAATGTTTTTAGTTTTTATGAAAAAAACATTTACTTCCTTTTTTTAGAAGATTCTTAAAATTGAATCAACATTTTTTTACATATAAATCCAAATGCAAGTGAATAATTCTTTTTTATTGGATGGACAATTTTCCTCGTCTTTGTTTACATCGTTTCGGCCGTGTACTTCTCCGTATTTTTAGTGGTCTACCAAAAGAAGGCTGAAGAGCAAATGAATGAAGCCCTGTGAACAAAGAATACTATAAACGAAGAAAATACTCCGTTTAATGAAGCATAATTTAAAATACCCAACTCGAACAAAATTTAGGCAAAAATTATCATTTGATTCATTTCAACACTTTTCCATTTCTTCTTTTTGTGGGTGTATATTCAATCCTTTTTAAATAGATGTACCACAGGGCTGCATAGTGGTAGGAAGAGATGAAATCGAGGAGGTGAAAGAATACGTCTCCTAGGGACGGACAGTGAATATGTGCCAAGACATGGATGCGGAAATCTCGCAGAAAATAAGATCAAGGCAACGCTGAGCAAGATTCTACGTGCCAATCTCTTCCATAGCACCGTTTTGCCTGCGATGTAATACGCAAGCAAAAAATGAACTATCACGAAGAAGGATGAATAGAGACTCGTTGCGACGCAGAGAGTTTTGGAAAGATTCATGCTGGAAATATCATGGACTGAGCACATATGAAGCGAGGTGTTTCGGAAGAGAAGTGGAATGAAGGACGTGATCACAGAGTACCGAAAGCACAAGTTCCGAACACGTTACAAGATTTACAGACAAGTGGTCTCGTAAAGTTGTCGTGTAGTATCCAAGAAACCAGAAACAACCATTCGGAAAACTTCTACGACTATGGTAGGATGAGATCGTCGAATGATTCGGACCAATAGAGTGGAGAAGGGCAAGATCAAGAAGGGAATAGAAATGCATTGTGGCAAATAATGGGGAAAACTTCAGATAACCTGGCCAATAAAGGGATAATGGGATGCTTATTTATTTACTTATTCTGGTAGAAAGCCATCAATGTAGAAGGAATTCACTACTCACCCAATAGATTTCTTTGATTAGCTTACTACCAACCACTGTTTGAAGGTAAACTTGTGAAAAATAAATAAATAAATATAATAAAAGAATACTAAAGAAAGAAAAAAAATCAGACGTTGCATTATTTAAAAAATTGTCTCAGCAAATTATGTAAAAAGTTTATTCACAGAGAGAGAGAGAGAGAGAGAGAGAGAGAGAGAGAGAGAGAGGAAAGAAATAATTCCCACGAGTTAAAATAAAAATATTATTGTTAAACGACAAAGCTCAAAGGCACCGCCTGAATTGCCTCCACATCGACCAAACGCTTATATCCACAAACGTAACCGAGTTGAGACACACTAAGATTGAATATGAATTACAGATTTTAAAAAGATCTTTAATGTTTACTCAGTCGAAGAAGTAAGCGGTTGAAAGAATAAGGCTTCACTTATAGTTCCATTTCACAATTTTAATCAATCACAAATCTTCTTTTGTGCTCATTATTTAAAGATTGAAGAGTAACCAGTCTTTCAACTAGATATATTATTTATTGGTTAATATACTCACTGTGTTGTTAAATATTCACACACGAATGTGCGCGCATATTACAGAAGATTTGACACAATTACGAATGTCCTTTTAGTATCAGTAGGAGGACTGGATTTGAATGCTAATTTTCAAAGCAGGCATGTCCTTTCCTCTGGAAAGAATGGCACAACACAATCTTCCTTTATTCATTTATCTCCATTTTGGTTTCTACTCAACACAGCAAGACTAAGTAAAAACCTATTGGGGATCTTTGCTTCATGACTGACATAGCTACAAATCTCCTATTGACCCTCGCTGATCGATCTGGTTCAAGACCAATTAAAAGATTGTCGATTTTCATTGTTGGCAGGGCTTTATTGGCACACCATCTTTTACCTCCTAAACAGTAAATTAATTTACTGTTAGCAATACCTGCATAGTATTAATACCTATCAGACAGAGAGACAGATAGACAGACAGATAGTTCGATAGGAACAAACTAAGTTAAAATAAACATGATACAGATAGCTAGAGCGATATTGAATTAAACAACAGATTGAAAGACAGGTATGAGTATATATATATATATATATGTGTGTGTGTGTGTGTGTGTGTGTGTGTGTGTGTGTGTGATAGGAACAGAGTAATATATAGGGAGAGAATTTTTGGTTGCACATTGACTTTTAAAAAATAAGTTTTAATTGTCGGTTAAAGATAATTTTTGAAAATTGAATTAAGCATTGACGAGATCTAAATAAAGTATCACATTTCTCTCCCTAATAATGTAGATCCGCTTTTGATTATACATTCATTTGCATATCAATCTGATATTTAGAGCTGACCGCTCTCTCTCTCTCTCTCTCTCTCTCTCACTTACTCTCTCTCTCTCTCTCTCTCCATCGGATTTCATTCCAAACTTTACACGCGTACACATGTAGTATTATAAGACGGACAACACTTAATAAGCAAAGTGCCAGGAGGAGGTGCCCTTAGTGTAATGGTTATCGTCGTAGGAAATGGACATGGTGACACGAGTTCAAATCCTGAACGAAGCTGATTGCATTTCACAAAGCAATGCCTTTGGAAAAGGTATGAATCCTCTAATTCTCTCTCCAGCTATGGGTAAATAGCCGGGCAGACTAGGTTCTTCAGCCCGGGTAAATGAATAAGCAAAATGTCAGCTTTTCAAGAACCCTACTTTATATATAAAGACGTTTATTGTGCACTCCCCCTCCACACCTGGCGCCAATGGTCAATGTCCAAATTCAGGAACAAAGATTTCAAATGCTGGTTTTTCTAGACAGGCACGCCCGTGAGAAGGTTGACATTGTTTTTCTTCATTTTTTTCTTTTTTTTTTTTTTTGTTGCAATTGCTCACTTAACAAATTACATTATAATGTAAACAACATTTAAAAGCACCGGGAAACAAAATAATTGTGTGACTTGCATTGTTGCAATATTCTCTTTATTGCTGGGATCTAGAACTGAACCATTCTCTAATGTGTTGCTACATATGATAAATGAGGTTCAATCCAAAAGCAAAAAGAACGAAGCTTTAAATTCTAAAATTCCATTGAAGGCATGTGCACAGCTGATCAAACTATATAAAAAAAAGGATGATGTTTAGACGTCAAGACTGTTGTCTAGACAAGTTAGTGCCAAATGGGAAAAATTTTGAAGCCAGGTTCGATACTTTTTAAATGAAATGTTTTTGGTAGAACACAAGATTATGCAAATGCAGCACCTTCCATTTATTCTGTGCGACATTTTCTTTTTTTCTGAATGGAAAATTCGGCCCAAATGTAAAATATTTTCGTCCAAAATGTAACTAGTTGAGGGCGTGGAAAAAATATAACTATGTAGGTTCACATCATATAGAAAAATTTCAAAGATGCTTTGATTAATAGAAAACTCACAGTTATAAATTTGTTGAGTGCCAAGAAAACAATTTTGAAAATTAACGTTATTTTCATTGCTCGATCCTATATTAGTAAAAAGAGATTCAATCTCGATTAATTCTAAACACAACTCTTTTGGCATCTGTCAGCGCAACAAGATCATGGATTTGCTTTTGGTCAATCTTCCTTCATCTCCAAGATACAAATCTGGGCTCCGTAAAGTCGCATGAATGCACTAGATCTCTCCTCCTAATGCAACTAATTTTGTCCAAGGAGAAAGGCTAGAGACAGTACAGTTTATCACCAGTGTCACTGCATCTGCTGAGAGAAAATGATGAAACTCTAAGTTTGTTTTAAAGACACCAGTCTGGCTTTTTTTAAAACACACAGCTGCTGACATCAAATGATATATGTTCACAGATCTCTTTTGAGAATGAAGGATTATATTCGAACTTTTCATAGTGAAAAATATATAGTCTTTCTTGAACTTTTCAAATTATTCAATTGCTTTTCCACTATTTTGTCCGCTAAAAGCACACCGAATCGTCTCACATTTTAAAATGAATTTTGTAACCGGAAATGAAATAATGATATATTCTGTCAAACAAAAAAAAATCATGTCAACAATACAAGTACTAACGTTGATTCTAAAACAAAGTTTGGTAATAATGTTCGATTTAAAAACAAATAAAACGTCTCTGTGGCTAATTTCAAGATGCTATTTTGTATTTATACAACGATTTCAAAAAATGCTTTTTATTAGTTCCGAAAAAGACAAGATAATTAACATAAAGTAAACTTGTCTCTCCACGAAGGCACGCACGCAACCCCACATACACACATATTGGCTTTATATTGTTCTGCCTAAAGTGTATTGAGCACTTTTATTATTTTTTATTTTAGATTATTACTTTTTACACAATACACACACACACACACACATATATATATATATATACAAATACACACACACACACACACACACACACACACACACACACACACACACACACACACACACACATATATATATATATATATATATATATATCTCATAACACAGAAATTAAAACCCCTTATTGCAACTAAAAGCTTAATGTTTTCTTGATCATCAAGCAATGGTATATTCTGAAGAAAGAAAAAGCAAATAGCTTGAATAATCACAAGTATTACAAGAAGAAAGTACATAAAAAGCACAGAATGTAAAATGAAATCGGATTTTCATTACAGCTGATTCAATGAGTCGATAGGATAATAGACGTAACAAAGATATTATTGTATTGTGATTTATTACATGCGAAAAAGCTTATAAGTCTGCACAAATTTTAAGACTATTACACACACACACACACACACACACACACACACACACACACACACACACACAAACACACACACACACACACACACACACACACACACACACACACACATATATATATATATATATATATATATATTGGTTTCGTAGCAAGCATAACAGAAACCTATTTTTAGCTGTCGGTGTTTCGTTTCGTTAGTTCTATTTTCATATACGCTAGCATTTCGTTCCGTTTCAGTTGTCGACGGCGTTGACAATGGAAGAACACCGAGCTAAATTCGAAAATTTTGAATTATTCCATTTTAAATATTTTTAATTAATGCTTAATAAGTTGTTTCTAATCATTCGAATAATTTATCGAAATTTATTTTCGTGTCTGTATTTCGCACTTGTTCTGATCTTTTGTTTAAAAGAGTTTCTTAGTTTAGAAATGCGGTGAGAGTGATTTTCTCATCTCAACAAAAGAAGCATCGCTATTGTTGTTATATGCAGATAGATTTTTTTTTCTTCTCTGTCGGTGAACCTTCGAGATGGCTTTAAAAACTCTTTTCTGAACATCGTTAAACATTTTTTCAAGGGGAGATAATTTAAATACTCATATATTGGTTTGAAGTAGATCATTATTTTGATTGGAAAAAGATTGAATCTTATTTTTTAAGTAAAAATTAATACTAAAAACCTATTGAATCCATTTTAATCTCTTTATTTAAAAAAATCGAACAATGATACGGATTTCATAACTTTTTTCGGCAACATTAATACGAACGTGAGTCAAAAGTTTTGCAATATTTTGACTAAAGCAGTTCAAACTATGAAAGGTATTCACTATGGTTGGTAGAATTACGGTAGTCAGTGCGCTGACACATTGTGCATTGCTTCAATCTGTGTAGGATTTAAAAGCTGGACAGATGAACGTGTAAAGTATAACTTGGAAACTTATGCTTTATGGGTTCGAACTGAGCCATAACATCGCAGAAGCAACGAAAAACATTTGTAGCGTGAAAAGTGAAGGTGCAGTTAATCACAGTTCAGTAATTGGATGGTTAAAAAAATTTCAAGAATCTCGATGATCAGGAATAGTTAGGCAGGCCTAAAGCATAATGATCGGCGTCCTAATTGCTTTGAGCTCAGTCGGCTGGAGCTGTAGAATCCAACGATTGCAACTCTGCAGAGGGCTAAGACCCCTCCCTCAAACGAATGTCCTAGATATGATACTAAAAAATCTGAAGGTAAAACTCCAAGACTGGAGAATGTGGAGTACTCCTTCATTGCCATCAATCCCTGGTCCACTGTGGCCTGGAGTGGTAGCACCTGATAGGGTTCTACCTATGGGTCAAATAGAACTGTTTGACATTTGAACAAAGTAAGAGCAAATGACAAGCTAAATTGAATTGCTAGAAATAGAACTGTTTGATCATCTAACCATGTGTTGACTGATGTTTAATTGAATTGATAGCGATACATAGCAATACCTGGAACCACTTCACTGTCTGCAAATAAATGATTAGTATTGAACAGAATAATTAGAGTTAGGAATAATTTAAACTATTTAAAGGTGCAGAAACAATAGTAATACTCGTGTGCAAACAAGTAAGTTCTCATTCATTTACAAATAAAATTTCTTACAAACTATTCATTTAAAATCATATGAATGTCCATTTAAATGAGTGCAAACAAATGACCGGTGTTAAATTGTTACTGTTTCATAGCAATACTTGAAATCAGTGACTTTGTGCAAACAAATAATTAATAGCCAATTGAATCAATCATATTAGATTGAAATACTTGAAACCATTTAAATGTGTGCAAAAAAATGAGCACAGTCTTGTTTAAAAATATTATCAACAAAATATGTTTACAAATCGTATATCTAATAGATATGTATAAACAGGATTTGGCATGAAATGATATACAATGGATGATATGCCATAAAACCCAATCCAACCAGACCATACCAAAAGAACCGTAATTGCTTTGCTATGACAACTTCGTAAACAGTGGTAACAGACTCCAACGTTTTACCCTAAAAGTAAATTAATTCCCCGAAAAACCCCATGATCCCATCTGAACACACATGCGCACACAAACATACACACTTATTAAAGAGTTGGGTTTTTTAAATTAATTCTTTTTAACCAGAGTATCATTTTTAAACTTATGTATTGATCCATTCATTGTATCTAGTTGATCTAAAACTTTTTGAGAACTGAATGTCAGTCTTCTTCTTACTTAAGTTTGAAGATATCATAATCGACAAGTGATGGGATTTATTTGAAGGGATAAGTAACCACTTTTAAAACAATTAAATTAGTTTTGTGCAATTCAGTCAGATATGGTTTTATTCCTTTCTACTTCCAGCAGCTACACCAACTTGGAGGCCTAGTCTAAAATTGTTAAGGATCTCAATACTTATGCCTGCGATTATAACATCTGTAACAAAAGGTTCTGTTGAAAAGTATTGATACCGATATAGTAAATATAATGATAATATTATTGATATTAAGAAAACATAAATAGCATTTTGCTGTTTACAGGATTGTGTACAAGATATGAACTTTAAAGTTAAGATCTAAAAAAAAACGAAAAAACTTTTGAGATACTCTTATAAAATTTGAAATTGAGGTAGGGAATAAGTTGTTTTTGAGATCTGAAAATAAAAAAAAAAGTTTAAACAAAACAAGTTGAATGTAGTCGAAATTTTCCCATCTTTTCGACTGAACGATTTATGTGAACCCGAACGTAATAACATGACCTGACACACTTCCCTTCCTATTCTTAATGGAAACGTTCTTGTCTGTGGATAACCGGTATTTCTTCATTTCCTCTTCTTAAAACACATCAAGATTATTTTTCTTTTCTTTATATTTCTTTTTTTTAAATTACAACACAAAAAATAATGGTGGCTACTTTTAACACTTGTTTCATTAAAAATTTCACACATGATAAACAACCAAAAATATAAGATTTAAGTTGCAGATGTTTCAGAGCTACAGCGGTAAGACACCCAGAGAGAATCGACATCACTACACCTAAGAAATGGTCATTTTGAATAGACCGGGCTGCGGTCAAAAGGCACACGGTAATATATAACTGACATTCACCAAGCTTAGCCTTGTATGACAAAAGACCACAACTGCTAATTTGACCTTTTAAGACTTGCAGGGGGTGCACTTAGAGTAACGGTAATGGTCGTATGAAATAGAAACGGTGACTCGAGTTCAAGTCCAAAACGAGGTTGCTTGCATGTCATTTGGCGCTAATGTCTTTGGGAAAGTAACAAATCCAACTAGTCATTTCCGGCTATGAGTAAATAGTATGGCAGACAGGGTTCTTTAACCTTGATAAGGCAACTCGTCTAAGAGAAGAAAAGCTCTGGATTCAAACCAAATGTATTTCACTTAACAAATTGATCTTGTGTCACATTCTGCTCTTGGCGGAGTAGGTGAATAAATACATACTGCTCAAGACTACAAGTGGTCTGGAAAATGAGCTGGAAAACCACTTTGCTACAGTGAGGCGCCCTGAAGTTATTTGCAAAGCTTATTTTAGTCTGCCACAAAGTGAGGGTAGTGATTTACTATGTGAGGATTGAACACTCTACTCTACCGGATAGGTCTGAGAAACGATGCAACTAGTCATTGCTCTATGGCTGGCGTTGAATAAGGGTCGTAAATAATTGACTTATTACACTAAGTAATAATATACTAATCAACTGACATTATTTACCGAAATCCATTAAAGGTTGCTATAGTAGATGGTGATGACGACGACGACGATGATGATGATGACGGAGGAATATAAAGGAAATAAGTAACAAACATTTTAAATTTAGATCAACCCAACAAACCAGGCACTCCCTAAGGAATGCGACCTGTAAAAGAAATTCTCCCCTTCATCCATGTTATTAATATCATATTCGTACGTCTATAAAACACACCCAACTGTCTCGAGAAATACACTGTCAGTTATGTAGAAATCATTTTTTATAGTCGGATAAATATTTCTTTCTTTTTTTTTAAAGGATTGTTGTAAGTTTTGCAATGTTATATCTCGTTATGGGAAATCGGTAAATGACTTATTTCCTCGTCGGAAAAATAAATAAACAAATAAATATATAAAAGATATGTATAAGGGAGTTGAATCAACATATCAAAATTTTCATTTGGGAAATGAGAAAAATCTATAGAAAGTTTATAGGATATTAAATCCTACATTCTACAACCTATAAAGAAACCACCAAATATGCGATAAATGCACACGCATAAAGCGGATCAAAATCATAAAAAACACAAATTTTAGTAGAAATCAGTGAAAATTTAAATAAGTGGTTTCTGAAAACTGATTGGACGGAATACTCACGTGTCGGTGTTTTCAACGATGTCCGCGCAGTTGAACTCTAAATGAACTTGTCCTGCACAAAATAAAAACTTTCATTTGGAGCCGGTCACATGATTAGGATACCTATTTATTTTGTATTTTCGACAGCAAAAAGCTCTCAGACCTCTCAGACTGTGATTTTTCTTAGATACAATCGTGTCAGAAGCCCGTGTCATGGTGACACGAATCGAGACTCATGTATGGCAGATGCAAAAATACCTGACATTGCCCTAATGGAGCGCTTCAGGCACCGAACAATAAACTTTGTCTCGCAAGCAGGCAAAGATCTGAGAGAACGGTCTCCTGAGGCCAAAGTGTCATAGTTAGCAAATAACCGTCCGGCACGAATGTCTGGCAGCGGACCGAAAGGACGTGCATCCCGGACTCAGACAGCCACGAACAACCTCCGACAGCCGGACACAACAACACGCAGCTGATCATGGGGGAACTCATAGCCAGTAAACGACAAAACACCTCCATCATAATGAAGACACATCGACTTTCTATCATCGATCAAAATTTCAACTTCATTGATAATTGCCAGTTTAACACATCCGAAAAAATAACTTTCATAGTCGTAACCAAAGTAGTAACTTTACTATCTTCCTGTCAACTCAATTTCTAATGGACTTCCCATGTCTCTTACTACACACACAAAGATACACACACATTCAAACAGTCAGCAGTCAAACATATTCTCTGCTACTATATGTTTTTCATTCACACGCGCGCACACACACCGATTATGCTGACTTCTCACTAGGAACATTTTTGAACTTTTCTGACCACAACATAGCAAAACACTAAAAACATAGCTTAGTGCAATTGTTAATCTGTGTATAAATGTCTAACTAATTCAATCTGGTTCTTTTATTGTTTCTTCGTGTTGTTTTATAAATTTGTGGACAGGATACTCGAATATAAATTTTATTCTTTAATCCGAGGAGACTGACCCCACAAGTTTAGCCGTTTAAAAAGATATCAGTGTTTCCAAAGAATTCACTGATAATATAAGATGTGTGTAGGGGGTGTGAACGAAAAAATAGCGATACTGATGTCAGTAAAAAATGTTTATTTCAAAACTGTATAAATTAGACTGGTAGACTTATGTACGCCAGAGGATTGATGTTCAAGTATGAATAAGAACAGAACTTAATCTGAACGACTTAACCCTGCAATCCGCTATCGTTTAAAAATATTTTCAAATTTGGAAGCACTTTGTCATTAAGAGAAGGAATCAGTCAAATAAAAGCTAATGAATATTTAAAATTCATTAGCTTTTATTGACTGATTTTAATGAATTTTCAAACATTTTAATATTTTCAAAATGAAAGTTTATGAATAATAAAACTGTAAGTGTCTGGATGCTAAAATGTGTTGACTTTTTGATAGTTTAATGTGTTGTTGAGTCCTTTTTGTGATAAAGTTTTCTACACGTAACATTCATCTACCTTCATGAGTTTCAAGAAATGATGTTGTGTCTGATAACTTTTTTAGTCTTCTCTATTATGAATTTAGCGATTATATATATATATATATATATATATATATATATATATATATATATATATATACGATTTATGTTTCAAAAGTATTGACACAGAAGCTACATTTACCAAGACAGAAATTGACAATGAAGAAAACATTAATTTTCTTCAAAATAATCTCGTTGGTAGTCATCACATTCTTGCAACTTGTCCATTATTCGAAACACCTCTACATCATCAAATCTTCCTCTTGAAATGAATTTTCAGCTTTTGAAAAAAAAAGCAAAAAATCGTACGAATGTATATGTAGTGAGTATGAAGGGTGATGAACTTGCATAAACTTGTCTTTCGTTGAAAACTGCTGATTAAAAAATATCGAAAGTTGGACAGACTCGTCAAGACCTCATCACTTTATCACACACACACACACACACACACACACACATATATATATATATATATATATATATATATATATATATATATATGATAGTAATAGTAAATCGGCACACATTACATATGAATATAGTATCTCCCATAAATTAGTACAGCCCAATCAATTTTTTTTTATTTAAAAGGTAATTTTCTTTTAAAAGAAAGATACCAGGATTTTATTATTCCTAGTGGAAAATTTTAAAATCAAAATAAATATTATTATGTATTATTTATTACTAAACATTACAGCATTGGAACAAAGAAAAAAATCATTTTGTTTTTAATACCAACTTACTATAAAGAATTTTTCTAAAGGTATCCTTATGTTAGGACTGCTTAATATTCATACTTTTACAGACAAAGCTTCAATGTTTGACACAATATAGTACCGAATTATATCCGTTTTGATTATACAATCTTCCAATATTGAATAATAAAATCCTAATATCATTAGTTTATACCTAAAAATTCATAGGGTGGGTATTTTTTTATAATTGAAATTCTCTTTCTCTCTCACTCGCTGTCTGTCTGTCTGTCTCTCTCTCTCTCTCTCTCTCTTTGTATATATATATATATATATATGTGTGTGTGTGTGTGTGTGTGTGTGTGTGTGTGTGTGTGTGTGTGTGTGTGTGTGTGTGTGTGTGTGTGTGTGTGAAAAGGTCATTCACTTAATATAGTGAATTTTCTTGAAAAAGCAACATAAATACTTTTTTCCAGAATTTTTTTCCATAAATGTAAACTCTGTATTGTTTGGAATTGGTTTACCGCAAAAATTATTTCGAAAAATATTTGTTTTGATGTATTTCAAAAGAGTGGAAAATCAAACAGTTACAATAAAGGAAATTTTAAAAGAACTAAGAATTTCTGTGGGTACAGTACACAAAATTGTACATCATTATTTTACCTTTTTGAAGATCAATTGTCGTTGGTTTTCGCCAGCATAATGAAAAATCTCATACAGCAGCAAGATCAGCGAAAACCATCAGTCAGTTTAATTGGGAACAGCTGCCACATCCTCCTTACAGTCTGGCCTTCTCTTATTATCACAAGTTTGGTTCCCTAAAAACATTTCCCCGTGGAATATAGTTTTCAGACGATGAAAAAGTCAAGAGTACCATGAGCAAATGGGTAAAACGCAGTCCAAAATTCCTATGTTGAAGGAATACAAAAGTTTGTTTTTCGAAGAGAAAAATGTGTTTGAAAGATTATACGGAAAAATAAGGCAAACATTTTTCCATGGATAAAATGTGAGTCGTTATATTGTAAATTTCACCTTATTCATTAAATGACCCTCGTGTATAAATATACATAAAGAAATATCATGTGTATCAAATACACCGCAAAATAATGTGAGCCCAGTCGACTAGGTCTTAAAAATACGTTGACTGCATCTCTATAGAGGAGTAAGACCCACTCCCCAATGAGTGTCCAGTACATAACAGTAAACCATCTGACTGTGCGGCTCCAGTCGTAGAGCTTTGGAGAATGTGGAGTACCTCTTTATTATTACTTCTGGTCCACTCTGATTCAGAGTGGTAGTACCTGTTAGGTTCTCTTCTATGGGTCAAATAGAATAACTTAATACTTTGTTATACTTGAAAGCATTTAATTGTGTGCAAATAAATGATTAATGTTGATTAGTTATGCACTCAAATGTGAGAAAATATAACTATTCATGCGATACTTGAAACTATTTGACTGTGTGCAAACAAGTGAGCTCTGGATCTTTTTAAAATAATGTTACCAACAAACTACTTGGTTACAATTACACACACACACACACACACACACACACACACACACACACATACATATATATATATATATATATATGAATTTGAACCTCCAACATCGTGTTCATTTATATTTTTAAAAAGTCTCTGACGATGAAGTTTTACTCTTAAATTAATTGGACTCAAATAATGATTATTTTGCATCAATCGGACATTGTTATGATGGTTAGAGTGTTCGCCAATGGTCATACCAAAGACTCAAAAAATTGTACTTGATGCCTCCTTGATTAACACTCAGCATTTTAAGGTGCGAATCAAGGGTAAAGTGTAGCAATCCAGGTAAACCTCCCCTACACCTTGATGTAGTAGCTATCAAAAAGGGAGCCTTCAGGTCACCCTCGACTACAGTCGTCAACTTTACTTACTATTTTGCATTGCAATAGCCCTTTAAATTAATTCAAAACAATAATATATATATAAGTTGGCTGACCATAGTGGAGGACGACCTGAAGACTCCCTATTCAATCACTATTACACTTGGGTGTAAAGGAGGGCGCTACTCCTTTCGATGTATTGCTCCACTTACCCTTGATACGTACCTTATAATGCTGAGTGTTAACCAAGAAAACATCAAGTACCATTTTTTTGAGACTTTGGTATGACTCAACCTGGGATTGAACCCCGGTCTCCAGAACCATTGGCGAACACTCTAACCATTATACAAATGGGCCGGTATATATAAACATATACACGCGTGTGTGTGTGTGTGTGTGTGATTTGGCATTAAATAACTCAAAAGGGTTGATATCCCATAAAACCCAACCAACCAATCAACCAATCAAGATAATGCGAAACCACATGTTTCTTTCTGAGTGTGTTTACAAAATCACATTTTACGAATTAAACACTCACCGATTATATGCAAAATATACCCTATTCAATGTACGACAAACATGTGTCAGCCGTAGATGTGAGGGGTGAGTGGAGAGGGTGAATAAGCTGACTGCCCATTTCAGTGTTATTTATGCAGCAAAAATTAATAAATCATAAAATTTACAATTCTGCCATTGTTGAGTGGAGACGAATAGATAACACGCATAACTTATTTATACTCACGCATTCTTAAACATTTGAAATTTCGCGTATACCTTTACATAAGTATTAATGTCATTTAAGTGTTACTCTCTCTCTCTCTCTCTCTCTCTCTCTCTCTCTCTCTCTCTCTCACACACACATATGAGAGTTAGCTGAAAAGTTCATTGGCAGACCAAGATAATCTCATATTTGTTTACTCGCATAGTTCCCGTCATAAATGAGGGAATTATTTACATATGGATCGGTAATTCTGCTTGATATGTTGGCATCAGTCATGCCGGCAAATTGAGACCGCAGGAAGATTGTTTGTCTGAAATATTTTCAAATCAGAACCATAAAAAGATATAATGAGAAAGGAAAAAAGAAGAAAGTGACGAAAGAACGAGTAGAGAGAGGGGGAGGAGAGAGAGAGAGAGAAGAGGGACATTAAATAGTTAAGTCTTCCAAGTTAAAATCGGGGAAAAACTCATGGATATATTTAAATTTTAGATTTGGTGCTTTTTAGAAAAGTTCACACGAGAACAATGTCATAGAGTTATATATATATATATATATATATATATATATATATATATATATATCATAGAGTTGTATATATATATATATATACATATATATATATATGTGTGTGTGTGTGTGTGATAGAGTTATATATATATGTGTGTGTGTGTGTGTGTATTTAATTATAAAAATATTCTTACACGTTAAGAGAGATAGAGAGAGACAGGGAGAGACAGACAGAGAGAGAACAAAAAGATATGGGCAAGAGGTTGGTGTCAAAGCTTGATGTAATGTCATCGTCTGGTGTTATTTTTTCTATTTTAAAGTTAGATGATATTTCAATTTGAAATCTTACTAACTATAAGGCTCTTTTAATTTTCGAAGTTTTGGGGACATTACTATCTGGTAATTGGCAGGACAATAGACCTCAAGCAAGTAGGTTTATACAAGGATCATGGTTTCTTCTTTATCCCAGAAGGTAACGGCCCAAAAGTACTTCCTTAAGTACTTAAGTGGACATTTCAACCAGGACAACCCATTAAATAAAATTTTTATCGGAACACACAAAAAATTAGTTACTCTTGCACGATAAATTTATCTAAAATAATTCAGTCATAACAAAAATTTAATACACAAATCGCTAATAGACAATCAGCAAACAAATAAGTTACTTTGTAATCGTAGAAATAAAGAAGACTGTGCTATAGGAGGAACGTGTAATTCCGAGAAAGTGGTCAACCAAGTAACAATTTTCCCCATGAAAAATAGTAAGGAGGAGATTTGTTTTGAAATCTCAGCTGGAAATTAGTAACAGAGGCTCTACAATCATTGACATTCTTTTTCTAATCCTGTACTCAGAAATCAAACGACCCTATTGAGGTAAATTTGGAGTTTGAGAGATAGGGGCCTAACTCCGCAAATTAATAAGAGGGTTATTGAGAAATCTTCAACTCCCGGAAGCTTCAACAGTAGATGTAACCTTTTCCTCGTGGAAAAAATTAGGATCATTTGATATAAATTTACTAAATGAACGTAATGACTTAATTTTAAAATGCCGCCTTAAAAATAGATTTAAACTCATAAGAAAAAGTTTAATAATAGAAAAATTGACCGTGATAATAATTGTAGGTTAAAATTAAAGGTATAAGAAATACTATTGATGTTATTAGTTAATGTAATAATAATAATAATAATTTAGCAATAATCGTAAAAATAGTAACTTTTTATTTAATATAACAATTAATGATTAATGATTATTATAATGGTATTAATGATTTTAACGGTACTTAGAATTGCAGTATTCAGAATTTTAAAAAAATATAAAAAAAATATTAATAAATTAAATAAAGACAAAATTCTAATCTTAAATGAAAATCAAATAAAACCTATAAAAGTTTTTAACTAAACAAGATAAGTTTGATATTAGTAATAGTGTTTGTTGCCATGTTTTCCTTAATAAATAAATAAATAAATAAATAAATAAATAAATTGACAGTTTTTTTCCTAAAATAAAAGTTTTATTTATTGACAAAATTTTAGTTGCCAAAGGTTTTCTGAATTGTGTTAATTTTTCTTGGAAGCATAAGGATACATGACACCAGACAATGACAACCTCCGGTTTTGACACCAACTTTTAACCCATATCTTTTTGTCTCCCACTTCTCTGCCTGTCTGTCTATTTTTCGGTTTTCTCTTTAGTTTTGTTGTTGTTGTTGTTTTCAACGAGTAAGAATCCATTGTTAGAATATTTTTATAATTAATCTTTTTTTCTCTCCATAGTGTGATGGCTATCTGAAAAGGTTGGTTTCTCTTATAGAATAGCCAGCAGAAATAAATTTATAATAGTCAAATGACGGCTTCTTGAGTTTTTTCCAATCATATGAATTTTCACTGTATGAAATCTATAAACTTATATTATTAATTGTCATACATTGAGCCCTCCTGGAGATTTATCGGAATCCTATTTTATATTCTCAAACAGAATCATTCCCAAATCATCTTCTTTGGATATATATATATATATATATATATATATATATATATATATATATATATATATATATATATATATATATATATATATATATATATATATTGTATACTTAGGCAGCAAGTCATTATCTAAATACGTTTGGTTGAATACCGCAGATTGTTTCTTTTTTTAAATCTTCAAGTGAAGACTTTCGAATCTTCTTACTATTCTTATGTCCGGGTCAAGATGGTGAAAAATTACCCCATATTAGCCCAAGTGCATTCGACCATTTCGCTGGTGTCATCTTCGGAGGTTGTGTCAGATTGTTTGTTGCTGTGAGTTTTATTTATATTTATTTTGAGTGTTTTTCTTATTCTTATTATTATAGATGGGGTTGGCATATTCTGTTTGGATGGGTGGTTAGTTATTGAATATGTTTGATATGTTTATACTTGTGGTGAATGCTATTTTATTTAGAGTAGTTTTTTTTTTTTTTTTTTAGTTATTGTTTCGAGGATTTGTAAACGGTTTTTATTATTTTAATATATGATTTTTGTATTGTTAATTAGGGTCTTTCTTATATCTGGGGATTTGAGTTTGTCAGTGTCTTTGTTATCCTTTTTCATAATTATGTTTCATGGCGCTTATGACGGAGAGGTGGCAAGTTAGGCGACGAGAGAATATGGTTGTTGTATGACCAATGTAGGTATTAGGTGTTATGTTATTCTCCGAAAGACACCCTCGAAATGGAGATGTAAATTTATACACTACATTACTTTGATTTAAGGGAGTTTTGGGGAAGTTTCTGTTATTCTTAACGATGAGGTTAACGATATATGATTTTTTTTCGTATGAAGATCCAGCCGTTCCTTATAAAATGTGAACAATTGGATAACCTATACAGGTGATTTGTCTACAATGGTGAAGAGTTATGATGAACCAGTCCCACTTTTTAATTACAGAAAAATGGTGCACTTACGTCAAATCCTGTGTATGCATTATATATATATATATATATATATATATATATATATCTTTAAGAAAAAACAAAAACCGGTCACATTAGGATTATAAATTAATTTCCATCCTGTAATGGGTTTTGATATAAATCAAAAACACCAAAAATAACAGGGCTTCTTCAGATCTTATGGATAAAATAATTCAGAATAGACACAGGAAAGAAGGGTGGGAGAGGGAGGGTAGAAGAGGGGTGAAGTGTTTTCTCTTCATTTAGCCCACTTCCAGTTTTTTTTATTGCCGGTTGGAATTATAGTAAATTAATTTTTTAATTTTTTAATTTTTTATTTTTTAAAATCTAAATACATTTCAACTTAAAACTCCAGATTAAATACTAATTTAGGAAAGTTCAACTTTCTTTAATAACATTACGTAAAGATACAGAAATACTTATATTAAATTAAATTCAAAATTTAAAATTAAAATTTAAAATTTCAACTTGTATTTTCGTGCCTATTAATTCAGTTAACCTTCCATTGAAGAGTACGTACACATCACATGGTTTTTCTTTTTTATTTTATTTTATTTTTATTCATTTCACCTTAAATCTCAATTTGATCCAATGTATTTTTATTTAAGCATTATCTATGATAATTTGTCTATAGTTTAAATTCATTCCTATGTCTACATCTAGCCATTGTTGATTTATATCAAAACATGTAACAGAATGGAAATAAATTTATAATCCTAATGTGACCGGTTTTTGCTTTTTCTTTAAAAAATTATTGCTCTGTAATATCAGTTACATTGAGTTCTTTACCAGGAAAATTTAAATGTTCACTGATGAATGTTTTTTTTTTATCCTGATGGAATTACTCCCTACTCCGGTTTAACTGGACCAAATAATACTATATATATATATATATATATATATATATATATATATATATATATATATAATCTGGTTTGTTGGCGAATTTTAAGTATTTCTAACACAAATAGTCCTATTCAATATTAATCCTTTGTTTGCACATAGTTAAATTGCTTCATGTATTGCTCTTTAGCTCAAACAATTCAATTTAATGTCAGTCATTTGTTTGCTCACAGTCAAATAATTAAACGGTTCTATTTGACCCATAGATGGGACTCTAACAAGTACAGCGACTCTAGGTCAGAGTAGACCAGGGATTAATAGCAGTGAAGAGGTAATCCACATTCCTCAAAGCGCCAGGACTGGAGCCTCACTATCAGATTCACTATAGTGTCATACTCTGGCTACGTTATCTGTTAGTATGTACTGATGCAAAGAATGATTACATTAGTGTGACAATGCGTATAAAAGTTCTTTGTCATAAAAGGTGTGAATATGCATATGGAAGTAAGTAAGTATAGTAAAATTAAAAATGGCTATCGACCCATTATTATGCATGGGCAATACATGAAATAGATTTGATCAGTAGTTTCTTTAGAAAGATCGCAAACACTGCTGTGGAGAAGTTGACAATCATACTTCCACCGACGAAAGACTGTTTCTCGGTTTTTTAAATACTAACCGGCTGGATCAAAACATGTTTCACTTTTGCCGGGAATGATTACGATTGGCTGAATTTTATTGAAAGATTGAATTAACAGTGTTCTATATTTCAACAGAAGTTATTTGTACAGCTATCTGCGCAAGCTTTACTTGTGATTATTCCATTCAAACTTTTTTGAGTTATTACAGCGTTCACATCAAGTTCAAACTCCGATGAATGCACATAAAGTCACATTCGTAACATTTTGGTGAGGTATTGCTGAGCCACACTGGATTAGTGGTAATGATATTTCAGTTCCGAAACTCTGCCTGACCGACGGGTTACCATTTGAAGAGAAGGCTTTGCTGGAGGTACAATTGATAATTCAGGAGTAGTAATAGTATGAAATAGTTATACATACGCCTGTTATATTCTGAATCCAATCCGGTGTAGATATTTACTAAATTTAGTCGAGTAAGACCAAATATTTTATGTGAGAAGGACTGATATCTCTTAAAAATCAGTGTTCGAAATTCGGATTTCACTTGGACACGATACAATGGATACAATATAACGGATTTCTTCTTCTTCTTCTTTATGAACATACTGAGACAGATATAGACACAAATATATATATATATATATATATATATATATATATATATATATATATATATATATATATATATATAAAAGGCTCAAAACTCTCGATATTGTCGATTCTCATATGAGCTAGTATTCAATACTCCTCATCTCTTCAGTAATATATATATATATATATATATATATATATATATATATATATATAAAAGCCCCACACACTCTCTCTCTATTATTTATATATATATATATAAGAGAGAGTGGAGTATTTTATTAATATTCATTTATACATGAGAGAGCGAGAGAGTGAATGAGAGAGAGAGAGAGAGAGAGAGAGAGAGAGAGAGAGAGAGAGAGAGAGAATATGGTTTTGAGTCACATGGAGTCCAGTGTAACTGGACTTGTAATAGCAACAATTCTTATTCTTTATGCAGTGGATTCTCGCAGTCTTTGTTCATATCGCCAAGGTGGGAATTTCAACTACCTAAGTTAATGTTTGATTTGTGTCACCTGTAAAATTACATCGAAAAATGTTAAACCTCACCCAAGAGAATCAGATGAAACTATGCTATTCAGTATGAGCAACTTGAACACATTCAGAGAGAGAGAGAGAGAGAGTCCATATTTTTCTCTCTTTCTTCATTTAAAATATTTATTTGAACACTACAACCCAACTCCAGGTTACTGAATAAATAAATTGTTCTTATGTCTATGTCAGTGTATATTTGTTTTTATACATCGATATTGTCAGATCTACACAGACCGAAACAAATCTAGAGATATGAATATACCGATATAGATAGATAGATAGCTAGATACATACATACATACATACATACATACCGGCCTGTATAATGGCTGATTATTTGGTTAACGAGTTCTGATCAGTGTGTATCGGAACGACTCTAAGCCGGCAGTTAGTAGCGGCAAAGTATTACCATTATTGTAAATAATATCTTGAGCTGGGTGCTGGCATAGACAATGAGATATTTCCTACATGAAACGTGTTTCTGCATATTTATTTGTTCTGTTTCATTTTATATACTATTTAAAAATATAAGAATAGACCGACAACTTCTACATTGTTTGTCGGGGCTTTTTTCCGGTTTTTCTTTTCTTTTTCTTTTTTTGCCAAAGAGTTTTAATTTTATGCATTATGATTCTGTTGGTTGTAGCGAGTGACGTTATTGTATCTTAAACTAAACACTTCGAATTCAATATTAAAGAAATTTAGCTAATATGCAATTTTTACAGATAATCTTTTAAAAGTACTAATCGAAAAAAAGTTGAATTAAAAATATGTTCTTACAGACATTGAAAAAAAATAAAAAATAAAAGAGCTTGGTGGGACGAATTAATTAACTAAATTAAAAATAATTAACCTTGAAATTTGGTATAGCATATGACTTTAAAAGAAAACAAATAAATTGCTAAAGATCGCTTTTTTTTTCTTTTGGAATTTCATTTGACAGATGAAAATTTTACTTCGTGTTTTTTAATTTGCAAATTATCTGATAATTTGAACCTGAGACTCACCTGATAGCTTTTGAAACAAACAGTCAACACTAACAATAAGTAGCACAAATAAATCAAGTGGATGCTACCTGGAATTAAAAAAACAAAATAAAAACAAAACAAAATAATGCTCCTTTAACTAATGTATTTCTTGCTTTTAGAATCTAGTCAAATGTTGGCGGTTTTTGTTGGTTTTTTGGTGAGTAGGGGGGGTAATTTTTTTTAATGTGTTAAAAATTGGTTGCAAATTAGTTAGGAAGAATAAGAGCGATCGCATTCACCATGCAGTCCTAATGCACACCTACACAACTAGAGAGTAAGAGAAAGAAAGAGAAAAGCCTATTAGACAGAGCGACAAAAAATGAAACTGATGTGATATCCCTTCCCTCATTTTCTATCTTGTTTTTCTCCTTTTTCGACAGCTACTAAAAGGCGTGAGTGAGTCACCGCTGAAATATCAACCAATCACAGAGCATTATGCAAATCAGAACCGGTCACGTGGGCTCATTCAGTGGTGGTGGTCGTCGTCGCCGCTGCTGCCGCCGTCGTCGTCGTCTTCTTCATCATCGTCTTCGTCGTTGCTTTTTTTTCTTTAGTCGAGGTCCCTGGCCTGACTACTTTTTTAAATAGTTTTTTTTTTACTTACTCCTCATCACCGAAAAAAATAAAAGAATTGATCGCTACCATCCTCCATCTTCGTAGTGAGTTGAGCTGCCTGTTGTGGAGGGGGCCAGTTGGTATATAGTATTTTTTTAAATATATAATAAAAGCAGTATCCCCCGTGCGCGGTGAGTGTAAAAAGGCGTCTAGAGCAGCAGCGCCACCATCGCCATCATCATCATCGTCGTCATCATCATCAACAACAACAACAACAATTCATTTGTAATTTCATCATCAGCATCTCTAACAGCAACAACAACAACAACAGAAGCAGCAGCAGCCACATCATTTGAGAAGGCAGACAGCGGAGGACATACCCTCATCTACCTGACTTTTACGGATACTTTTTAAATACATACAAAAGCCATTGCTCGGATAAAAGGTAGCCCCAACATGGAGCGACGACGTCTTGGTGATGTGAGGATCGTTTTGGTATTAGTCTTTCTCTGCCTGTCTGGCTTGTGTGGTCGCCTTTCTGGAGTCGCTATTCTCGCGGTCGCCACCCAAGCCGACGACCATCATGGCTGTGATCGTGTGAAAGAAAATTATATACAACACAAGTTCGGTCCGGCCAACGATGTCCCTGACGATCCTCTTCCCGGTTCGTATCTACTTGGTATATCTTTCCTCTTTTCTTCTAGCCAATGAAACCCGAAAGGATTGCTGAAAATCGGGTGCCGATCGCTAGATGGTTGATTAAATCTATAGTGTCAGTCATTATCCATCTTAAAATCTTTAAGTCCGCCATAGATTGGCTTGAAGAAGAAGAGGAAGATGTCAGAAAAATGAATGATACTCCTCATTTTCTCTTGTCTCTCTTATTATTCACCATGTGTTCATCTATTTTTTCTTATTAACCTGCGTTATTCAGTTTGGAAACCTGACCTCTCTCTCTATCTTAGTTTTCCAGATATCTAGTTTCGATTGCTGTTATGATATAAACATTCACTGCTGTTAGTTGTGATCGAAACCACAACCTTGCGATTTAAATTTTACATACACAGCTATTTTTTTGCTTTAGATCGTGCGCCTTTCGGCTTCTCACAATCACTTTAGATCTTTTATTTAAAGTATCAAATCTGTTTGTTTATTTTTTTAAATTTAATTTCTTGCTTAAATCTATTATTACTATTAAAAAACAGTAGCTTGTCTAGTATTCTGTTCTTCAACTCTGAATCCACCTGAAGAAGAATAAGATCTGACTTTAGTGTGTGTGTGGACCCAGACCTTCACTATGACGTCAATTTTCTTAGCTTGTTTCCAAACTGTCTATGAGGAAATAAATGAAATCACTGGGCAACATAAACCTAAATTTTAGATTTTCTGGGCAGTTGTTTTTTTTTCTTTTTTTTTTTTTTGTATTGCTTAATAGAAACCCCTTGGGTTATAATCCTTTTAATTTCATTTCAATAAAATACAATGAATAATAAATAAATAAATAACCCCAGTTTTCCTTCTTCCTAAGGCACATTAACATAAAAATGATGACATCTGTACAAATTTTGTCAACACACACACACTCACTCTATATATCTATAGTGTGTGTGTGTGTGTGTGTTGATTTTAAAGAAGAGTAGATGTTTATTTTTTATTTACTTAAAACTTAAGGGCCACCATGTTAAGATGTTTAAATAATCAAAATCGACATAGCTCTTGTCTCTTCATGACAATAACAAATCTTTTCTTTCTCCATCAAAAATACAATTAATTCCACGTTTGCATTCTTTAAAAAAATGAATAAATACTCATAACTTCCTAAATTTATAAAAGAACAAGGAAAAATATTGAAAGTTTACAAACAGTTCTTAAAAGAAGAAAAAAAAACACTGAATAGTTATAAAGTTCTTTTTAGATGAATAAAAAAAGTTTAATTTTTTTTGGTATTTAAAACTTTATTATAGTTTACTTGATCAAGTTTAAATATTTTACTATGACAATTTTATATCGACAATGCTGCATTCTTTCTATACACCTGATTATTCCCGACACTCAAAATTTTATTAAGCCTGTCACTATTTTTTATTATAATCACATGATCGATTCTGAGGGATTAAAATATACGATTCTTAAATCTATATCGATTTGTTTTGAATGTTCGATCGTTTTCTTTTTATTTTAATCATTTTCTTATTTCATTCTTTTTCTTTGGACATGAGGATAGAATACTATTTTTCCCTGTTGGGGCAGAATTTACCGTTTTGTATCAATATGGTGACACTAATACTCTTCTCCTGAACTTTAGTTTTTTTCCTTTATGATTAAACGTTTAAATTCTGGGGATGAATTTTCTACTGACCTTTTAAAAAATTAAGCGACAATTTTATTAGGAATTAAAACACCAAGGTAAAAAAAAATGATATCGTTTTTCGGTTGGAATCTTAAAAATAAGGAAGTTATGTCCCTTAATGAGATAGTCCAAAAAAAGTGGGGGTGCAAGGATGATTAGGATGAGGAAACAGTCTTTTACCTAATCAGGTACCCAGACTTCATTTTTTGTGTTGAGCTTTTTCTCTTCATGGCTAAAATAGTATTTTATTGTTTTCCTATGTCAGATTTATTTTCTTACCATAGCTAATTTTAAGGGTTTTTTTTTTCAGATATGTAAATTTTTGTTAAGTTGGCTTACAGCAAAGATTACTTATTAAATTTACTTTACATGCAAAGCGAATTCGATATCTTCGTATTAGTTTTATTATTGTCAACCTTAAAGTGTCAGAATTGTTGGCGCTTAGTACAAATTATTGTTGTCATTTGTGAAAAGATAAATGCTTTTTTTCTACTTCTCTTTGAACTTTGGTGGTGCCATCGTCAACCTGTCTCTACGCCACCCCCTGCATCTACTATATTTGATGTCTTTAATGGTAGAAAGGAAGAGTTTCTACTGTTGCATTTTTTTTTTTTTTTGGGTCATGTTCCTGCAATTTGTCATTATTCCTCCTCACTCAGGAGGGGAATATTTCACCAACGAAGAGAAGGAGGAGGAGTAGGGCGCCACTCACACATTTTCATACAGGTTCATTCACTTCTCTTCCACGTAAAACCGCAGTGAATTTTCATCATACCATATCAGCTCACTTCCTACTCACACACACACACTCACAGACTGGCGCCTCTTCCTTCATTATTTTATCTTCCTTCTCTCCCCCCTTAAACTTTTTCAAATTTCTGTTTAACGCACACCCGCAATTTCTTTGGTTTTTTTCCTTTTCATCGACATTTATTTAAGTTACCAAAATGGTCTTTGTTAAACCTAACGTACAAGAACATCATTACGAATTGTCCCAGAAAGCCTTTCTCTTCCAAGTTAGCCTATCAGCATGTGTTGAAATTCTTCCATGTAAAGAACCTAACCACATGTTTCTTTTCATTTCACTCATTCATTCACTTACCGAGTAGAAAGAATCGCGCTTCTTAACATTTACTGGAAATATCCAATTTAATCTAGATTTCTTTTAAATTAAAGAAAACAATCATAGATGAATTAATTTTGCAATTATTCTGTTCATATTTAAATGAAGTAATTGTTGAAACTCCGTTGTTTAGATTTTCCTTGTTTTCACCAGTGACAAAAGCTACTGTGGCAGTTCTACTAAAACAAGTTAAAGTTAATTTGCTATATTTATTTTTCTACCTCTATCAATTGTCCGTTGACCTTTTTAGTCAATGTTTTTATTTCTACCAATGGCAACTAGAATTCCCCAAATGTAATAATACGCACTTCGATGTATAAAAACAACCCTCCTCTACACACAAAACTTTTTCTTCCTTACTTGTAATTTTAGTAATATCCTCTCGCGTTTTCTAAATTTCATTTCTAAATTTATTGATTCAAACCAATCGCTAAATTTAAAAAATTATTTAACTTTAAATGAACAGTTTTAAAGAAAAAAAGCAATAAACATGAAGAAATAGCAAAGGTGAGAATGTTAGTAATTTGTGTGTGTTTATACAAATTACTTGCTATAAAGTAACTTTGAGTCAATACAGTTGTTTCTCTCAAGCAAAAGAATACAAATTAAAATTTTCGAAAAGCTAAGGATAAGTCTATTTATTTATTTTTGATTTGGATTCCTTGACTGAAATTTTGATTAGGTGTCCATTCTTGGGAGAATGGTTAAGAAAATGTCTTAGGGTTTTATACTTACCAGATGTGTTTTATATTTCTTCCTTGACTTTCTATCCACCTCAATATAACCCTTGCTGTTGAAATAAGTTTGACCATCATCAGACAAGATAATACTTAATGAGAAAATTTGGCAAACATTAAGCCAGGATTTCTTTAAATCTGTAAAGGTTTTCGTTCTCACTTTGGTGTTGGGGGGTATTGATATTAGAATCCTTTTAACTCTTTATGTATCTATTTGACTCAAAAGTCACTATAAATGTTTTATGTCTATAAATTTTCTTTAGAAGTAAATGTAACAATTGTTGATGATTACAGATTTATACTAGTAATCAAATAGTAATTTACGAAGCTCTTTGCTTCGATGTGGCACAAGGCCGAATGAATGGGGCGCCCAACTAGTAATCAAATAAATAGATTAAAAAAAATGCATCTTTATATAAACTTCCCACTCAGTGGCATCTACCAATTCTAAATGACAATAGTCTCCCTACACACTGACTTCATTTGTTCATTCATCTGTGATATCTGCTCTTAATTCCTAAAACTTTGTTTAAAGGATATATTTTGTTTTCCCTAAAAAATTATAAATACGGCTCTTAAAATTGATGTTAAAATTTTCCCTCTTTTAAAAAAATCTGAATAGAAATCAATTTACTGATTTCATTTTTGGTATCTTTCGAAGTTTATTTTTATTTATATCATTTACTTCATGTGTTTTAACTTTTGGGGCAATAAATTTATTATAGATGCAACCAGGTTGACCCATTTTATTTGGAATTAGCAATGATTAAATATTCATCTTATATAGTAATTTACAAAGCTCTTTGCTTCGATGTGGCACAAGGCCGAATGAATGGGGCGCCCAATGAGACCCGAACTCACTCTTGTAGGTTTGCTAGTCTAGCTTGCTAACCGTTACACCACCAGAGGTGCCCGTATTCATCTATATAGTGGTGGTGTTGTATTGGTGTCTCTAACTTATTGCTTTGTTTTCGTTTTGTTTTTTCGTTTTTTTTTTCAGGGGTGGGAGACACAACCTTTGGGCCAATGGCATTTTTGATAGCATTGGCCCCATTTAGCAATATATTCTTGCTGAGAGAAAATAGTCTTTTCTTGTCATAATCTTCTGCTACAAACAACAACTTTCAAATTGTTGATGCAAAAATAGTCTTATGATTTTTTCTTATAAAAAGTCCTAATAACAAGTGTTCTCCTCATGAAAACATTTTTCCGAGTTGCCTTTTTATAACTACTTACAAATTTGTAACATAAGTGTATATATATATAATACAAGAAATTTCCTAATAACTATTTGGGTTAAGCACTTACGGATTAAAACAAAAAGTCTGAATTTAAAGTGGAAGTACTAGAAAACTTTTACATCTTAACGATCAACAAGTGTTTTTTTTTCTTTTTCAAGTAAACAAGACTGACTTTTTGCTTTTTTTTTTTTTTCTAAAATAACTAAGGATTTTCCTTAACCGTTTCTCTAATACGAGATATTCTGGCTGAATGAAATAATTTTCATTGTCTGCTGCTTGCTCATTGCATAAAATACTGGACATTATTTTTATGGCACTCTTTTCTCACCCCAATTCAAACCCCTTCTAAATATAAGTAAGTAAAGTTGGCGACCTTAGTAAAGGGCGACCAGAAGGCTCCCTTTTTAATAGGTACTACACTGAGGTGTAGGGGAGGGCGCTACTCCTTTCCTTGGATTGCTCCTCTTTACCCTTGATACGTACCTTATATTGCTAATTGTTAAGCAAGGAGATATCAAGTACCATTTGAAAGTTTTTAGTAGGACGCGACCTGGGATTGAACCCAGGTCTCCCGGCGAACATTCTACCCACTAAGCCTTCTATTATAATTATTATTTTACTAAATCATCTCCCAATAACTTTCCTCATCCAAATTTAAAAAAAAGGAATTTAAAAATAAAAATCATTAAATCCTCATTGAAGATTCTTGGGTATTTTCAAAAAGAAATCAGAAATTAGTCTAGTTAGTCTTATTAGAGTGAAAACCTCTCTTGCTTTTATGATTAAAAGAGAAATGTCTTTTTCAATATTTAAAAAAAACTTAATTCCAAATAATTTCTATATTTATACTGCTTAAATGACTATTTTGTTGGTTAACTTTTGCTCTCCTTAAAGTTTCTTAAGATAGTTATTTTTCAGTTGACTCCATGAAAATCCTTGTCAGTGCCCTGCCTTAAAAGATATGAGCTATTTATTTTAAAACTTTTTCAAAGAAATCAAAATACATCACTTAGTATGCTATTCTCTCATTTCACTTACAGATTTTGAATAGATAATTCTGAATTACCAATGCCAAATTTTAAAAATTCTTTGAATAGTTCATGAGCAGACACATTTCACTTTGTACATTTTTTAAAATTCTGTTCAAGCTAAAAATTGTTCATTATTTTATCAAAAACAGCAGATAATCTAAATGTCATTTTAAACTGTATTTTTCTTTATAAATTTACTTATTACAAATAAATATATAGGTAGAAATTCATTCCAATGATGGAGGAAAAATCAGAATTACTATTGATTCTGCTTTTGTTCTTAAAACAAATCCTTCTAATCCAACACTTTCACCTAAGTATCTAATGGTAACCCTTTCTTATCTGAATTTAGATATCCAAATTTCTTGCTATTGTTTAAGATTACAAGTTCTCAAGCACAAAAATATAAAGATTAGTTTTCATCAAACAAGATATAAAACAACAGTTTTAGGAAAACTAATTAATATGATTTTTTTCTTTCAAATGTGGATGGATGTTTGAAAAATTCACTTGTCACATTTTTAAGATTGAATATTTTCCTCTGAGAAACTAATATAAATTCAATTAAACTTACTACCCAGGATGTTTTTTTTGTTTTTTATTTGTGATTGCCCTAACATTAATTAAGTTTGTTTATCTTTGGTAATCCCACATCTTCAATAGAACTACAAACCTAAGTTTCTGAATCATTGATTAACAATTCATGCTTAAAATAAAAGCATAACTTCTAAAATTTCTAAAGAATCAACTATTATCTCTTTACTAAGTAGAATTGCTCTCTCTCTAAAAGACATTATTTACTTACTAGAAGTGTACTACTCTCTCAAAAACACTGTTCAACTGAAAAGATTTATAAAAAACAAATTAAAACAAATAATAAAGTTAAAAACCTTGGCCTTTTTACTTTAGGAAAGATTCTGAATTTGTTTTCAGTTTTAATTCCAACACTGAAGAAATTTATTTCTATAAATTTATTTCTCAAAAGATGATTCATGTTATTTCACTTTGTGTAGACATAAAAAAACTAATAATTGTTTCATTTTTTGTTTTTAGAGATTATTTTAGTTGAGTATACTTTAAAAATATTGGTAAGTCAAAGGGTTAATGTGCTACAGCTGTGCAGTTCTTCCTCTCTTTTCATTTTCTTTCTACAAGGAAATAAATTTGCTTTGGTTCATTTACTTGCAGATGGTTTTCATTTGCCTCCTCTTCATCATCACTATGACTGCTATAATGCTTCATCTTCTTTATTACCTTACTAATAATAAATCAAATGATTTTTTTTCTCTTTATGTGAATATTTTCCAAATTTTAGATTTCTCTCTTTATTTAGACACCCACCACCCTAAGTTTTTATTAATAGTAGCTGTTTTTTTTCTACAAAGAATATCTGTATTTATTTAAGATAACTAACTCCTCATGATTTTCATTGTTCTGTAGATTTTGTCTTTTATTTTAATCAGAATTTTCTCATATTTATTACATTATTTGCTTTATAAATGATATTATCTACTCAATCCACAGGATATCAATCTCTTTAAAGTATATGTTAATTCAATGCAGAGTCCATTTAATAAACTATGAATGTCAACTAGGGCTTTGCAGAAAAAAATGATATTTGATTTTTTAAGGAACTTTTTTTACTTCAAAATCTCTTTAAGAGAATTTAAAGGAAAGTAATCTACCAAAAAATTGTCACATTCTTTATGTATTTTTTTTTAAAGAATACTTATCAACAAAATTAATTTTTCTGTTATTGATTTTTGACTAATAGGTGAGGTTAAAAATGCAGTAAGGGTAACCTAAGACTGAACTTAGTTAGACCTTGTTTTTCTCATGCAGGTGTCATTAGGGAATGGGAAAAGTTATGGCTCATATACCAAAACTTTTCTCATTCTCCAATGATACCTATATCAGAAAAATCAGGTCTAAAACTATTTGGCTTCAGGTTACCCTTACTGTGCTTTTAACCTGGACTACATTTTCTTTATATTCTATTTTTCTTTTTCTTTTTTTTTTAAACAAACTAAAAATAAAAAAAAAATTATAATCATAAATTGATGATAATTATAATAATGGTTGACAATACTTTATCTAATAAAGATACTACAGCTTTGGGCATTAGTAATGTGAAAAAGAAACAAAAGATGTGATATCATGAGATTGGAGAAGAATGAAGAATAAGTTTAAAAATTAGCTTTGATATTCTACCAAGTTATAATTTTTGTAGCTCAGTTGGGATGAGCAGCTGTTGGGTATAACCTGGATTCCTTGATACAAAAAAAAAAAATGGATGTGAATTAAGTTCTCCCTGCTGAGATTTTATAATTTTATTTATGATCTGTTTTACTCACTACCATATTAGAGTAACAACCTTAGTAAAAGTTGTGATAAAAGCAACAAAAAAATTAAAGATGAAAGAAAATAATAGTAAAAAATTGTCATTAATAATAATAATAATGATAATGATGGTAATAATGATACTAATAATGGTTGACAATACTTCAGCTAATAAAAACACCATTGAAAATTTTTCTGTTTGTCATTTTCAATGTCTTCAAAACCAACCTGCTTAAAATTCTCTTTTTTCCCCACTTCTTTTAAAGTTAAAAATGGAATTTGTAAAGCTGTGTTAACTTTACCTTTTCTTCTTCAAAAAATGCAAATACCCCTCTTGTGCATCTCATTTCTGCTGTTTTATATCAGTCAGTGATGGGAAGAGGGTAGCGGAATGCACCCAGACTGAAAAAGTGTCTTAGCTAGAATATGTAATTCTAGCTTTCACCCATCTGAGTCTCTCAACCAGACAGCAGAGAAAATACTGATAAGGATCCACTATCAACCCTTACCCCTCTCTCTCTCTCTTCTTCTTGTCTATCTCTTAACCCTTAACAAAGCTCCTTCTCACACCCTACCCCACAATCTCTTTCCTTTTTGCACTTTGAATCTCCCTTGTCTGATAAATAAACCAATGGTGGGATTTTAAAAAAAAAGGTGGTTGGACTATTCTACCAACTGTGGACTTTTTGAGAATAATGCTTCTTTTACTTTCTTCTCTCTTTAGTTGTTCACCTCTTCTCCCTCCTTTGTCTTCTTCTCCACCTCTTTTCAATGAAAAGCAGCTTCCAGACCACCTCCTCAATTTCTGTTACTGATTGAATTGGTGGTAATAATTGTGGTTATATTTTAATTGCTGTTTCATTTTTCTTTAGAGCTGTGTGCTCATTTAGAATAATTTGAAGTCATATATTTAATACTTTTATTTGTCATCATTTGTGTTTGATGACTTTTTCCTTTATCATTGTTGTTTGCACATATGAAAAGAAATACCTCCCTCTCCCCTCCACCACTCCTAAGAAAACTAGAAAAGTTGTCATTCATCACTTTTAACACACCACCTGAACCATGTTTTTTTTGTAGTTTTTTTCCTAATAACTGCTCACATCTCTCCTTTTTTTATGTGTAAAATTAGGACCTTAATAAATTGTTATTTAATCTGCATTGCCAAAATTAAGGCATAGAAATCCTATAAAAGCAATTATTTGCAAAACTCCTGTTCTTTTGCTCCATCTCTCATTTCATCTCTACTCTACAACAACATCCTCTATTCAGCCCTGATACTTTACAATATAGAAATCAAATAAAGCAGAAACTAATTCATTGACAATACTCTGCACATGCCTTGTAGATGTTTAGGGTGCTACCTTTTATCTTCTCTCTGTCTGTGTCTTTGATTGTTCTGTGTGAGCCCAAAGCTGCTGCTGCAGGCTATGGGACAAGGATACCTTTTGACTTTTGAGTCAGTTGAATAGAATTCAGTTTAAACCTTACTCCCTACCCACATACTGAACAAATTACCAAAACTCTGTCTAGTCTGAATATAGCAATCTTCTGTTTTTGTTAAACAAATATTTTACTCTCAGAAATTTGAATTATTTTATTACATTACTAGCAGAGTACCTATCAAAAATAACTGAATTATTTACATATGGATTGTCATGTCTTCCTAGGAATGTAGAATGTAGTATCTGTGTACCTGAAATTCATATTCAGTGTCTGTTCCTCCTCAGCTGTATTCTTATATCAAGTGGAACATAGCGCAATACAAACCTGGTCCTTATAATTCTGACTCCATTGTAATCTAAGTGGAGAGTTGGAGTAATCTGATTGCTTTGTGACGCATCACAGGAACTTGATTGGCTTTGTCTTGAACTATATGTATGCATGTGGAGCCCCATATGAAACCATCTTGTATTAAATTTGGCTTCATGATGAGACTAATAGATACTTGGATCAAAATTTATTATCTGTTGGCACTGTGAAGTTACCTTCACAAAATATATAGGGATACATATTGAGTTTTAATATAGGTTTTTAGAATTGAGGGTAAACTGAATACAAGGTCAGTATACTTTCTTTGTAGTCTTTTTTTATTTTTAAACCATTCTCCTTTCAAAATTTTATAATTAAGTTTTATGAGAGTTTATATTTAGCAGACATCAATTACAGTTCCAGAAACTGTTGTCTCTTGCAATGTATCTGTTCTATGATATATCTAATATATATATATATATATATATATATATATATATATATATATGATGGCGACTGCCACATCTTTATAGATGATAGGCGTCTTTACCATCTAAATTATAACTAAAAAATCCTGATTAATAACTAATTCAACTTCTGAAAAATGTACATGATGCATAAGATGGTAAGCTAGTAAGACATGTATATACAGTTAGATTATAGTGACAAATTGTATGACACTTATGCCACATTCTGGGTCTACATAGCTAAATCCCAGTGACAAGCATAGCAAGATAACTGATGACTATGCAAACTGCAGGTTTTTTTTCCCAGAATAACTTCTCTTAGATTTTTTTTTCTCATCAAAGGATACCTCCAAGTCAGCAGAGGTTTGATGGTGGAGTTTCCTCCTCCATTTTTCATTTTGGAGTTAATTTCTAGAAGATTTACCTTTCTTCCAGCTTTGTCATATATATATATATATATATATATATATATATATATATATATATATATATATATATGACAAAGCTGGAAGAAAGGTAAATCTTCTATTCATCATTCAAAATTTTTCATTTGTTTTACAAGTTTTCTTGACAGAAAATAGAATCTTTTCTTTTTTTGTGTGTTTGACATGAAATCTTGAGTCTCTAGTATTTCTAAAGACTTATGATGCTGCTGGTTGAGTTGCAGGTTCATTTTAATAATTTGAAAATCAGTTTTAAGAAAGCAATTTTAATATAAGCAATATGAAAAAAACAAAAAAGAACCCTAAAAAACTAATTTCATTTTGCTCAAGGAAATTATGTGCTTACATTTCATATCTCCATATATGTTTCCAACTGTATCTTTTTGTCAGAAACTATTTATGTTGTTTTGTCATAATTCTTTGTTAAGTCAGATTTTAAAGTTGATTTATAATCAGATAATGTTTCAACTTCTACAAAAGTCTTGACACAAAAGTTTTAATCTTATAACTGAAATAGGCAAAATCCTCAGGCTCGTTGGGGTGGGGATGAATGATTATCACTGGTTGTAGTTTTGGATATTGATTGTCTGAAAATTGTGGAAAACAACCAAAAATTGAAAACAAATTGGTTTCTTGCAACAATTACTTAATTCAGATTCCTTGAGGGATAAATATTTGCTATAATGTGATAAACTTCAGTTCTATGAAATGTTCTCCTCATTTTCAAAAAAACAAAATTTATTTGACCTTAGTGACTATTACCATATGCAGATAAAATGGATCTAAGTTTTGAAATATTAGATTTTTACTTGAGATTCACTTTTGAACAGTTTTCACTGTGTATTTGTCTACTTTCCTATGATGATGGTTTTCTTTGATCCAACTGACTGTTTTAATTCTGCTAATATGCCATAAAGAATCTTTTTGTTCAAATTAAAGCACTTTCTTTTATGCTTGACTGATTTCACTCTCTTCAATTGATATGCAATGTCTTCAGTTCTTTTGACAATGACAACTCACCATTGAAGACACTCCTTTTAGAGACAACTTCTTCTTCTTCCCCTCCTCTAACAATGATGAACCCAACTCTGTCAGCAACTGAAATCCAAACCTAAACTCTTTTGATGTGGCTGGCTCATAAAAGACATAATGCAACTCATAAATTCAATTGATAATTAAACTTTATTGATTTGTAATAATAATAATAATAATAATAATAATTTGATTTCAGATAACATCATTAGAAATGGCAATAAGATTTAAATAAATGAAAAAATAATTACAAACGGAAAAAATTCTAATTTTGCAATGAAACAGCAGAAATTCTCTATATTTAATCTAGACTAATATCCTCATCTTTCACTATATTTTTAATTGGAATGTATTGCTGTGTGTGAAGTTTTTTTTCCTATTCAGTCCAGGATTAGAAACTGCCATGTTTTTGGATAAGACAGAAAAAAAAATGCTGCTTGTTAGACTTTATTTTTTGCATAGAATGAATTTTTTTCTTAATTTCTATTTTGAAATCTCACCTTATGAATCATCTGACAAATATTGATTATCTCTGAATGATAAAATGTATTTTAACCCCCACCACCATCAACATAATTTAGGTCAGGTAGAAATATTAGATTTATTCTTACCTGAAAATGACAAATCTCTACTTGATCCTTTAACCAGACACTTTTGTAGAAACTTCATAATAACCATTGGTTACTGTTGGTTGGTAGCTTGAAAGTTTACTTCTGAGAATTTTTTAAATAAAAAATTTATATCTTTACTAATGAATAGGATTAAATTTTATCTTGTTCTGAGTGTGATTTCTAAAGTCCTTACCTCTGCCATTTATTTGAAATTGTTATAAACCAAGGTGGCTCTTGTTACTTTTGATTTGTCACTTTCTTAGCTATGTTAATAATAACAATAAATGGATATGAGGATAACTGTATGAAACTGCCTCTCCAGTTTGTACTTCAGTAGTTTTTACCTTTTCAAAAGGGAAATTAAAAACTTTTTATATAACAAGATTATATTTTATGGAGAAATCTTTTTTCAGTCTGTGATTTTACAATTTAATAAAGAGTAAGAGACCTGTAGAAAATGCAATCTTAAAATCAATCACTTCCCCTCTGCCTTTTTACCTTAGAACTTTCTCTCATAATTTAGAATTAATGAAATAAAGAACAACTTAGAAATTCAATTTAGAGCCTTCAAGGCAACAAGATTTTAACAAAAATTTTATAGTGATTATTTTGCTTCAAAAAAAGATTCATTCTGATATTTCGATGTCAGACATGTGCAACTTTCAATCTTAGAGAGAGTGTGTGTGTGTGTGTGTGTGTGTGTGTGTGTGTGTGTGTGTGTGTGTGTGTGTGTGTGTGTGTGTGTTGCCAAATCTTTGATCTGTCCCAAGAAATATCTGAACCTACAATGAATCTGTATCTGCTGTTATTTAGTTTTCTTATTTATTGCTTATCTCTAATCTTTATTTTACTCACATTAATTTAAGGGTATTTATCTTACTCCACCTCCCCTCAGAAAATTATGAAAATTGGTAAATAAAAAGGCTAATAAAGAAAATATAGTAAACACAGCAATTTTAATATCAATGTTGGTCTTATATTGTCAGAACTAGTGTGATTATAAAATGAAATCTATTGTTTGATAGATTCTATGAAAGTTCTGATTATTTTTAAGTGTTTTTTTTTCTTGAATAAAACACAAATAATTGATTTATTTTCAATGAAATGTTCTGATTTATTAAAATATTCATCCATCATTTATATATATATATATAATATATATATATATATATATTCATAACTGATTTAATTTCTATTGTATGGCAGTTATTTGAAAAAATGCCAAATGATTAACAGTCTATAAGATTTATTTGGAGATGATGTACAATTATAAGTGGAATAAATCAAATGCTCCATTTCTCTCTTAAGATATAGGAACTTGTTTCTTTTGTTTGTTTTTTTTATAGTTTAAAATAAATTAAAACTTTTAATCTGCTATTGACAAAATAAATTATCATGGGAAATTTCAATGTATGGAATTAAATTGAAGGGAAATTGTTTTAATAATTAAAATTAACAATTCACTACTGAGCTTCAATCTAGCATGTAAAGAGTTTTAAAGAAAAAATGTTAATGAACATAAATCTTACCTTCCTGATATGTAGCTGGAGTAGTGCATGTATTTTTTTTTTCACCTTATATTTAATATTGATCTTTCTGACTCCAGGTAATCTATATTTTGGATCCCATAAATTTTATCTTTTTTTTTTACTCTGTACAACTGACAGGTTTATCTGCAAAAAATAAAAATACTAGTGTATACTGTAAAAATCCCATAAAGCACATTTTTTTCAATTTAAAAATTGGATATGAATTAATTTATCATTTAAAAACAGGCAGGAGGATAAATAATGTTACTTTGTCTTTTTACAGTTGTTTCTATATTTCATGAATAAACACCATTTTTGATTATTTTTTAAACTTTTATGAAACTAACAATCTTTATGAAAAGGGTTCCTTTTTTTCCCATTAGTTTTTATATGCACTATGCTATGGTTCTGCAATGCTATAGTTCTGGGGAAAAAAGTCACATGATAAGGCTGTCTATGGCTATATACTGGCTCCAAGTATGTCTCATAATTTGGGCTTTAGACCTTATTTATTTATCATTGAATGTTATAGTTTTTCCATCCCAACAGAATCATCATTAGATTAGTGGGGAGTAAAGTGATTTGTAATAATCGTTGGCATTCAAGAAGTACAGATTCTAATTTATATTTTGTTATGTGACTATCTTTGAGTTATACCTTTAAGCTTTCATTAAAAGAAACAAAGTTTATAATCAGCAACTGTCTTTGTATTTAAGTCAAGCACTGTAAATAGAATAAATAATAAAAATGAATAAAAAGGTTGCTGCAATGAGTCATGGCATATATATAATCTCCAGAGTAACAGTGATCAGAAATGGTAAGTTATTAAAGCAAACAATACAAGAATTCTTTGATTCTTTTCTATTTTTACCTATTGTCTCACTCTATAAATAGATATCTATAATGCATTTAAAAAACTCAAAACCTACTTCCCCAGGATGTTGAATGATTTGAATCATAAATCTACAGATCAGCTGATTGGCAATTTATAATTTGTTAATGTTTCCATTATCTGTCTTAATAATTTCATTTATACTGTCTGCAATCTTCTTTATCACTCAGCACGAGTCATCTTACCTTTTCCAGTGATTTTTGCATCATGGCTTGCTGCTGCTGCATCAGCAACAACAACAGCAATAATAAAATGCACAAATCGCTAACATTTAATGCATCTGCATTGCAAAAATGCAGACAAGAAAAATCAATGGCTAAAAGCTAGTAGCATCAAAACGTGCAGCCTGACTCGGGTTTATATAGCATAAAATCCGTTGGGTTCGACTGTACTCAGCAACCCTTTTCCCATAATGACATAGCAGCCTTTTATTTAAAGTAGGGATCACTTTTTCCCAGACATTTTCAGCTTTTGCTCATTGATCTTTTTTGATTGAATAAGGAATTGGTAAAAGTGTGAAAAATGATTCTCTTGTGTATCATTAATTTTTATCTTGGTTTGTAATGGAATCAAATCTAGCTTATCTATTGATGCAGTGGAATTTAAATCAGAATTCTGCAATAGATAATGCCTTACCAAATATATTTTTTCCCTCCTTTTCATTGAACTGAAATTTAGATGCTGTAAAGTCAGATTTTGAAATAATGAGACTTAAACTGTGCATTTTAGTTCTTTTGCTGATTTGGAAGAAGAAAGATTAGTATATTCAAAAGGGAAAAAATATACATTATTAGAAAAATTTAAAAACCCTTTAAATACATATATTGTTTATCCTCATTCTTAATTTGTCAGGATTAAAGTCTTTTTGTGCTTCAATTAAAGAATTGCTAAGAGAATTTGATTTTTGTTTTTAAATACAAGTTTCCTTTTAGTAATGCGAATAAACACACCAAATTATTTAATCAGTAAACCAATTTTTTTCTAATCTTATATTAAAATAAGACTGAAAAAAAAAATGGCTGCATTTTGAATTCTAAAAACATTTCTGAAAAGTCAAATATGAACTGAAATTAAATTAACTGAAATTTAAGTTATAGGTCACTATGTTTTCCTGTGTGCTGTTGAGTTAGAGTAATTTATTGTATCCAAAGGCTGTAAACAATTCAGGGTGGGGGAGATGTGGGTTTAAGTCAAATTGAATCACTTCATTTGAATCTTCTTCTTTCTTTTTCTTTTTTTTTTTTTTTTTTTTTTTTTTTTTTTTTTTTTTTTAGATTTTATTACAGCTGAATTTATAAATGATTAGAGATCCTGAATTCACTTAAAGCTTTCATTACATCTTTTAGTTCATACAAACAAAATTGATTCTAATCTTTATAATATTTCAAATGTTTCCTGAAAGGAATCTTCTATTTAAATAGTGTTTATATCAGTTTTATTATTTATCTTAATTTGTTATTGAATTCATAAATCTATGAAAAATTGCTACAGGCAAAAAAGTTTTATTGTCACTTCAAAAAAAAGATTTCTTGAATCATCTTGTCATTTACTAAGTTTAGCACAAGTCCAGAGATATGGAAGAATCAAGCTTACTTAAAATTGTCTGCTTATTTGGCTTGCTACCATTATAACAGACCTGATTCTTGCAGATTCAAGTGGAGCAGAGAATAATTTGTTGATTTGGTTTATTTTTGTAGTTTTACTCTTTCTTCTTTAAATTAGTCACCTGAGTTTGAAACAAATTGTCTTTATCATAGTTTTGTTTACGATATAAAAAAATTAAAACACAACTTTTGAGATATTAAGGTTATTCTATTTACTTTATTATGAAAGATGGCTGCTGAATGATGTTAGTTATCTCTCTTCATAATAACTCCATAATGACATTTGAAAGGTTTTGAACTTTTAAGGGACAAGTTTCAGTTTATCAAAGTTTTATTTTAAATTTCTGTAAATTGTGAACTGAAATAACATCAATCTAAATATTTACTTAATTTAATCAGGTACAAGGTCAAAGTAACTGAAGAACAAAAGCTGTTGCTCAACATGAAGCACATGTGTATATGTAATGGCAGTAGAGAAAATTCTTTTTTATTGTTAATCTTGAACCAAAAGGGTTTACTTGATAAATCCCTTATGTCTTGAATCAAAAACATTTCTCTATAAAATTTAACCCTACCTCTAACCCTAAGAGGCCACCATAAATTGATTGTGACTTTTTACTGTGAGTTTATTACTTGCCACATCTTTCAAGATGGGACAGGGGTAATAAGTTATATACTAAACTTTTGATGGTTCTATAAATACTTTATTCATAAAACACACACACACACACACACTTGTGCTCTCTCTCTCTTTCTCTCTCTCTCATACACTCTCTATTCCCCTAGTGAAGTGAGTTCAATCCTCTCTGATTGAACCATACTTGTCCTTTTGTTTTAAACTAAGCTGAGCTTATATGTTAAAAATTAATAATCCTTGTTCACTGAAAGTATCATGAATAAAATTAAATTTTAGATTATAAATTAAAAAAAAAACAGAAAATCATCCAAACATTTCAAGGATAAAAAAATTTCCTCTGGATTCTTATAAGTAGAATTTCAAGAGTTTTAAGCCAATTATGATTTCTCGAAAATATAAACAATCTGATAACATTATCAATTTACTTATGACTTTTTAATAATAATCTCTTATATTTCAAATCCAGAAGTATTTTTGTATTTACTGATAATGTTATTGATTACATCTCAAAAAGAATGACAAATGGATTGGTTGAAAGAGCCTAACTTATTTTGATGTTTCAAATAAACTTAAATTTTATTAAAAATGCTTTGATATCTTCTTAAAGAACTTGAAAACGTATTGTATTTGTATGCTTGAAATTCATTTGATTGTCTTCAGTATCTTCTTGCAAAATGATCATTGCCAAATGAAAATTTTTGGGGTCTGGTGGTTTTTTTTTTTTTTTTCTTTTTTCTTCTTTCATTTGTCGGCATAGAAACTTTGGTTGGTTTTTTTTTTGTGTTTGTGATTTGAAAACTTTTTTCTTTTTTTAGCTTAATATTCTCAGTGTCTATATAAACTTTCAAAACCTGAAAAGTTTTACACTTGAATTTTTTCTTTTATTCAAAAAAAACTTTAAGGCTTTATTTTTTTCTAATTTCTTTGAAGATATTCATAGAATCATAAGGAAAATTTGACAGAAATTCCTAGAATTTGATCTGAAGTCAGCCTAGTGAGTTGTTTGGCTAGAATATTTCAAACTTTATGCCTATGCATTTCACTTCAAAGAGGAAACAAACTGAGGACTTTGAAAATCTTTTTCTTCATTAAACAGAATGGGCAAATATGAAATATTGTCTTGACTATTAATAAGTATTCTTAAGTGTCCCTAAACATCTAATTATTTAGATTACATATTTCCAGTTTGATTTGCACCTTTTATTTTATTTTTAATACCTTAAACTTTCCACAAGAAGACATGAACAAGTTCTATTTAAAGCAACTATTTTTCTCTTCTTTCTTTGATCTTTGCATTATAGTCTTTTGTTGCTCTGTAAAGAATCAATAATGATAAACTGATAACATTTTTCTTTTCATATAAGTATATCTGCAATTGGACCCTCTCTTTTTTTTTCTTTTTTTTTTGTCTATAGTAATTACATCGGAAACTTGCTTAAAACAAGGAGAAAAAAAAACAAAAGACTTGGAACAATTTGCTGACTTATCACTCACTGGACAGTCTATGTAAAACAATTTAGTGTTGAAGGTTACAAAATCAAAATAAAAGGTCAGAATAATCTTGTACTATTTTCTAAGTTCTAACTAAATTATGTATAAACTTGAATGGATTCTCCTTCATTCAATCCTCAATACTTTGCTTAGGAGGCACTAGTGGAGTAATGGTTATTGGCAAAGGAAACGAACTATGTAACTCAAGTTCAAATCCTTGATGAAGCTGTTTGCATTTGTCAGAATGCTAATACCCTTGGTATGAATCCAACTGTTCTTCCCTCCCCCAATTATGGGTATATAGGACAAACTGGGCCATTTAATCTTGGTATAGGAACTAGTCTAGGAGAAGGAAAACCAGTAGCACTCCACTCTAAAATTGACCTTGCGTCACATCCTGCTTGTGGCAGAGGCTGTGGATTATCTATTTTCCAGAGCACAGGATATCCCTTCTTCTCTACCAAACTTAATCATTGACAAATCTTCATTGGAGATCTATTTTTAAACAAAATTTCTAATTCTCTATAACCGGGTTCTGTAATTTAAAAGAAATATCTTGTCACTTTAGTTTTATTTGATTTAAGGTATAAGTTTAAATAACAAGAAACTGATTTTATTTTCTATCCACCAACTTTGATATTTACTCTGCCATTCATTTTCTGTTTGGAAATTGTCAAGAAAAGAAAAAAAAAAACACCCCTTACTCCCCGCCCCAACCCCAACTGAGACTTATGTGTTTGTGATATTGATGGATGACTCTATGGATAATTAATATGATTTGTTTTGTTCTTCTCTCATTGAATGTTTGCAGTCTGTTTCAATTGTTCAGCCATTCTGAATATTTGTTACAAGTAAACTTGAGGCTATACAATTGAAGAGTCAGTTCCTGGTGTTGAGTTGGTGAGGCTTGCTGGCAGATTCTGATTGAAAAAGGAAAGTGTTATCAATATTCATATTATTTTTGTATAATATCTTTATTTGTTTCACTTACCATGTTTTGATCAGTTGACTCTCCATCCATCTTCAGACATGTCTCATGCCTCCCAGTAATCATAAAATGAGCATTCCCCCCCCCCACTGATCAATGTAAACTTCCTTGCTGTTTGAATAGGAAGCATTTTTTTAAACTGTCAAAAATATCACTACACAAGTGAGATGGAAAATGGAGAGAAAAATTTAAAGATTACTGGATATGATATGCACCCAAGAAAAACTAGAAAATTGACCAATAAAAATTTAGTTCTTGAAATAATAAAGGTAAAATACTTGTCTGAATAATTTATTAGATTAATAAAATATCTTTTATTCTATTTCTTTTTAAAACTTGGAAGACAATGATATCATTATTGCTACAGTCCAGGTAATGACAATTTTTGTGGTAACTGTTAGAAAATTCTCAAACTATGAAAATAGTTTGTGGCTGTTAATGATTTAGTATTTTTCATAGAAATAAAAAATTACTTTTTCACATTATTGAGGAGTTCAATTGGTTTCCCAAAGATTTTAACAATATGTATAATTGATTAAAAAAAAGTATTATAGAACTTGAAATCTTTCTATCTTTGCCCTCTCAATACAGTTATCAATACAGTTGCCCTCTCAATACAGTTATCAATACAGCCTAGTTGCAGGTCACTGATGATGGGCATTTGTGAAAGTTCTTAGAACAATGGTTGTCAAGTTGGGTTTTTTTTTACCTCTGTATCATTTGATTCCTATTCTACTTTGGTAGACTCCTGTAGCTATTTGATGTTTTAAAAAATCCTCTTGTATTTTTATAATTGAATATTATTAGGAATTGTATAAAAAATTGTTGGAATATTTTGTATATTGTTGAAGTATAGCATAAAAGTATGGCATAAAAACTTTAACCACTAAATTCTATGGAAAATTAATGTTCTCTTGTAGAATAAGTCATAAATATACAAAGGAATATTTATTAAAAAAGATAATACGAGGATCATTAAATAAGTTTCTAGACTTTTTTCGTATGGGCACTTTTATTGATAGTACACACATGAAACTCTAGTCCCCTTCGAAATAATCTCCTCCAGCTGCAATGCACTTGTACCATTCCAACAACTTCTGGAAGGCCCCATGGAAGTCCTCTTGTGTGAGCATGTCAATGACCTTCATCACAGCCTCTTTCATCTCCTCAATTGCCTCATAACGATAGCCTCTGAGCTTAGAGAATAACCAAAAGTCACAGGGAGCAAGGTCTGAACTATAGGGAGGGTAAGGAACTGTCTTGATGCCTATCTTGGTCAAATAGTCTGTGACAAGGATGGAGTTGTGGACTGGTGCATTGTCCTGATGGAAATGCCACTGACCCGATTTGAAGATTGCTGGCATCTTCCGACTGAATCTCTTCCTGAACTCCCTTAAAACCAACTTAGTAACCCTAACCCTTTGGCCAATCAACTCTGGTGTATTGACTTCCTTACTCTTCCCACGCCTCTCATCATCCCTCACAGACTCCCTGCCTTCCTTGAATCTCTTATGCCACTCAAAAACTGATGCTCGATTCATGCAAGATGGTTGAAAAGCAGTCTGAAGCATTCCATATGTTTCTGTGGCATTTTTTCCAAGTTTAAAACAGAATTTTACTGCATATCGTTCTTCTAAAGTGTCCTCATGGCCAGATTGCATTTTTGAAATTCGCTAGCTGTGACAATCAGGCTTTAGTAGGGTTTATTCCAATTGCTGCTGTAGCTGTTCATTTCAAGCTGAAATCATAAAAATTGGTCAGTCATCTCATAAGATGTATAGCAATAACATAGTGAATTTTCAAGAGTCTACGACAATTTTAAATGCCTGTACAAAAAAGTCTGGAAACCTATTGAATGCACCACATACTTTAGTGCTAGTTTATTCAATGCGAACCTTATAGTTGATGCTGCTCTGCAAAGTTTTAGAGAATGAAAACTAATTATTTCTTGGAATAGATATGTCTAAAGCAAAAGTTTTTCATTGACCACTAAGGTATTTTCTTGGAACCCCAATTTACTATTTTGTTTGCATGGACCTCAAAAGTTTTTAATGGATTCCAGTTGAAAACCATTGTTTTAGAAAAAATGTTTTATATACTTATTTAAGATGGTTCTCTTAGCATCAAATATTAAGTTATAATTATATTTGTATCTTGCAGGGTCATTGAGAACACATTTTGTAGATGAGTAGTGTAAAGTGAACTGGCCAAGATAAAAAAAATAAAATAAAAAAAAAAAGAAACCTTTTTAGCACCAGACGAAAAATCCTGTACCTTTTAAAGGAAATGGAATTCAAACGGATGTTATATTTCTGCAGTGGAGTAGTTTTTAGATTGTTGGGTCTTTCCATATTGAAAAACCTACCTGACAGGTTAAGGAACAGTGGAAATATTTCTATATCTATTAGATGGGTTGTCTAGTTTTTCCTCAGTCCTGATTATTCCTGGTCTCAGGCTTGAGAAAATAGATTTTTATTTTTCCTTTTCTTGTTGATAGATTAACAATGTAACATTTAGGTGTATGTGTATATACTGACCTTTTTTTTAGTTGTTCACTGGGTTTGGGAGAGGCCTCAGTAAGAGGAAGTTGCTTCAGGAATTCAGGAGAAGTGGAAGAGATTAGAAAACATGGAGGTTTTCTTTACATTGTCTGCCATTGAACAAAATTTTGCAACTGATAGAAAAATCTTTTGTCAAAAAAAGAAAAAAAGACAATCAGTTCATAATTTTGCAAAATTTCAAATCCTTTATAATAGATATTTTTAAAAAGGGGCTTCTTGCAAAAATTATGACCCCAACACATTTTTATCTTATTTATTAATACAAAACTTCCTTTTTTTCCATGTAAAGATAGAGAAAAATATCTTAGTTTATATTTTAGACAAATTATCAACAAAATAAGCAATTCAAAGTTGAATTGTCCTCTTGATTAGGTAAAACAGGCCCAAGTGTTGGTTGACCCATAGTTCAAGTATTCTATCCTGTTTCTAATAGAAATACCACTCAAGTTTCTTTCATTCAAAGCTATAAATGAAAACTGTTTTATATTACTAAGAAGAGTAAGTCTAATTCATCTTAGAAATAAGTATTACTAGAAAATTCAACAATTTTTTTATTCAGTGCAAAGCACAGTGTTGTTTTAAGAAAATTAATATTTGAAGTATTCATTGACTTCCTAAGATATTGATGAATTGCATAGTTTTTTATTTTTTATTTTACACTTTTTCAAAAATGGTTTTACAAATTTCATCAAGAAAATATCTTTAAAACATAATACAATTCTGTTTAGATCTGATAACAATATTGACTTGCTAATAGAATTTTATAAGAGATTTGTGCTGACAAAACATTTAATAAAATCTCCTCATTCATTTTGATCAATGTATTTTTCAAGACTGCACTGATAAAGTGGTCTATGACAATTATTTTTGTTTTTCATAAGTTTTTATTGTTTGTTTGCCCTGTCAGCTAGGACTAACTGCACTTCTGCAGGGGGATTGACCCCACCACAACATGGCAACTTGTTGACTGTGGTTGGCAACTGAAGTGGTCACATGACTTGCAATACTCAACATAGATCTTTACTGGGCTAGATGGGTTGTCAGAGAGGCCCAGTCTGATAATTCAGCTGGTTATGTTAAGCCCTAGCACCTATATGATTGTCCTGACTGAATTCTTCAGATTGCTCTTGTGGCAAACAATTACTGACCCTATTTTATCTTGAAGTTACTAAAAGGGTCAATTGTGCTGAGATAGCAATACTTGAAACCATTTTAAACTACGTGCAAAGAAATGAGTAATATTAAATAGAATTTAGTGTTAGCAATATTTGAAACTATTTCATTATGTTCAAACAAATGATTGATTTTAAATTAGATCAGAATACTTGATAAACAGAATTACTTATGTTAAATAGAAATGCTTGAAACCTTTTAACTGTGTGTTAACAAATGAACTTTAACTCGCTTCATGTTTATGTATGTGTATGTATGGATACATGTGTATGTATGTGTAAACTGGATTATGCATTAAATAACCATCAAGAATTGATATGCCATCAAATCAAATCTTTGTTTATTATTTTTATGTAAAGTGTGTGTGTAATTGGGAGTGAGATTACAAAAGAAATCATTAAGAATCTTTCCTGTTGCAAATTTGGGTAATTTACCATTTTCTGTATTGCAATACAGGGTAATTTTCAGTCTAACACTAAAAAAGTAATTGAATTGTATTTTGAAGCTTTAATGGTGTATGTGAGATATATGTATATATAAGATCATAATATTAATTGTTTTTGTTCAACCTGACTTAAAACCTGACACAAACTTAAAAATTAAAAATTGGGACCAGAAAATTCCATTCTTACCCACTAATCCAATTCAGATTAAAACAAAAAATTTTGATGAATTTTTGTTTTAGTTTGTCCTTTGTGCTCAATTGATCATCCACGATTTTTGATAAACTTTTTGGAAAATTAAGAATGGAGACTTGTTTGAATAGTCAACATGATATTAAAAAGCCTTTTCATTTCTATGGAAATGAGGTGACTTTACACTCTGTAAAGATTACAGACTTTACCAGTATAAGTACTCCCACTTGAACTGAAAAGTTGGGGTTTTTTTGTTTTAATAATTAATTATATCCAGCAACACGTAATTGGTCATAATGATAGTTCTTTTGATATGCATTAAAATTGTGACTTGTTTTAGAGGGTTCAGTATTGGTATCTTATCAAGATTCAAATCATTAACCTATTACACACTAAATAGAATTGCTTTCATCTACTGATGAAAAATCTTTAATTAACAAATCTGCTGTACTAATCTTTAGTGAAATTGCCATTTGTATTATTTATCATTTGATGTATTTTGTTTCTAATGTTCTAACATGCAAAGGATGCTGTCTATGGTTTTCAGATCGCATTCCTTGTTATAGCAAGAGTGTGTTTGATACCCTTGCATCTGATAGGTTAATGGGTTAAATTTTGACATTTTTATTGTGAATAATTATTAAAAACAATTATGCTGGACTACCATCCTTGTTTCAGTTTTGGAGGTGCCCGTGGTGTAGTCGTTATCGCCGTAGGAAATGAACACGGCGATACGAGTTCAAATCCTGGACGAGACTGATTGCATTTCACATAGCACTAATACCCTTGGGAAAGGTATGAATCCAATTATTCTCCCTCCAGCTATGGGTAAATAGTAGGACAGACTAGGTTCTTCAGCCATGGTTAGGCAACTAGTCTAGGAGAAGGAAAAACTCTGAATTCAAACCTGTTAAACTCCGCTTAAAAATTGACCTTGTGTCATATCCTGCCCGAGCGGAGGGGTTGGTAAATAGTACCATCCTTGTTTCAGTTGTTTTTTGTTTTTTGTTTTTATCACAATTTTTCCCTAGGAAAGTCTGTGAGGATACAGTAACAGAAATATGATACAACAACCAAAATGAGAAAGCTCGGCCAACTATATAACACTCTCGCCATATTATCTCAAAACTGTTAAAGAAATTATGAAACATCATTTTTGGTGTTAAGAAATGATATGTAATTTATCATATCACCTGATTTACCATCTTAATGAAACTTTCATGTCTTTCTCATTGGACTGGTTGAAATTAAGAGCATGCACATGCACATAATCTAGTTTACTGTGTATGTTGGCTAACAAACTGGGAGTAATAGATGGGTTGCTTGCCTTTTCCAAAAGCAGCCCTCCCCCAGCAATAAAAAAGGAGAAAATGTTGATGATTACTATCAAAAAGCAAATAAATTATATGGCCAGGGAGACCAAAAGTCTGCAGAAACTGACAAAAATGATTAGGAAGCACACATCTGCTTTTCTTTACTTTATAAAATATGAATAATTCTTCTTCCTGGTAAGCTCTAATTATTATTTTTTTTTCTCAAAAGAGAATTTAACAATCCTGTTTTTTGCATTTTTAGTACGTGTTGATTGAATGTGTTACTTAGGAATACAGTTTTGATCTTTTAACATGTTTCATGTCTCCATGGAAAAATCACTCCTATCCTACACCATTTTTTTTTCTTAATTCTTTTGCTGGCAGTGACGTTTTTGTGGCCAACAATACCCTGGCAGAATGACATTTTTGTCACCAATGATAGTCTGGCTGAGCAATATTTTTGTTGTTTTTGCAATAGCTCAATGTAAGGCTTTTTCCTATTGACTGCTCATTGACCAATTCAATGTCAATGTATGGAACTAAGTGGTCTCACTGTGGTGTAAGATCATGTAAAGTTTTTGAAAAATATCATAATTAAATGTAAATACTTTGTTTTCATGCCATAGTTGATCAAATTATTGTTTTATTTCTTGTTTTTTTTTTGGGGGGGGGTGCTGTTGGTGTTATATATATAAATCATGATTAATTGACTTGTTTGATCATAACCTCTATTTTGCAAATTTTGTGAAAATAATTCACCTACTCTTCAAGGATTTAAAAAAAAACTATCTGCCTGCAGAAGGGTTAAAGCTGATTTTTTTCTGTAACTAGTTTTTTTTTTCTTCAGCAGTTTATATTCTTAATTGTTTTTTCATATTTCAACTATTCTCAAATTTATTTTATTTTTGCTATTTACTTTACCTGGTGACTTTTAAAAACATTACTTTTTAAAAAATTTCTACTTAGATGTACAGTTTCCTAAATTTTGTTGTTTGATTGAATATTTGGCAGTAAAGACTAGCATTATCAAAGCTGCTTCAAGGGATAAGAACTTGTTTATGATTAGCTCTCTACTTTTCTAAAAAAAAATAAAACAAAATCCTTATGATTATAATCTGAATAGTCATGTATTTTGGATGGGGAGGTAATCTTTCAGGATTTTTAGCTTTTCTGTTTCCTTGACATGAACAAAGTCTTTGTTACTAAAGCATGTTTGTATATTATAATAAAGGAAAAAAGTCATTGGAAAAAAAAAAAGAATCTTAAACCAGAAGCATTTGTCTCACTCAAATTAAAAACATATTTCGTTACAAAACTTAATGTGAACTGACCACCAAATTAATTATGACTTTTTTACCCAGCCAGAATAGTGATTTTTTTTTTTCTGTGACTTTATTACTGACCACAATATATTATCAGGATTCAGTTGGTATTTGCAAATGTAATTACCTCATGTTATTCAAAGAAATAAATGCTGGAGGTTGAAATTATTGGTTTACTTCATTAAAAATGAAAAACTTTAAACTAGAGGCAAATTCAGCAGCACACTTTTTCACTAATAGTTGTTTTTTTGTTTGTTTGTTTGTTTTTAAATCACAATTCAAATTTTATTTGAAATGAACCTACTTATTGGCAGTTATTTGTTTTTATTATCCTATCTTATTTTTGCATTGGTAAAAGTTAACTGTCAATAAAAAAAAGACAGGATGACAGTAGAATAAGATATAAAAATTCCCTTCACATGCTGCACTTGTGAAGCTTATTTATACAATATACATTTTTCAGGTTTATCAGTTTTTATTATCACCTGTTAGTATAGCCAGCTGAAAAAGACCAACCAAATCTTTTAACTCCTTGTCATACAAAATGTTGGGGTTTAGTTAAAGGGATTTATAATCTTTACTGGAAAATTTCATTTAATAAATTTCATAGTTTTAAAATCTTTTTTTTTTCTCTTTAAATTATTGAAGTTTCTGGATGTTTTCAAGTTTCAAATGCTGACTATTTCACTTTTGAAAATTATTCATTGAAACTTCAAAATATTTCTAAGTTAAGATAACATAGACACAGTCAATGGTGCTTAGTGACTGTCAGTTTCTTACCAATGAAATTTTTGGTCTGATGATTGCATATCCTAACTTAGATATATATATGCACAATCACCAATATTGACCACTCTTTATGAATATAGCAAGCTTTATTATTAATATTAATTATATAATATATATATATATATATATATATATATATCTCCTAATGAATTTAGTTGAGTAAATCTTTCAAAATATGACTAACAGGTATTTTTTTATTTTACTTTGTCTCAGCAGTATGTTTAGCAACAAAACAAGATTCCTGAATCTGTTTTATAGTAATTGGTTGATGTCTTGAATAGAACTTCAGAATTCAGGAATTTTTTTTTTTTTTTTTTTTTTTGAGAAAAGACCTTGATTTTCTTAATTTTTTTTATATTTATAAATTCTTCTAGTGCTGTCAAATTTAAAAAAAAAAAAAAAAACTTGTTTTCTTTAATTCTTTTGATTTGTTCTCATTCTTTTTGTTTTAATCCTTATCAAATAACCCAGGAATTTTCTGATAAAAATAGACAAGAATTTTTAAAATGTCAGTTATTAATTTGTAATCTGCTGAATCTGAGCTGTGTAACTTTGCTTGTTTCTTTCTTTCTACATCTGTCCATAAACTGTTAGGATGAGTGTAGTGCCTGTACCTGTGTAAATCTTTAGAGAAAAGTTATTTTTCTTCTATTGTGTATTTTTACTTCATAAAACTTGTTCTATCATCTTAGGTGAAATTATTCTGTATCTTCTAAAAGGACATGAATGAAACCTGTTAATTTATCTATATGATGTGATACAGTTTTGTTCTTTTTTCCCCCTCTCCCAAAGAGTGTAACACATTCTGAAAACCACTGTACTGTTATAGTAGACTATTTAGGAGTTATCACATTCGATGTGGTGTAAGCTCTACTTTTCTTTTCTCCCCAAAATATTGCCAGTGTTTTATGTGAAGTTAAATTAGTTGGTTAGCTAATGTTTACTCAGGATACATCAATATACATAATTTCTATTTAAAAGACTTACCAAGTATGATGGCTGATAGGGACAGATGGTAAGAGAAAGTAAAGGGAATCTGTGCTGTTGAACACCTTAATGATGGAATGGTTAGCGGCAAGAGAGGTGTCTTGTATACTATAAAATATGGTTGTTATAAACATGTTTTGTTTTTTCTTTCTGTGAAGGAAGAGAGGATCTCTTAATGTTTTACAAGAGAAACTTGTGAAAGTTATAAATTTTTTGCAACACTTTAATTTGTTAGATTTTCATTTTCTGTGAGAAATGAATGAAAAATATTAGTCCTGATGAATTTTGAGTTAAAAATAGAAAATGAATACATTTTGATATTTTTAATTTTACTGTTTGCTTAACAAAGTATGTGAAATAAGATAAATAAGGCAATTTATATACTTTAAACTTTATTCAAATATAATTTAACTGTGGTCCAGTTAAGATGGAGAATCTTTTAGTATTTATTGTCGGCTGATCTAGTGGGAGACCACTATGGTTGACTTCACCATTGTACAAGACTAATTGTTTCATCTCAGTCCTCTATTTTTTTTGAGTTTTTTAATCATTGCAAGGATAAATCAAATTTCTACCTTAAGATGTTAAGCTATTTCACACTAACCTCTGCATCCAATTTTAAAGATTTTTCCTGAGCAACTTTCTGCAATTATTGATGAAAACATGATGAACTTTCAGATGAGTGTACAATCTTAAACATGTAACTTGTCATTTTATGATTTAAAAAAAATTTGTCAGTCCAGACAAAATGAACAAGCCAGTAAAACGCTTAGATATTTAAATCTGGGTGACCTTAAAAAATAAAACAAAACTGAAGTTTAAAAAAACAAAATTACATTGCTCTTTTTATGAGATGAATAGCAGTTGGTGTACTGAAACTGCTATTTGACAGGATGTAGAAATAGGCTTTAAGGTGCAAAAAACTTGGTGAAATTTCCCCCCCCCCCTTCCTCCTTCATTTGCTTTATTTTCTTTACCATTTTTGATTGAATGATTGGATACTATAATCCGGTCATCTTTTAATGATTTAGCTTAATTTATATGCTAAGCTTAATCTAATCCTTATTGTGTGCTACATATATGTGGATATATTCTTTTAATACTGATTAACTCTTGTCTATTTTTACTTACTGAATACACCGATTGTACTAATAAATTTTGTATAGCTGCACTTTCCCATTTATGATGCAGAGTTCTTAAAAAACTCTTAAATGATATAAACCTTTTATTTCATTTTAATTTCTTAGCCATGAGAAGGATTATTGGTAAAAGGCTATTTCAGATTTTACAAGAATATTTTATAAGATGGTTTAGGTTTTTAGTATTTCCTTATAGTAGTAATGTTTATCATTATTGAACTAAGCCAACTTTTACCTCTTCTGCTTTTAAGATTTTTCTTTTTGTGTTTCATTTACCCAGTAACTAGGATTAAAGCAAAGCAATTAACTGTGTCACCTTTTTCTATTGGATCCATTACTTCTTTTTATTGGCTAAAAACTTAAACATATGTTTAATATAACAACCAAATATGTAAAATACTTTTTGTATACTTTATGGGTAAAGTGTAATACCTAATTTTTCTTTTTTCATAAATTAAAAATCTAAATTTGTGAATATTTTAGCAAAAGGAAAACAGAAGAAAAAAAATTAAGACCAAACAATTTTTTATTTTGTCTTTTACTTTTCCCTGGAGTCTTCATTTTTCTCTCTCTCTCTCTCTCTCTTTTTTTTTATCAATTTATTTTTTGGCCACAAAAAAGATGACTCATTTCATCTCCTCCTCAAATAGAGAAACGAAAAAAATCACTTCAAAATCTCATAAGTATTATTGTAAAAAATGGTGATATTCTTATATTTAGATAATATCCATGGATTGATTAAAATGTTCAGTTCAAAATTCCAAGGCTGTTGAAGGCTGAAGAGTACCACAGCCAAAACAGTGAGACAAAAATGAGGACATCAGTCTGACTAGATTAATGTATAACATATAACTTAAATTTGTATGGCATTTTTATTTTCTTGCCAACATTCTTTGTACTACAAAAATGGAAATGATTTTTAATTTATAAAATTTTCATTCTTTGATCTGTCATAGAATATCATTAATAATTATGATGAATGAAGTGTATGTGTGTTACATATTTACTTTTATTTATTTTGCGATAATTGTGTCACATTTCAGCCATGGTAGAATGTTGTTAATTGTTCAGGATCTGCTAAAATATTCAACTGTCATGTTTTATCTCTTACATGACTATTGGAAGTACTTAAATTACTCTTTTGGTATAGAACTTTTCATATTTTCTTAGTCATTCAAATCGACCATATTTATATATTTTGTGATTAGTTTACCAAGATGTTTATGAAATGAGATGTAACATATTAAAATATGTCTTTTGATAAGTATCAGCCTTTTATGTTTAAATTCACTAAACTCAAAGAGACATTATATCAAAACATCTTCAAAATAAACATGAAAGAACTTTCTTCTTCATCCTCTTTTTCATTGATATATCCTGGAGTGTTTATTTAAGTCACTGACTCCATTCCTCAAAATATATTCTCATATCCTTTATTTTAAAATACCTAATACTTACATATATTCTTGCAATATCCTAAATTGGCAATATATTCTGTCTCATTAACAGAAAACTAAAAAGTTACTGAAACTATAATTCTTTATACCACATGCAAAGATGTTTTATTAATGGTTATCAAAAATATGTTGTATTTGTAGCTATTAACTTTGTTATTAAACAAAATATCTTAAGCTTTAAATTCAACTAAATCAATATTGGTATTAATTTCAATGTCCTAATTTTTGTTATCATTTTTATTTTTGAAATTGTTTTTTATCACTTTCTCGGTGCTGAATGGTTAAAAAAAAAATTTAAGATTCTATTTGTTGCAGATATATTTCAAGTATCTGAATAAACTGATTACCTTGAAGCATATCAATATTTTTATGTTAAAAGGTGGATAGTTCCCCCTCCCCCACCAAATCAGAAAAATATTCTGAAATTGACAAAGCCAAAAATGGAGCTCATAATATCTTATTTCCTATGATTTGTTTTGTCTGGCACACAAGCTTCAGGTTGATTACAATACCTGCAATTTCTAAATAGTCACCCTCGAAGTACTAAACAGGTTTATCGATACCTTAACTTTGGTGATTTGATGGGAACCAGTACTTTAAGTATGAGTTAACTATAAGTATGCACATAATCTTGTTGCTGGATAATTATCAAAGAATTTGTAGTGTAAAAACTTTTCCCCTTCCAATATACATGCTTGAAGAGGCTAATTCATGGAAGCACTAATCTGAAGTAGAAAGTATTCCACTCTAATGACAAAGCCATGGAGCAGACAGCTCTTCTAAGAGAAGGAAGCTTCAATATCCAACTTCTGCTGAATTGTAGGTATCTTTTGATGAAAAAAAGTCTAAGAGAAGATACTATGAAATAAAACCTGCAGCTTGCATAGTTACCAGTTTTGTTGCTATGCTTGTCATGAGGATGTTGTTATGCAGACCTAAAGAGTGGCATAAGTGTTGTGCAAGCATATATCGCTATAATACAACAATATACAGATATCTTACTACCTTATTTTTAACACATCTTGTATATTTTTCTCAAGTTGAATTAGTTAATAATCAGGATGTTTAAGTTGTAAAGATGTATATCATCAGTCAAAATGTGGCAATCATCATCAGTTCACTTTCAATAGTTTAAAAGATTCATCAACAGCAGCTGCCAAGTTTGAATTTTTAAAATTTTTATTTATTTTAAATATATTTAACTTTTTACATGAAGTTTGGCTAACCAACCATTATTTCAAGATCTTTTTGTAATTTGTATGTGATAAAAAGGTTCCCTTCTTCCTTATTTAATCTTTCACATGGGACTGCTTTTGTGCATTGTTAAATGATTGAATATATTTTCAGGGTTGGGTAAAGGGGGGATAAATAGCAAATTGTGTCCACTAGATATCAATACTTATAACATTAGCAGTCTTGTGTATATTTTAGAAAACAAATTCCATCTTCATCCCCCCTCCAAATCTCAGTCTTAGGTGAATCATGAATAAACAAAGCTTTGTGTAACTTGGCTTATTCTCAACCTTCCTATATATTGTGGTGGTGGGGAGGTGCTGAACATCTTCGATTTGTTTGTTGCAATGTTTGAGTCTATTGTAAATAGACATGAAAAGTGATTATTTGTTACTATTTATTGGAATTGTCTTACAGTTTTCTTTTTTGGAGGGAGGTTCTTTCCTTCTAGCAAAAAAATTTTTTTTTTTTTATCAAGATAAAATTATTTGCCTCAAATATTTTGTCACGTTGTAATCATTTATTTCCATCTGGTATTTACAGTTGCAATGGTGATTTTTTTTTTTTTTTTTTTTTTTTTAATCTTTGAAAGAAAGATGATACTGAAAGGTTTAAAGGTTGTATAATCAACTTCCTGTTTAAACTAAGGATCAGTTTGATTTAGTTAATCAATTTATGTAATCTTCCTTTTCTTCCTCCTCTGCTGTGTCAAATAGAAATATAGTCCAAGTTGGCTAAAATCTCTATACTTGCTGGTCTAGCTAATTGTGTAGAGAAATAGATGATAGATAATTGTTATTTGTCATCACTTTGTGTACACACTAACAAAATCATTATGTAAGGTTGAAGATACAAACAAGGTTCATAATACCCCCACAATATTTAAGGATCTTTTGATACACAGTGTAATAGGGGAATCAATAATAAGAATTTTGACAAGCTGCTATTGTTTCATTTATGTTTTAATTTGTTGCTTTTAATAGAAAAAAAAGACCCCAAAACTCCCATTCTTTTAAGTGGGCATGGTTATTATAATAGTCCATTTTCATAGAAAATGAAATCAGTGTCCCAAGTTCAAATCTTGGATGAAGCAGTTTGCAGTTCCCTTTGTGCATGGGAAAAGTATATGTCCATCTGCTCCCTCCTCCCCACAAGTTATGAGTAAATAGTAGGGCAGACTAGGTTATTTACCTTGGTTAGGCGACTAATCTTGAAGAAAATAAACAAACATTCATATCACTTGGCAGAGGAGATGGATAAATACCTACTTTTTAGGTTGACTGCACTATTACTTCTGTCCCACCCAAACTGTGTGGTCCCAATGGTAGAAAGAAAGATTACATCTTATTAACAAACAACTGTTTTAAAATTCTTTTGGGAATTTAATTGCAAATGAAACATTTCAATTTTCTTTATTTAAACTTTTATTAAGAGAAAAAAAACAACTTAATTTCTTTGCTAAATTAGTGAACCTCAGTAGTTTGGGAGATTAATGTGAAAGTTTTATTGCTGTTATTATTGTACTTTTTTCTTTCAATTTTTTATAATAATAAAGAACAACCTCCATGAAAGTATATCACAGAGCTGTAAAGATTTTTCTTTTTTTCATATAGATTCTAGGGTGAGTCAAAAGTTTTGCTATAATTTGGTACATTCTAGTTTTTAGTTCATATATCATGTGACCAAAGCAATTCAAGCTGTGTAAGATACCTGCTCTATTTAGTAGTATTTTGGTAGTTGGTATGCTGACATGTTGGGCATTGTTTTATACTGTGTGATTTGAAAGATGCACAGATGAGCATGCAGTGTAGACTAATTGGGAACTTATATTTTACAAGTTTGAACTCACCATATCACTGTGGAAACAACCATAAACATTTGTGTGAAAGATGAAGGTACAGTTGATCACAGTACAGTAAGCAGATGTTTCAAGAAATTTTGCTTGGTTTGCGAAAACCTCAACAATCAGGCAAAAAGTCAGGTAGGCCTAAAAGCATTGATTCAAAGGCTATGCTCTAAACCAAATTCAGCAAGTAACTCTTGGAAAGTATCAAACGAGCTTGATATCTTTCAGTAAATTGTGGTATGTCACCTTCACAACCTTGGCAAAAGCAGCTGGAGCTGCCATATCATGCTTCACCTTATTAAAATATTATAAAACTTTTGACTCACCTGAATATTTCTATACAGTTTGTATGGTCTTAACTCACTAATGAGAAATTTTATAAAGTCTTGGGTTAAATATACTTGGGACTTGATCATTATATTTTCCCAGTATGATATCAAATGTAATTCTGTTGTCTTGCAGCAAACATTTATTAGATAGATGTATTTTTTTCTTTAACATGACTGAGTATTGAGTTCTTGAATTTTATGCTGCTGGACTGACAGTGCAAGGCAGGTGGTGTTTGTTTTGAAGATTTCTGGCTGATAGGTGAATGAGAAAAGTCCTGGGAGACTGTTATTTATGTCTTGTTTATATATAAAAAGATTACATTAATAAGACTGCAGCCTGGCACTTTGTTTTCAATTAAACTTTGATCTGAACTTACTTACCACTGTTTGATGTCTAATTTATGTGATTAATATTTGCCCCAAATATCTTGAAAAATATGTAAAATAAATGCATTTTTTATTCACTACAGATTTATTGATATATTTATATCTGCCTGATCAACTGTTATTATCAAATTTATAACTTGACTCATAAAAAGTGGTGACAGAATTATTTACATATAAATCCCAATACTCTGCTGAAAATCTTAGCTTTCTGGTTAGTATCTAAGCACAATATCTCTTCTCTCTTTTCATTCTCTTCTATTCTCTTTGGCAATGTGTAGCAAACAAGCTAAGCTTAATCCTGGTTATTCCAACTCTGAAGCATCACCTCCCTGTTGTACTATGAGGGAAAAGTCAAGAGTACTCAGACATCTTGTGACAAGATTATAGTGGCTAAGCTATTTTTGTCCTGATCTACATGTGAGTGATCCCGTGTTAAACTGACTTTGTATTGAATTTACTTTGTGCGGAGATAGATAAATGCTAAGCTCAGTGTAGTATCTGTTTTGTGAAAAATGTTATGCATGTGTTTGTGAAAGAATAAGAAAATAATGTTTGATAAAACATGAATTGATGTGAGAGATATCAAGCAATATTTACATTTGTGTGTGTGTGGGTGTGTGTTCAAAGATAAGTGGGAGTTTATCTTGGCAAAAATGAGAAAAATCTTTTTATCAAATACACAGTTATATCTCTTGTTCAGTATGAAAGTTATTAAATAATAAATAAAACTGTCAAAATTAATTTTCATTTGAACCAAAAAGTATTTCATAAGAATTGATAATTATTTTAGGCTATTTTGAGTGAATTGCTTTCATCTAAAGTAGATAATGAACCTATTATGGCTGCATCTCTCAGTGGGTGTTACTTATACAATACTGTCGTTACCCAGTGACTGCATAAGATGCTGACAGGTGCACATGAATTTAATGTACAAATGCAGACCTTGACTGTATTTAAAAGGTTTAACTTGCATGACATTGTGTCTATGGTAACCTTATTTCTTGTCATATAAAACTCCACTCTCAGTGACCTGGTAAAAATAACATTTTATGATGTTGGTTTACATAAGGTTTTTTAAAAGTTACAAACATTGCTAGACAAATAAATAGCCAGAGAGTGTATTTCCTTCCACTCTCCAACCTTTTTCTCTCTTGGAGAAAACTTGTGCTCTATTGGTAAGAAAATAGATTCTTATAGAATGTTTTAAAAAAATGATTCTCTTAGGATTTTTGAGCATTGAAAGTTTTCAATGTGGCCGGAAAAAACAAAATAAAAAGAATGTGATTAAATAAAAACAATTAACTAAATTAATGATAAACAAAACTTTTGCATAAAATATTAGAGTGAGTCAAAAATTTTGCAATATTTTGGTAACACAAAGTACAATTTGCCAACTCCAGAAGTTCATGAAGATGTCGAATTACATTGGTCAGTGAGATGCCAAGTTTGCCTGATACTTGATTTGTATGACTTGTCTCTATAGCATCAGAATCCATGGTTTTAGGCTTGTATGACTTGTCTCTATAGCATCAGAATCCATGGTTTTAGGCTTGTATGACTTGTCTCTATAGCATCAGAATCCATGGTTTTAGGCTTGTATGACTTGTCTCTATAGCATCAGAATCCATGGTTTTAGGCTTGTATGACTTGTCTCTATAGCATCAGAATCCATGGTTTTAGGCTTGTATGACTTGTCTCTATAGCATCAGAATCCATGGTTTTAGGCTTGTATGACTTGTCTCTATAGCATCAGAATCCATGGTTTTAGGCTTGTATGACTTGTCTCTATAGCATCAGAATCCATGGTTTTAGGCTTGTATGACTTGTCTCTATAGCATCAGAATCCATGGTTTTAGGCTTGTATGACTTGTCTCTATAGCATCAGAATCCATGGTTTTAGGCTTGTATGACTTGTCTCTATAGCATCAGAATCCATGGTTTTAGGCTTGTATGACTTGTCTCTATAGCATCAGAATCCATGGTTTTAGGCTTATCTTACATAGCCTAATTGTCAAGGTTATTGTAACCAGTGCAAAATTTCTTGAACCACCTTGTTACTGTACTGTGATCAACTGCAACTTCACCTTTTGCACAACATATGTGTCAGCATACTAACTAAAATAATACTACCAAACACAGTGGGTACCTGTTACAGCTTGAATTACTTTGGTCACATGATATACTCATTGCAAACTAGCACATTCTACTAATAAGAAAATTAGTTTATGAAAACTTTGATCAGGACTTTATGTATTCTTTTCTGAAAACAAAGTTCATGTAAAAAAGAAAAAGAAAAAAGTGACATATTATTTCTTTCTTGGTTGATAAGGAATAATCATTTCTAACAATCATTCCCTCTTCACCACTTGAAGGTTGAGGAATTAAAGAACCTTTTGATGGTTGGTTGGATTTATTGCTTGTTAAACTTTGTTAGGTTGTTAGTAAGGTAAAGTCTTCTTTTTTGTTTTGTTTTTTTTTTTTTTAAAGTAATTATATGGTTTCAACTAAGTATTCCTATTTAATAATAATAAATTGTTTGTACTGTTATATGGTTTTAAGTATTCTTATCTAATTCTAATAATTTGCATAGAGTTATATGGGTTTAAATATTTCAAGCAATCATATGGTTCCAAGTGACTAATAATAATCCTTTGAGAACAATTATATCTTCAAGTAATTATTTTTCATACAAATATTTTAGTTATACAGTTTCAGGTATTCCTATCTAATGCTAATAGTTTTCAAGTAGATTTGACTTATAAGATGGGACCCTAACCAGTACTTCTCTTCTTGATCAACGTGAACCTGGTGTAATGCACACCATACTCTCCTCAGCTGAATACAGTTTAGGGTTTTACCCAGGAAGCTTTTATTTTTTGTTTGAGAATGGTTTTAATCTTCTGAAAGACATGCAATCAGTGTATTGCAAACCCAGCCAACAGGGTAAATCTTTTGAAACCTTTTGTATATATTTTGAAAAGCAGACAAATTATTAAAAGAATGAACAGTGTAATTGTTTATTTTTTAAATTTTTTTTTTTTTTTTTTTTTTTTTTTTTTTATTACTGTTTATCTTTTGACATTATTAGCATTCTTCTATGAAGTGTTTGATCATTTTCTATCATCAGATTTCCATGGTTTTGAAGATTTTTAATTTCCTAACAGGGCAGGAATAATAAGAGATATATCTTTAGTTTTGAAGACAATTCTTCTAGTCAAATGACTATTCCTCTACAGAATTGGCACTGGATAGTCTGTTTCAAATGTATAATTGACTAAATAGTAAATTTGGATGCTTAAAGTGATTGAAAAGGTTAAAATGTTTTCTAGATAAAGAATTGAATAGGATTTAATACGCAGTGAGTCTCACTTGAGTTTTTTTTTTTTTTCTATTTTTTTATTTGCTGTATCAGGTATGGATGTCTGGCACTGAAATAAAATTTGGAAATGGTTTTTTTATAAGTAGATATGTTTGCTAATATATTTTGGTAAAAACATTTTCACTGAACTACAGTAGAATGTGGTGCTAGTCCGTCAGTTGTTGTTTTTCTATTAAGAGAAATTTGTTAAAAACCAGCATATTTATTTTTGTTTTTATACTTGATAAAAGTTGTCGAGTTGATATTGAAGCGATTCTCAGGTTATTTGAATTTGTCAGAGTTGGTAAAAATGTATTGACTGATTTCTAATAGATTTAAACTATAATGCAAGAATGAATTAAGTTTTGCAATATTTTGGTAATACATGAAGCACAATTCAGCAGTTCTAGATGCTTTTGCCTAACACTCTTAATGCTATTTTCTGAATGTGCCTCTATAGCTTGGAGCATGACCTTAGAATCCAGTTTTAGACCTATCTAATCTTACCTCATTTTTGTGGTTCTTGTAAACTGAGCAAAATTTCTTGAGCCCTCTGTTTATTGTACTTTAATCAACAAATATCTTTGATGGTTTTCACAGTGCTATGGCCCAGTTTAAACTCAAAGCATAAGTTCCCGAATTAGAGTATGTTGCATTTTCAGCTGTACAGTTTTCAAATCACACATTGAATGAAGCAATTCATAATATATCAGCACACCAACTACCATGATACTACCAATCACTGCGGATACCTTTTCCTGATTGAACTGCTTTGATCAAATGATAAATGCACTATAACCCAACACTCACCAAAATATTACAAAACTTTTGACTCTCCTGAGATGCCAAGATTTTTTATTTATTTGATAATTTGATTGACTTTTCTTTCTGGTTATATTTTCAGGATATATTTTTTTATTCTTTGCAAATTTCACTGTATAGCATCACCATTTTATGATAGGTATGACTAGGCACTTTCATAGATATCATAAAATGAATCCTGAAAATTAAAATTTCCCTAATTTGTATAACTATACTTTTATCATAAACTTTGTGCCAATAGTAGAAAGGAAGACTGATCACTTGCATTGGAATATTTTAAAGCAAAAGAACAGTCCAATTTTAAAAATCTACTAAAAATTAAATAATTACTGTTTGTATTTGCGAATTTAACAAATGTGACTAACATTTATTTAAAACTTATATCTCATGACATTATTAAAAAAATTAGTTACTTATTTTGTTCTGTTTCCTCATCTTCAGTCTTAATGAAAGTTTCTGGAACAAATAAAATGTTACTTCAATTAGTGTCACTGAATGAAGTAACAGTGATTCTTTTTTCCTATCCTGGTTGGGTCAGTAATCTTCTCAGAAACCCAGTTTTAGTATTTGATAAGTTTTATACTTTCAATTGATATAAACAAGATCATAATCTGTAGTTCTTTGATTTTTGAAAATGAATTGTCATCAACCAAATGAGTTTTGAATAAGATGATATATTTACCGTATTCAATGACATATAAGACCTCCTCTATAACCTGAAATATTTTTTACAAATTCATTGAAGTTAAGCTGCAGTGCTAACCAAGTTAAAAATAAGAATTTCTGTTATTTTTTTTTTATTCTACTTAAAGCAGCTCTTTATATTACTGAAATAGAGCATTTAAGGGTAAGTCTGACCCAGAAAATTTGATTTTTATCCCTTCTTTCAGTATGACAAACTTTAACAGCTGGGTACCTGTGGTATCTGAATTCTATAATGTCTACACCTTATGTTAGAGGAATAAAAGCAATTTTTCATTCACTTCCTCTAATTGACCTGTTTAGAGATAAACCACCATCAGAGAAATGTATTCACCTTAAGATTTATTATTTGTTCTTCACTTGTCAAACAAGTTTACTAGTGAGCAACTGTCACTTCAACAGAAAACCTCACTAACACTTTACAAATTTAAATCAGTCTTAGCACTAAATTCATTTATATTTATAAATATCTACTAAATAAAGAACTCCCATAAAACTTCAACCCCCAAATCTTTAGCATTTTGGCAGTGAAGTTAGGATCTAGAAAACACTTAAGCTCCAATGGTTTACCATTTTTTCTTGAAATTATTTGTTAGTTGATATTCATCATAACTTATTTAAAATATTTACTTGTTTATTTTTAGGATAAGCATTTAAAATAAGTATTTACTAGTATGGAATTACTTCCAATCTTTATTTTTCCTGGTCAATACTTTAACAACCTGGAAATGATAATTTTAACATCTGAAAGGTTAACATGTTCAAATTTTGTCTGTTCAATTCAATATAGAATAATTCTTGAGTCTATTTAACAGCATATATCCAACTGGAAATTATTTCTCATTAAGACTTCTCAGCAAATATTTTGAAAAATGGCCAGCTTCTGGTATTTTTTACTTTTAAAATAATTTAGTTACAGAAATATCTGTGATTATCTTTTGGTCAAAATTATGTATAAACTGATACTTATGAGGTGGGGCTGAAAGGTTCATATGAGGATATAATATCTACTGTTAATGACTTTTTTGACCAGAGGAACTCAAACACTGCAGCACTGATGGAAGACGTGTGTGGATTGCAAGGATTGCAATGTTGAAAAATGAACCTCATTTGGTCACTTTCCATGAGTGTATCTTGACCAACCTATGAACTTTTTAGCCAATCCTCACATGTTTGAAAACAAAACAAATGTTCTTTTAAATGATATAAGCTTTTTATCATAGATTGAATACAGGAAGAGCATGCAATAATGGCTACAATGAATGTCTGAAGGCAGATTTAATTTACCACTGCTTATTTTATTGGAACAATGAAATAATTTTGCCTGTCTAATTTTCTGAAATGTATAAGATTGGTATTTTTAAATTCTCAGACATAATTTCTTTTGCTGATATACTGTTGAATATCTTTTTGTTGCTTTTAGTCATTATCTCATTATCATAATTACTATTATTTCTTCTTCACTCTTTGAGTTTTTCATATCAGTTTTAACTGGTGATCTTCCACTTGAGTATGAGTGATAGCAAATTCCTTCAGGTCTCCAGGACTTTTCTGAGTATTCTAGCCAATCTCATTAAGACATAAGTAGCCATCAAGTAATTCAGAACATAATTGGAAGATTGTTTTGTACTTTACTGGGATATTTTCCTTACTCTATATTGTGTCTATCAAACTAAAAAAAAAAAAGATTGAGATTATTTACATATTTCTTCTAGTTTCTGCAAATATATCAAGGATTATTGAATTTACTGCTAAAGGTCAGTGTTCAATTCAGATTTATTGATTGCTTCAAGATTGTCCCTGGTTTAATTGGTTTATAATGAACTTCAATTGTTGCTTTTGTTTTTGTGAATTTATTTTGTTTCAAGGGAAAATCTGAGTTTCAGAGAGAAAGCAGCAGATCAGATAGAAATCTACTTCAACCTAAAATAAACCTCACAAAATTTCAAGATTTCTTTTCACAAAACATAGTGATCACCTAAAGATGCTTAGATATTTCTAATCAATCAAGTTGAATTGAACCCTATTATAAAGTCTCTTTTATTGTCTCCCTCAAAAGTCCTCCCAACTCTTTAATCAGAGCAAGATATATAAGATTTAATCCTCTATTATTATAACATGTTCACTCATAATTTCCTCACTCAAAAATTCTACATCAGTTTTGTAAAATATGATTTCAGTTGGGTATAATTATTTACTAGGCTTACCTATTATACTTTGGCACAAAGCCACAAGTATGGGAGCACTAAATTAGGATAGCACGTACTACTTGATTGTAATGATATGCAAAGACTAAATTGATAACCACCATTACCTTACACCAAAGTACCCACGTTTCACTTGGGTATTTGTTATACATGAGAGAGAGGTGTTGAGTATTAGCTCACCTGAGGATTGACAACATGAAACTCAGAGCTGTAAGTTTTTATCCTTCTATTTTATACTTGAAAATATTGTGTGTTCAACTAAGGAATGAAATAAGTTTATATATATATATATATATATATATATATATATATATATATATATATATAAAATGTGTGGATGTCTATTCATTGATTTATTTAAAAATTTGTTCCCTCCCATCTCACCACTTATCACTTTGTTTATTTTTCTCTCTCCCTAAGGATTTGTCAATAATAATAATAATTATGAGTGGGTGAAGTAAGGAAGCTTTTCAGAATGTATTATATTTTGTCACAATAAATAAAGCAGAGAAAGAAGCATTTAGCAAGCAAGAAGAAATGTTTCTACCCACTGTGGTTGAGTTGAAACAGCTTCATCCTCTCTGTTGGCTGTCTTTTAATGCTAGTCATTTTGTTTGGATAGCTTTATGATAAATAAATGAAGAATGCCTTGGTGAGGGGAATCGGGGTGGAAGACTTTATATAAATATCATAAAGAAACAAACAATTTTTCCCTTTTATTTTTACATCATATTCTTGTAAGTTTACTGGTCTTTTAGAGATTTTTACTTCATGTATTTTTTTTTCTATTGTAAGCAAATAATGTTAATATTTAAAATTGTCTTTGGTTCCCTTTTAAAAAGAAAGAATGCAGCCAAATGTGAAGCCATGTTCTTCAGCTTGAAATATGGATAGGTGGGTGGGGATATGGTTTTGTTTTTTTTAATCCTCCTTCTCCTTTGATTCTTGACTCACTGTTTGCTGACGCACACATATATGCATTTTCACAAAGGTGAAAGCGACTGGCTAGTTTCATGTTAGAAATGGCTCACAAATCTGTGAATATATCTTGATTCCTCACTGAAATAATCGTATCAATAGATATTTTTTTAGCACAGAATCCCTACCCTCTCCCCATTGATGAGTTCTAGATGAGTCAAAAATCTTGCTTAACATTGATTGTTTATAAGGAACCATTTTAGAAAAATAATTTTTCCTTTTATAGAAAGTCTTTCTTAAAAAATGAAATGCTCAAAGTATTTTGAAGTCTGGCACTGTCATTCATTATTGTGAGATTTTTGCATTCCTCTTTCTACTGGCACACTCAGATTTCTATAAGTACAAGACTGACTGCTGATTGCAAGGCATTTTTATTGAGATGAATGTGTGGTAATAAACCTCCACAAAGATGATCCTTCATCCTCATACTCTAACTAGAAACCATCTTCAAGTGTATTTCTTTAATGTTTGACTGCTGTAGAATCCCAAATTATTGTGTAAGGTAGTAAAATATTTTTTCCATTAAAATTGTCTTCCCACATGAAAATTAAAAAATAAAAAAACACTTATTTTTCATCTTTTATTTAGAGATCATTTAGTGATTAATTTTTAATTGCTCTCTAAAAACGACCTCTTTTAACTGTTCATATTATTTTGTGTTGATATCTGCAAATGAATTGTTTATAAATGGCAATGATCAAATCTGCTAAGTTATGAGGATCACAATCAACTCAACAATTTGAAGTGATTTATTAATAGTCTTGTTGAATACAATTATCTTAAAGGTTGAATAAAAAATTATCTAGTGGCTTCTTTCTCTAAACAGTCAAGGTTATTGTCTGTCTGTGTGTGTATATATATATATATATATATATATATATATATATATATATATATATATATATAACTGAACAAATCAAGATGTAAGTGATTGTAAATCCCTGCCCAGGATAGCTGTAATTTAATTTTAAGCAGATTAGAACAGGACTTTTCTCTACCACTTCTTCTCTTTTTCTTTTGTTTCTTTGTTTATTTTTATAAATTTTGTTTGGTTGAATAAATAAAATTAAAAAAATTGATATCCATTAAGTGTTATTTTTATTTTTTGAAAAAAAAAGTATTTTGAAATGGTATTAATTATTCTGCGTTTCTTTGTCAACTAAATCTTTGATTTGAGATGTGGCTCTCATTGCATTCGATTGTTAATCTGCTTATCAATAATTACTTTTCGTTTGTAAATCTGAATTTGATGCTTTGTACCAGTAACTATACAGAAATTGAATTTGTTTTAGTTATTTATCTTTTTTTTTTCGAATATCAATTCTGAGAAATCTTTATCATTTGTTGACAGTATTTTCATTGTTCTTTGAAGAAATAGATTATGAAATTTATTGGTCTTTTGCATATCAAAATCAAGTAAATGCTCTATTTTTAGCTTTCATCTTAAAAAGTAGTTGACATGGTATTTAGAGAAAAATAATACTTTTTCTTCATAATAAATAATGTTATAGATGTAAATAAAAGTAGATAGAGAACAAATTTTGCATGAAATTAGATGTGAAAAACCAAAGATAGAGCAATAGCATGGTACTTGTTTTAGTGTATTCCATTCTTTTGTTTCCTCAGGATTAAAAAAGGTTATATTTAGTATCAAGAGTTTGAACTCTTTTCTGTATTATTAAAAAAAAACTTACAAAATAAATCACACACACACACACACACACACACACACACACACACACACACACACACACACACACACACTTTTTCTCTAACCCAGTATTTAAATGTTTGTTCTCCACTTGACATTAGGTAGCTTAATATCAGGTTCACTGGTGTTTACAACCTGTTATTTACTTGGTAACCAATATTGGACACATGTAATAGATACCTTTTATTTACTTACATTGGCAAGAGTACATTTTATAAATCTATTTGCAAGTTTACTAGACCAAATAAAAATATGGTTTTATTCACTCAAAAATAATATTTACCATAAAGATATAAAAATTTTGGAATGGTTAGTTTTTACCAAATGATATCAGGGTTTTATATGATATAAAAAAATACCATTTTAATTCTTGCTCTGTCAGCTGGGCTTAGAATACACAAAGTACATTTCCTGCAGAGGAGATGATCCCACTCTACCAAAAAAAGAATATCCTGTATATGGCACTAAACTGAATCTGATGGTAAAGCTCCAGTTTGGCAGCTCTGGGTATTGTGAAGTTACACTTTGTCGTCATTATCCCCAGGAACACTGACCTTAATTGGTAATACCTGTTAGGGTCCCATCTATGGGTCAAATAGATCTGTTAAAAATTATTAGTATTAGATAGGAATACTTGAAATTGCTTGTATTCATGAAACCATATAACTGTGGGCATATTATTGATATGAAGAATAGTAGCTTTAAGTTATAATTGTTTTATAAATTATTATCATTAGTTACTTGAAACCATGTAATTGCTTGCAAACAAAGAACAAAAAAAGACTTTGGTATTAAAAAAAATACAACAAGAGCTGCTGTGTGGTAAAATCAATCATTTTTGTCTAAGTGTTTCACTAGTTTGAAAGGTTAAGTTTTATTGAAGAAAATGTAATTGCTTCCATGTCAAATTTATTACCAACTAAAACTGGTATGACTGTACCGGAATAGAAGTAATTTATTAAGAGGTTCAAAGACAGATACAAGTTGATACTTCATAGATTTTGCATTGATGAAGAACCAATAAAATTTAGTGCTGTAATGGAATACCACATTAAGTGCCTCAGGTTAGTAATATTTTAACCCTGAAACCCAGAATCATCGCATTTTATACAAACTTTATTGGAATCATTATTGGTTTTGTTTCATCTCTAAAACTGATTTTTTTTTTTTTTTTTTTTTTTTTTAAGTCTCTAGGTGATGAATTTTCAAACTAAGATGTACTTTATATGATTTCCTATTATGAAGATTTCAACTCGAATAGTTCAAAGTGATATTCTTTTTTTTAATGTTAAATTGTTTGAAGATTTTAACTTATTGTCTTTTTTTTTGTTTTTGTTTCTTTCAGAGTCTGACTTGTCTGTCTGTTTCAATGGCTTGGAACCAGGCAAATCCTGTTGTTCCAAAAAAATAGAGAAATCCTACAAAGACAGATCTGAAACTACCCTTAAGCGTCTCTTAAAAGAAAGAAGTTCTCACATGATAGACATGATAGTAAAAGTCAAGGAAACCTTTGACTGTAAGTATGAAATATTTCTTTCCTTTAATCATAAACATTTTTCATTATTTTTAAATTGAATGCCAGTTATCCAAATATGTCTATTCACATCACATATATTTGAAAGATTCTAGTTTAGAATACAAAAATATTATATTGCATTAATTGCAAAAAGACTACTTCAAGTATAAGAAGCAATACTTTTAAAGAATAGACATCATGCTCTAAATAAAATCTCTTGGAAGTGGGAGTTTTGAAATGCATCTGATACATGTGCAAAGTCCTACAGCCTTGATGAATTCACAATCACATAATCCTTAGTTACTATCTCTACACTTTCAAACCAGCAACAATAGTCTACACATTCATGCATAACATTACCCACACATAATGAGCATATCCACTTGAAAATTTCTTGAGCACAGAATAAATCTAGCCCTTCACAACAGAAGTACCTATGTTCTCAACAGTGACCAAAGATGGTTAAAATTTCCTTTTACTCGGACTACACTAATAGAGACTTTAGAAAATTTTAAAACTACCTTCAACTATAGTTATGGCATCTCATTTGTTAAAAGAAAGGCTGAATAAAAAGCTAAACATTTAATCCTTGTCTGTCATTTTCAATAAAAATATGCCTGCAAGAGAATCTACTACTTTAAATACACATTATTTAAATAAGTAGTTGCAACTAAATTTTTTATGTAGACAATAGATAAAAGCTAAGCAATATACATGTGCAGCTGCTGCTGTTAATGGATTTAAGTTGCACTCAATTTTACCATTGTCAGATTTTTTTCTTTTTTTGACTGTAAAAATGAAGTTTGTGCAGCCAAAAATATAAAACCAAAATTATGATAAGCAGATGGAGAAAAAATGAAAAAATTCCCTCCCATTTTAAGAGAACTTGGCTGAGGTATTAAATAATTAAAAGGATTCATTGTCTTGCTTTTTTTTTTCCTTTTCACACTAAAAAACATTTTCGAAGATTATTTTATGAAATTCAGAAAAAACATAATTTCTTAAAGAAAAAAATTATTTTGCTTTTTTTAAATTCTTGTTTTGATTTCATTGGTAATTTTTTACATTTTCATTTATTTATTGACTCTGACATATTCTAATTCTAATTTGTAGAGGAAACTATTTTTTCTGAAATACATCCAATGAAATCAATTTGATTTCAATAGTTTTTCAAAATTATAGAATATTTTTAAAAGAATCATCATCATTAAATCATGTCTTTTGCTTGGATTAGTATAACTCATTTTTGCCATCTGTACTTATTAGAAAATCCTCTTGACAGCATCCAGTGTCCACATGGAGCTGTTGAATGTAAGATTTTGCTTGTTGGTTGACATAGGTGTCCATGTGTAGGTATCCTCAAGAAAACTCCTTACTTCTCCAGCATGTTTTGTTCATCTTACTTGAATGGTTTGCAAGAGAGAAGTGACTGTATTACTGTCGTTATGTAGTGTGCTGCTTCTAGGATTTGTTTAAAATAGTATGAAGCATCCTTATATATTTCCTATCTAGCTTTTTTTTCTGAAGCATTGTGTTTAAGTCCTGGTGGTGGTACAACCATACAATAGCACTGACATTGCTACAGCTTGGAAAAATTTCTGTTTTATTAAATAATGAAATTAATATTGATTGGTATTTTTTTTTTAATGTTGCTTGGGTTGTGGAATTCAACTCTGATTTTTTAAATCTGATATTTGTAAATTTACAAAACAAGAAAATGTTGTTTTATATAATTTCCATTGCAAAAGAACCTCCTTATTTGTCATCTTTGACATTAAAGTTTTAAATAGATTATCAAGAAAGGAGATTCCTTAAATTTTCTGATGTCTTTTCATTTTGATTAATTTGTTTTGAAATATAATAGATATTTGCTAGTTGGCAGTAAACAATCATAAAGCTTCACTATCATCTATATTAATACCTGGAAATAATTTGTTGTAGAGAAATCAAATTTGATAAGCAGGTTAATGGACTTTTTTGATAAAGGAAAATTTTAATATATTAAAAAAAAAGTTGTATTGGGGGGGTGGATGCTTATCAGAAGGTATGAGGGTCTCTAAAAATGATCAAGGAGAAAACATTACAAGACTTAAATAAACATCCAAACTCATAAGAAAAATATTCTTAAAAACTTTTTGTCCAAGATAATTCTTTGCATTTAATTAAATATCACTTATTAAGTTTATTGGTTGATCTCCAAACTGGAAATCTAAAATAATTATGTAGCATTATTGTTTAGTTAGGACTAAGGAGCCAGATAAAAAAAATGTTTAAATTTATAAATCTGTTAAGTCAGTTGCTTAAATTTTTAAAAATATTTCTTTAAAAAACTTCATAACATTTTTTTTACACATAACAATACTTTATAAAAATCAGGATTGGTAAAATGTCTCTTCTGTTATGTGAGGTTATCCTTACCATTTATAAGTATTTATTATAAATTAGACATTGTTTAGAAAAATAATGGAAAGAAATTTGTTTCTAGTGTTTCTGTGTCTTGTCTCTTTATAACAAATAATTGAATTCTTATTATATTTTTACCTCTTATTCAGAATAAACAAGTACTTCTGATGATTCCTTTATTTCTGCTTCCTTGAGAATGAATTAAACAGATATAAGTCTTTTAGTTTCCCTCCTAAGATTGTTTACTTAAAAACTCTGTCATAAGAAGAAATGTTTATTTAACTTGCAACTGTTTAACTGTGAAATCAAGCAAGTTCCACCAAATAAGCTTTTCCAATTTACTGTTAATTTTGATTATTTAACCTACTTCTAATTCTTTTCTCTTTTCTGAATTTCAAAGTGAAAATTTTCTTGTTTTTTAGTCTTTTCTTTGTTTATTTGATAGAATGATTGTCTTCTATGAAACTCTTACTTCTCTCAAAGAGTTTTTTCTTTTTATCTTGATTTTCAACATCAACCCTTATATATTCTGCTCTGCTGATCAAAGACCTGTGACTTTAGAGATAGTGCAAAAGATTAGTTACATGTTTAACTTGATTGATCCAACATATCTCTCACCATATTTGGGCAATGATAGTCTTTTCTAAAATTATCAAGATAAATAAGACCTAAAATAGTTTTAGGTTTATTTGGGGTTGATATAGATTTCAGACTGAATTACTGGATTTATTAGAATGATTATCTGCTACAAAATGTGTGCTTCTCTTTTGTATTGAACCTTTTATTCAATCCATAAAGATTGAATAAGGAGTTCATTCCAAAAATCCAAAAACTTTACTGAGGTATCTGAGGTAGACTGGAGAATAAAATTGCTGAAACAGTGTGAGTATTATAAATAAGATATTTGATGTATTGTCTATTTTATCCATTATTCAATGTTTCCAGTGCTTAACAACTAGTAAAGTTCTCAAGTATTTGTATTGGTGCTTGAGACAATTGATGTCCTCTTGTCAAGCACAAACTAGAATATTCATTGGAAACACTCTACAGAACAATCAAATTTTAAAAAAAATTAAAATAAGTTTCCATATATTTCTTATTACAGTGTCCACAGATTCTTGTATGCCTCTCTGATCCTTTCAATGGGCCTTGGCTTGGCATGATTTCATGATTTTTTTTTTCTTTTCCTTTTCGTTTTTTTTTTTTTTTGGGGAGGGGGTCCCCTAATTCTTTATATTTTGTTCATTAAAAAAAAACTCACACATGCAAAAAGAAACGTTGAATTCAGAGCTTTGAAAAACACATTTGTTTTCTTTTAAAATCAAAATGCTATAAATCATTATCAAATAAATGTTATAGTTAAAGAAGAATGTTTCTTGGGCTGGTGTCACACCTAAAATTTCATGAGTCCTGAGTAGAGGGTTTGCCCTACTTACTTCACAGCTCTGATTATCACTGATTGAAATTGATATTTTGGGAATTTTTTCTTTGGTGTTTTACTCTATTCATTTATTTTTCATTTTAGATATTACTTTTTCAAAAAAATAATTTCTAATGCTCAAAGTAAAATAAACTTTATGGACTTAACTCTATCATGAGTTACCATATATTGTAATGAAAACTGATTTGAATTTTCTGTAATTTCCTCAAAAGCTTTAAGTAAATTTCCCCAAAATTAAAATAATTTTATTTCATTCTTTGCAATATGATAATATGGAACCTAATTTTGCTTCTCCTCTGAGTCATCACCCATCACTCAAACTGAATGACCAACTGTTTTTTTTGTTTGTTTTTTCACACAGTTTTAAACTAATCTACACTATCTGCCAAATAATCCATTATGCCAATATATCATTTAACATGTTTCCTTAAAATTTTTTAAAAGTTTGCACCACTGAGACCTTTTTTACCAGAAAGGTGCAAAAAAATGAACTTTGCATGATAATAACACTATCACATTAGTGAGTTAGGAAAAGAATTGTAAACTTCACATTTTTGATAAAATTCAAATACCAATAAAAATTCAACTTGAACCCTTTCACAAAGGAAAGGAAGGGACCTAATTATTTAAAACCATTTTTCTTGTATCAAGACTTGAAAAAAAAATCCAAAGATGACAATTAGTAGCTATAAGCTCAGCTCAACTAGTAAGTTGTTTGACAAACTAAGAAGATCTGTAGACAAATAGACTTAAAGTAAGTAAACTTTCTTATACCACAATTTCTTGACTAAAAAGATCAAATTAAATATCATTTATTCATCAAATGATGTAATGGTGTTTTTATTCTACTGACAATGATGGATAAGATTTTTTTTTAATTTCATTTTTGAACAGTTGAACTTTATTCTTTTTTTTTTTTTTTTTTTTAAATTGTTCTGGGATAGTAGGGAAAAAGTTTATCTGGAGTCCTGATTGTGTAAATAAAACAATTGCCATAACTAACTTTTTGATTGTTTGAAATAGAATTTATTAGTATAAAATATTTGACATTTTTCTAAGTAAAGGAACTAATTTTATCAGTTTTTATGTGGCATTTAATCAACAAAAATTCTTCTGATTTTCTTCTTTTACCAAAAGGTTTTCTTTTAGAAGAAAGTTTTTTGCAAATGATGCCATTTCATCTCATCTAAAAATTTGCAAAATATTTTTTTTCTTTGTTCTCTTCTGCAATATCCACAACTTAGAAGAACCCACTCTCCAATTCTGAATCTTTTTTAACTGATTTGTTGTGAAGAAAATGTCACCCCCCCCCCACTCTTTTTTTTTTCTTTCTGGTTTTTCTGGTAAGTCATCTCAAGGTTCAGTTGGCTTTGCTATTTCCCCTCAGGCAGCATAATGATCCATTTCCTCTGGGGATCTTCAAAAAGAAAAATCTTATCCAAGGGAAACAGGTTCTTCCTATTTTTTAATTATCTGTTTTTGTTATTATTTCATCACTTGTCCCTTACTGTGTGTGCCACAAGAATTAGCAGGTCATCTAGTTTTCTCATTGGCATTTTTTTCATGAAATTGTTTATTTCCTCCATTTTTTTTTTTTTTTTTTTTTTTTTTTTTACCTATCCTTAAAACCTGTCATGTGGCCATAATTAAAAGCAATCTGGTGTTAATCTTGCTTTGTAGCAGCAGCAATCTTGAACAGGAAATGATAGCAGAAGGCTGGGTAGAATTTCATAACTGGCTGCTGAGTCTCTCTCTCTCTCTCTCTCTCTCTCTCTCTCTCTCATATGCACTCTGTCTCACAGTTTTGCTCTCTGTCTGTCTCTGCATTGGGTGGCTATGGAATGGAATGAGAGAATGGGTGTCAAGTTTCTTTCCCAGAAACTCCTAGTAGATATATTGCCCACTGAAGTCAGTCAGTGGAAGAACAAAACCTAGTGAATATTCAGAAATTAGGAAAAGAAGATAGGACTGAAAGGGAGAAATGTTTTTATGGAGAGAGAGAGAGAGAGAGAGAGAGAGAGAGAGAGGATTCTGGCTTTCTCCATGAACTTTTACTCTTTCCTTTATCAACTTAACTTCTATCACAGTTTTTACTCTTTCTTGAAACAAGTGATGAAAGTTGTGTGTGTTCATCTCCCTCACTCTTATCAACCAAATTCCAAACTCCATATGTTTATTGGAAATATGGATTTAAAAATTTTTTTTTTTTTTTTCAGTGAAGAAGAGGTAAAAGTGCCCCAAACAAAAGTTACCAAATACTAAGAGATGCATCTTCTGCACATGTTTTTCTCTCAGAGAATATTTCATTTGTTATTTTATCTATTTCCTGAAAATGTTTAACTATTCTACTAGGAATAATTTAGAAATATACATCCAGAGGAGTTTTTTCTTTCAGCCTTAAAAAGAAACTAATAGTTTCTGGTCATTTCCCTAATAAAACCAACGAATTAGTCTGGTTCCTTTTGATAGGATCTTATGCTGTTTTTTTTTTTTTAGTGAATAAACTTTACCTTAAGTTTATCTTCTTGAACAATTAGCTTTTAGAACAAAAATCTTTATTAAGAATGTCAATTGCTCTTCTAAAACATCCGAGTAGCAGTTGAAAACCAATTTTAATATACTTGATAAATACATTTTTCTTATACTTTTATCCCTCCTCACCCTTGTCATCATAAAAGTACTTAGTAATATCTGAATGTTAGCAGTATCCTTTGAGAAAGACTCTGAAAATTGTGTCTATTATTCTATGATTATTTCTATTCATTTTGATGCTATTACTAAACAGTGCTTGAATTCAAGAATCACCCCTCTTGCAGTTTCTACTTTGGACATCATAGTGAGATCATAAAATGTAGTGCCAAAGAAGAATGAAACTTAAATGACACAAGAAGTTCAATTCTTTTCTCCTCCTTCTCCTCCCTTTTTTTTTTTTTTTTTGACATTTGCTCTTACTAATTATAATGTTTTTTTTTTTGGTTTTTGTTGGTTTTTGTTGGGTTTTTTTTTAAACCTTTTATAAGCCAAGAACTTTTTACAAAATCAACAAGGGAATTTTCTCCTAATTATTATTCTTTCAGGTATTTTGTGAATTGATTTGTATCCTCTCTTTCTCTCTCCCTCCTAAATGAACCAATTATTTTTGTACAATCCAGATATAAACCAGAACTTCCAGTATAACCCTAAAACAAACAAACAAAAACTACATACATTAAACTCTGGCTTGATTCAAGTTTAATGTAATTAGTCATTTGGACAACTATACAACTACATCATTTGTCTATAGGGCTGCTTGTTTATCTTAAGTTGTATGTGTTTCTCCTTCGCCCTCTTTCTTTCTCTAAGAACAAAATTCTACATTTATTCACTTTGCTCTTCTCAGTGTCAAGGTTTTTTTTTCTATTTTTCATTCTTTCTAAGAAATTAACTTCCTAGAATTTCATCCTGGATTAACTAGATGTTAAATCCAAAAAACATGTGGTAAATCAGAGCTCCCACTTTTGGTTCTCTCTTTCTCTCTCTTTCTCATCAAATGTAATTAAATTGAATTCTGACTTGTAAAACTGGCATTCCTTTCTGAAGTGTTGTTTGTTAAATTTTCTTTAAAAAAAAGTTTGAGAAATGAATTAAATCATTGACTTGACTTTTCCTTCTCTTCATTCCAATTGTTTTCTAACCTAAGAAAAAATGTTCATTGAAATGGGATTCTTTTATCATAGAATTTTATTCTGAATGAACAGGAACTAAATTTCTTAAATTTCATATTGTGCCACCTAACTTTTCTAACCTCACTGAAATGATTGTCTATCATTGTCATGTACTGCCTGTGAGCTTCAGTCACCAAATTGTGAAACTTAGCAACCTTCCTAACCTTTGTCAATTTAACAAGGCAAAAGCACTAGATATTTTTATCCATCAAAAAGCAATACAAGAAACTTTCCTGTTTGATTAAAGACTTTGAACCTTGTCATAATATTTTCTCTTTTGGCATTGCTTTAGTTTTCTGTCAGTTTAGGAACAGGCTGAAAATATGTATAATTTCATTGACATCCACTTTAAAACCAATTTTTTCATAGCCCCTCCTCCCACAATACATAGATAATCCTATTAAATCTGATCATAAGCCTATTGATGTGTATCCTGTGGACAGTTGACTTTAAAACCTCTAAGTCAAGGTGACTTGGTTTAAAAGAAATTTAAATTATTCATTTGAGTTTTGTTTCAATTTCATTTATTTTCTTTTATTTGATTTTAAAATTCTGCATATTTTAAAGATTTGTTTTCTTTGCTGTATGACTATATTAAGAAATACTCTGGCTGCAGTAGAGTCTGGTTTTCTTTGCTGTATGACTATATTCACAAATACTCTGGCTGCTGTAGAGTCTGGTTTTCTTTGGTGTATGACTATATTCACAAATATTCTGGCTGCAGTAGAGCCTGCTTATCTTTGGTGTATAACTATATTCACAAATATTCTGGCAGCTGCAGAGTCTGGTTTTCTTTGCTCTATGACTATATTCACAAATACTCTGGCTGCAGTAGAGTCTGGTTTTCTTTGGTGTATGACTATATTCACAAATATTCTAGCTGCAGTAGAGTCTGGTTTTCTTTGCTCTATGACTATATTCACAAATACTCTGGCTGCAGTAGAGTCTGGTTTCCTTTGATGTATGACTATATTCACAAATACTCTGGCAGCTGCAGAGTCTGGTTTTCTTTGGTGTATGACTATATTGACAAATACTCTGGCAGCTGCAGAGTCTGGTTTTCTTTGGTGTATGACTATATTCACAAATATTCTGGCTGCAGTAGTATCTGGTTTCCTTTGATGTATGACTATATTCACAAATACTCTGGCAGCTGCAGAGTCTGGTTTTCTTTGGTGTATGACTATATTCACAAATATTCTGGCTGCAGTGGAGCCTGCTTATCTTTGGTGTATGACTATATTCACAAATACTCTGGCTGCAGTAGAGTCTGGTTTCCTTTGGTGTATGACTATATTCACAAATACTCTGGCAGCTGCAGAGTCTGGTTTTCTTTGGTGTATGACTATATTCACAAATATTCTGGCTGCAGTAGTATCTGGTTTCCTTTGATGTATGACTATATTGACAAATACTCTGGCTGCAGTAGAGTCTGGTTTTCTTTGGTGTATGACTATATTCACAAATACTCTGGCTGCAGTAGAGTCTGGTTTTCTTTGGTGTATGACTATATTGACAAATACTCTGGCTGCAGTAGAGTCTGGTTTTCTTTGGTGTATGACTATATCCACAAATACTCTGGCTGCAGTAGAGTCTGGTTTTCTTTGGTGTATGACTATATCCACAAATATTCTGGCTGCAGTAGAGTCTGGTTTCCTTTGGTGTATGACTATATTCACAAATACTCTGGCTGCAGTAGAGTCTGCTTTTCTTTGGTGTATGACTATATCCACAAATATTCTGGCTGCAGTAGAGTCTGGTTTCCTTTGGTGTATGACTATATCCACAAATACTCTGGCTGCAGTAGAGTCTGGTTTTCTTTGGTGTATGACTATATTGACAAATACTCTGGCTGCAGTAGAGTCTGGTTTTCTTTGGTGTATGACTATATTCACAAATATTCTGGCAGTTGCAGAGTCTTGTATTCTTTGCTGTATTACTATATTCACAAATATTCTAGCTGCAGTAGAGTCCGGTTATCTTTTCATTATTGATATAAATTTTTAGATGAAGCATCTTTACTTTTTATCAACAAGAACATCTTTAAATTATCCTATTGCTTTTTAAACCCAACATTTTTGGTGCAGTTGGATTTGCAGTTGAGAAGTCTTGTGATAAAAACCATAGCATTAAGTTGTTATCATTGTACTCTTTGCCAGCTTTTTACCCTCATAATACCTGGCAGTTTTCACTGAAGTTTAAGTGACAGCAAGTCATCTCAGCTCTTCAGGATTCTTCTAAGTATTTTAGCTGATCTCAGCAATGCTATGGTTTGGATAATCTTCCTCAGATTTCCAATTCCTTCAGTCTTTTTTTTCCATATTTTTTAGCATTGTTCCAAGTGTTCCCACTATGATTGTTATTACTGTCACCTTCATATTCCACGTTTTATTTTAACTCTGGCTAGATCTTGGTATTTATCTTGATTTTTTTTTTCTTTCTTTTAACTCTATGATCTGTTGGTATGGCAAAATCTATTACTTGACAAGTTTTTCATTAACTAAAATCTAAAGTTTTTCATTAACAAAATCTATTACTTGACAAGTTTTTCATTAACTAAAACTAGATCTAGTCTTCTGGGCTGGATTAGATAATCCATTTATATCTCAAAGTCCCATTGAATTTTGTGCATCTCATTGTCTGCTTTTAATAGATTGTTTCTTATTTTAGGTTTTTTTCTTCTTCATTGCCATATCCAGATCATTTTGTACACAATTTCTTTTGTTTGAATTCTGAAGTGTTCATAGGTGTTTTTCTTCCCAATTTTGTTTTCTCAATTTAATAATTCCTGTTTTTTTCTGTTTTTCCTTTTGTTATTTTTTTATATTATTGGCTGCTATAATAAATCTCTTTAATCTTGTTGGTGTATTCTTTGAGTCCCTGACTTAACTACATTCACACAATCCTTACTGCTTGCAAGGCCTCTTCCAACTTCTTTCCTTCTAGCATGTACTCTATCAATATTATCTCTTGGGTGCATTGTCATCAGTTTTCTCATTCTGATGTCCACCTTTCTGAATTTTTCTCTTGTCCAGTTTAAGAAGGGCCCAGAGTATCTTACTTGGACCCTCATCCCATGTATTTATTTCTTTGATTAAATTTCTGCTGTAGAGTTTGGTTTCCAGTCATTTTCTTTTTCTTCTGAGGTATTCCTTTCTAACTTTTCCTTCATTTCTATTTGTTTGATTTTGTCTGCTAATTTGTTTGATTATGTCTGCTAATACCCTGAAAAGGTATGAATCCAATTATTCTCCCTCTAGCTATGGGTAAATAGTAGGGTAGACTGATTCTTCAGCCTTGATGAGGCAACTAGTCTAGGAGAAGGAAAACTCTGAATTCAAACCTGTTAAACTCCACTGTAAAATTGACCTTGTGTCATATCCTGCCCAAGCAGAGGGGTTGGTAAATATGGATTATGTCTGCTTCTAATATTCTCAACATTCTAGTACTTTCCTGATTGAGTAGTTCTATCCCTTCTGTTGTTTGTCTTTATCCTCGCACACATTATTTTAATATTTTTCAAATATTAATAAATTTCTTTTATTTTATGCCTATTTCCTTATCTTGGTATTCTCAAGTTTTTTTATACAAAACTAAACTATCTGTACACAAAGCCTGTTACCCTAAATGATGGTAGAACAAGTTTTTTTTCTTTTAATAAAGAATATAAATGATTAACAAGAGATGATTCTTTTACAAATGATTTATCAATACCTACTAATTTTGCTACTTCAAAATAAGTTAGGAAAAATTAGTTAGTGACATTCTCCTATAAATTCATACACATGAACAGTAATGGTTGACCAACAAAGATGTTCATTAGTTCTGTGTGAACATTAGATACCATCTTGAGTGATGGCCCATAGGGACAAATGGTGAGAGTGTGTCAAAGAAATACATTCTGTTAACAAGCCTTGATGATGATTTATTCAGGGAATTTTTAGGAATATTCTGTTTTACAAATTCATTAAAACCATTTTTAACTCTTCTGACCTCATAGACCTGTATGTTAACTATCAAGCTCAAGAATTGATTTCAAGTTTTAGAAATTATACTTTCCACCTTAACCTGTTTGAATTTAGTATAAATGAGAAGTAATATTGCCTTGGAAAATATTTTGATATTCATTTTTATATACAGAATCTATTTTCAAAGTTAATATTCCTGCTTCTCTCAAAGACAGAAGTGATACATTGAACATGACTGCAGCTGTCAGGATTATAAGTTGCCTAATAATACTTGATCTTCCATGATTACATTCTGAAGGAATTTATAAAATGTGATGGAAATTCTGTTATCTGTTAAAAAAGAAATGCTAAGTGTATGTGTCCTTGGATAATATTTTTTGATTGTCTTATTCAATCCATATATATATATATATAAATAATACATAGCAAGGTGTTTGTGGTGTAATGGATATCATCATAGGAAATGGACTCAGCAGTTAGAGTTTAAATCCTGGACCAGGCCATTTGTATTTCACATAGACTAATACTCTTAGGAAAGATATAAATTCATCTATTCTTTCTCCAGCTATGAGTTAATAATAAAGCAGACTGTGCTCTTTAATCTAGAGTATTGCAATCAGTTTGGGAGAAGGAAAACTCAATTCAAACCTGTTAAACTTAAGAATTAACTTGGTGTTGTATCTGGCTTCTGCTGAAGGGTTAGTAAATACCGCACACACATACACGTTTGGTTTGGTTTCTTTGTTTAATGGAATATCAACCGTCATGGTTTATTCTAGGCTAAAGCCATCAATGAACAGTAGTGGTACAATTTAACCTGTAGCTAGAGAAATAATGGTGTTCATACCTTTCCCAAAAGTATTAATTCAAAAGTGAATGTGATTGTGTGACTGGAGTTTGAACTCACATACTATGATCTCTTGATTCAGGACATTAGCCATTATGACATAGTGACTTATATATGAGAGAGACAGACAGAGAGTGGGGGGGTTCTTCTGCTTGTAATATAACTGTTAGGTCTACCCAGCCATTTAATATTAATATTAAAATAGCTTGTCTAGGGCAAAGGCTACTTAGATCCCATCAAAGTACTTTTGAAATCTTGCACCATTATCTCTTTCATTTTTCAAATCAGTCTTCAGAGTCATTGCTTTCTCCTTAATCTCAGCTACATTCTGAAATCTACCTTCTTTTCAGTGGTAATCATGGCAGAAATTAAAGGTAGCTCCCAACTATAGGTTAAATAGCATCACTGCTGTTCTTCTACAAGGATTTCTTTGGTATTAAATAACCTGCAAAGATTGATATACCATTAAACAAAGAATCCAACCCAATTAAAGATAACCAAATCTAGATTAGGTTGGCAAACCTGGGTGATGGAATATTTTTAAAAGTTACTGAGTCATTTTAATACTATGGTCACAGTATATATAAGGGTGAACTGAAAGTTTATATGATTTTTTGACCAATGGGATCCAAGCACTGCAACACTGGAAGAAGTATGTAAACCACCATGCTGAAAAAATAAACCTCATTTAGTCACATGCCATGAAAGTATCTTTGTCAGCCTATGAACTTTTCAGCCTATCCTCATAAGCCCACTCAATATTGTCTTTTGAACCAAATATGAGAGAATGTGTTGACACATGTATAGTATATTCCTCTCTGATTGGTTGCCAACCAGTTCTCTGGATTGTAAGAACAAGAGGGAATAACTGATTTTTATATACCCAATTCAGTAACAGGGCATAGCTTGCTATTAAAACTTCAAAGAGGATAGTAAATGGCATCATAGATCTTCAGAGTTCATTAGGTGATGACAAGGTTGCAAGAGCTATCTCACAATATCATGATATCATGATATCTAAGGTATTGGTCTTTCCCTTGCCCAACTCCTACTTTATTATTGACTTTGTGACTTCCTTCCTTCACAACCTTGTCTCTACAGGTCAAACCCTGAATGGTTACAGGAAAGTAATTACAGTTCTTCCTGATCACCAATACTGAATCAGAGTTGATGGATCAGCAGGATTATACTTAGAAATTACCATTTCTTGGGGAAGGTGGAATGTCAAGCTATGTCCACTCCCATACCAATTGCACTGTCTGAGCTCACAGACTCTGTCAGTGATGTTCAAATCATGCATCCTGATTCTTCAATCTTTACCTGTAATGATGCCCATGCAGCAGTTGAATAGCCCGCAAGAGGCACTTACATGTCATCATGTCCTTGGTACACACAACAAATGCCATTGAGAATTTCTCTTGCACTATCCAGATTACTACTACATAACATTGCAGGCCTGAATAAACTGTCTGTTCTTGGTAGGGCCTTGCCTGCATTTGAGATGTAGGAAGAAGAGGGAATTATTTCCCTTGTTTCAGAATGTATAATTGCAAAGCCACCTGCATTTTTGTAGAAATACAAATGTGACTGTTGAACTGACACATGTCACTCAAACTTTACCCATATACTTGTACTTCAAAGACTGATATTCTACAAAGATATTCAAAATGGCTGGATACTTTTAGAGACCTTTTATAGACTTGCTTTCACACACACCACCTGATGATGTGTATCCATTTGCCTTTTCCAAACAAGTTTTGGAAATTATACTAACAACCTTTTTAAATTTAATATAATTCAGAACTAATATTGTACTGGAAAATATTTTGATATTCATTTTTATACACACAGTCTCTTATCTCTTTTCATCACTCTTACAAACATCACCATATTTTGAAGAATCTGGAATTTTTCTTTCTTTTTAATTCAGAAATTAATATTTCATAAGTGTTCTGAGTATGACACTAAACTGTATCTGTTGATGAGGTTCCAGTTCTGGAACTTGGGGAATATGGAGTACCATTTTAATGTCATTACTCTCAGGTTCACTCTGACCCTAGTTAGTTGTATTTATCAGGGTCCCATCTATGGATAAAATTGAACTCTTCAATCATTTGCTAAGGATTATATTTGTTAGTTATTTGAAATATACCCTTGTGTGCAAATAGAAATACTTAATACATAGAATTACTAATGTTAAATAGCAGTACTTAAAACCATCCAACTGTGTGCATACAAATGATTAATATCAAATATAATTATTAATGTTTGATAGGAATACTTGAAACCATTTTAGCTGAATGCAAACAAATCATTAGTATTAAATAGAATTATTAATGTTTGACTGAAACCATTTAACTGTGTGCAAACAAGTGAGCTCTAACAACTTGTTTAAAAATAAAGTTTCCTACCAAATATTCATTTACAAATCATATATATTCATATAAAAAGAATTTGGCATTAAATAAGCTACAAGGTTGGATATTCCATAAAACAACAACTAACTAGATTTGTTTTGTCTCCTAGCATGTTTATTTGTAGCTTGTAATATCTGTTACAAATATAAATGTACTAGGGTTTTTATCATATATTGGTTGGTGAGGGTCACAAAACAAGCAGACTGAACATTGCTCTAAAAATCAACTTAAAAATAGAAGTGTTTCTCAAGTCAGAAACTTTAATTATAATTTATTTTTTGGACATTTTTTTCTAAATAAACCATCCTTAAAGTATCATCTTTATTTTATGCCAGTTAAGACTTTGTATCATATCTGATACATATTGCCTTAGCATCCATTTTGTGACATTGACCTTGCTTCTTTCAATACTTGGGTTTGATGGTAGTTATTTATTAAGCTTATCTTAATTTGACACAAGGCCAGAATTATAGAGGACTCATTAAGAATAAAATTCACTAACAAACATCTGATAGTCTAGCTTTCTAACCAATATGCAAGGCACCCTTAAAAAAAAGTAAGTATAGCTTGAATTTTGCTCAAGGTCACATGTATGAGGCTAAATAGTAATTTATCAAGTCTTGAAAAGAGACTTCTTTGAGAAACTAGATACACTTATGTAATTCTCCTAAAATTTAAATTTAATTTTGTTAAAAGCTGCAGTTCATCATTTCTCCAAATCTACAGAGTTCTTTAAACACATTCTTAGAGGGAAAAGTGTTAATATAGAGAAAATTAAGTATTGTCTTTTGCCCAGTCACCTGGGGCTGTAGAATACACCGACTGCTTCTCTGCAGAGGGGTAAGACCCCCCACCACCAACGAGTGTCCTGTGTATGACACTAAACAATCTGATGGGGAGGTTTCAGCAATGCTGGAGCTTTGGGGAATGTGGAGTGCCACTTTATCACCATTGCCCCCAGGTCCACTCTGGCCCAGAGTGGTAGCACCTGATAAGGGTCCTTTCTACGGGTTAAATAGAACTAAACTGTGGTTGGCATTTATTGTTTTTATGCATTTAAACTGCGTATTTATGCTGAACTGAATTGTTTGAAAAAATAATTATTTTGACATTAAAACTGCGTACTTATGCTAAACAGAATTATCTGAAATAAAACTGTTTTGACATTAACTCTGTGTATTGCCCAGTCAACTGGGGCTGTAGAATACACTGATTGCACCTTTGCAGAGGGGTAAGACCCCCCCCAATGAGTGTCCTGGATATGACACTAAACAGTCTGATGGTGAGGTCCCAGTAATGCTGAGGCCTTGGGGAATATGGAGCACCCCTTTATTACCATTGCTCCCAGGTCCACTATGGCCCGGTGTGGTAGCACCTGATAGAGCCCTATCTATGGGTTAAATAGAACTAATGGCATACTTATACTAAACTAAACTGTTTAATTAAACTGAATAGCTTGAAATAGAAATGTTTTTGACAATTAAACCATACTTACATTTTAAACTGCGTGCTCATGCTAAACTGAATTATTTGAAATTGAACTGTTTTTGACATTGAAACTGTACTTACACTAAACTGAATTGTTATATATAACTGCTTGAATAGCTTGAAATAGAAATGTTTTTGACAATGAAACTGTGTACTCATGCTAAACTCAAATGTTTTAAATAGAACTGATTATTTACATAAAATGGATTTGGCGTCAAATAACCTACAAGGGTTGATATGCCATAAAATCCAACAAACCAAACCAAGTATTGTCCTCCAAAATGAATATTGTATTTGCAAAGATTTGAGGCACAAATGTGATGATTCTTGTTTAGAAAAATGGAAATGGCGAGCAGAGTTTAAATTTCAGATGTGATAGTTTGCATTTCATTTTATACTAATATTCTTGGGGAAAAGCATGAATCCATCTCTCTCCACAAATGGAGGTAAATAGTTGAGTAGAATGTGAACTCTAACCTTGGTAAGGAAACTAACCTAGAGAAAAACTCTGAATTCAAGCTGCCTACCTGGACATTCTGGGCAAACATGGCAGGGAAAGGCCCATTACTCCCAATGTCTTACAGACTTTAAGGAGGACTTGAGTTCTGCAATGGGCTAAAAAAAAAAAAAGCTTAGACAGGGATTGGCAAAGAGGATACTATTTGTGTTAAATTATCATAATATGCCTGCAATCAACTTTATCTGGTAAATATTCTATACTCCAAGAACATCAATAATACAAAAGAAACAGTTTTTGAAGCTGTCTAAAATGTGTGCTAAACTAGTTAGCAACTATTGCTTAATAGCCATTTTCTTAACTTTAGCTTCACTTGACTTAATATTGGGGTCTGTGACCAGTTTTCAAAGCAAGAATTCTTAAAACATGTTTTATTTTCTTCAGTATCTATAATCAATATCATAAATGGGTAATTTCCACATTGTTTTATTTATATTGTATTAAAATGATTACCAAAGAGAATTCCTTATCCTCACTTCAGTTGGTTTGCCTCTCTTTGATTATTACTTTTATGGAAGATGTTCAGATGAGTTGCATGTTTTACCTAATCGAGAGTTTCCAGTAAGAACACATTCTGTTGTCTTTAGCTAACAGAATCCATTCTTTCTGGATCTTGTTTTCCATTCCAACAACTATTCTTGAACATCTGTGGATCAAACCCACTGATGAATGTTTTCCTCTTAGTTGCAGGGCTAAGTGTCTCACTCAGTCTTAGTTTACTTAGAGACTGTTTTGAGAATTTAAAAAAAAAATCCTCCATTTTCCTCTCTTTGAAGATCTGCTTTTGTGATTCAGGGTTTTAAATTTCTCTCTAGTTTCTCAAACAAATGGTTTTGTGCATCCCCCTGCCCTTATCTCACCTAAGCTTTACTAATTTTTAAGCCCACTTTCTTTTTCACAATTACACCAAGACATAAAATTGAGAGAAAGAGAAAACCTTGATAAAGCTTCTAAAAGAATGAGAACAATGCTGAAAGGCATATTAATTTATGACTAATAATAAAGAATTTTGATGAATTGCATTAAATTATCAACTAATTAAAATAAAAGCTGAGTTTCTGCAAATAAGAACAAATTGTCAGCAATGGGATTAAGTGAATAATTGAATTTTCTCATCTATCCTTTGTGGAGCACTATATTTATCTTTATTCTTCATCAACATCTCTGTTCATCTACTACATTGAATTATTTGAGTAAAGGTGCATTTCTCCTTCCTTTTTTTTTTTTTTTTTTTTTATGTGGCTACCCATTCTCCTCCTCCTGGTGATAGAGATGTAAATCCTCCTTAGCATTCAACACCATTCCTTCCCTAACACTCTCCTTCCTCTGTCCTCATCTCTTGTCCATTTCCATACAAAGATGGAGGCCAGTCGTATGTATCCACAACAAAGCCAACTGCATGCTATCATCATGCTGCAGCAGCAGCAGCAGTTTGATGTTCTTCTCTCTCTCTCTCTCTCTCTCTCTCTCTCTCTCTCTGCTGCTGCTTTATATAATCTTCCTTCTGTTTGCTCCATTTCTTGGTTATGAGCCCACAATGGGAGACACAAACTCTCCCCAGGTCGGTTGGTAGGTGGGTGGTGGTGTGGTGATGTTAGTTTTTGCTGCTGCTGTCTGCCTGCCTATCTAGCTTGGCTCTGCCTTAGTCAGCAGAAAGCTTCTTAGTTGAAAAGGATTTCTTCTAAGCCATTCTCCCTCTCTCCATTTTTTTCACTTGTATCATCTACAAAGAAAACCAGCAAGATGATTCCGATTAACCATTCTTTTGACCTATAAAGTATTCATCTTTTATTGTTGCAAATCAATTGCAACCTGATCAAATTATTTTTGAAAAGCAGCTGGTCCTTCTTGTATCTTATAAATTATTACAATGGTAGTCAAAATTCTTTTTTTTTCTCTTCATGCTAATTCTTTCCAGAATTTCTCTTAAAGATCAGGATATTAGTCTTGCCAAATTGCAACATACTAAATATAGAATCTCTCTGTTAAACTGTTAAATGTAAATCAAATGGTTTCTTTTTGCTTGAAGTAATTAAATAACAATTCATAAGAAAAATATTTTTCTTTTGTATAAAAACTGTGACTGGTTTACTTTATAAAATAATATTGCCCCCTCAATATGCTTTTTAATAAAACTTCACTAAATAGCAAGTGTGATGGCTTCATTTAACTTTTCCTCCTCTTACAGCTCCAGGTATCTGAAGGAATTTTTTTTTAAGAGTTAAACTGACTCTATGCTCTCTATCAAGATAAATCTGAAGAAATTCAAATCCCTACTTTTTACTAGGTTACAATGATTATTTTGGTGTTACCAAATTATATTCTCAGCAATTTGACAGCGTTTTTCTACACTACTTTTATTGGCAGTTTGTTTTCAGGGTTTTTTTTTTTTTTTTTTTTTTTTTGAGCTTATGCTCATCTTAAAGGTGTCAATACAAAATGGTTCAAATAGTAAGCGGCTAAAATTGTAAAATGTTGCTCTATTAGACTTTCATTTTTGCTTTACTGTCATCTTCATTGTCTTTCAAAATCACTTTTTGCAAACGCCCTTCTCCTTGGTATGTTGTCCTTTTTATTCATCTGTGATGCTTTCAAATCAATACTTATTAAGTATTTCATCAGCTTTCAGATATTTATTTCCCCCTAATGGCCAGGGTCAGTTTTATCTTTTTCTCTAGCAGGAAGCACACATCTGGTTCATATTAAGCTTCTGATTTTTATGGTCCTCTTGGCTTGACTGCTGCTGCTTTGCTAATTTGTTATTTCTATTTTTATTGAAAGAATTTCCTGGACTTTTTCAAAAGTTAAGAATTTTTTATCATAAAAACTCATCTTCCATTAAAACCAGGCTTTGTTAATTTTTTTGATTTTATTTATTTATTTATTTATTTGTATTAAAATGTGAAATAATCCAGTTGTGTAACATTTGTTATTTACAAATTTGTTTTAAGTGACTTTCTCAGGTTTGGAATACGATTTTCACAACTTCATATTTTTTTTTCTTGCTTAAAATAGGAATGTCAAACGTCATTCAGTATATCTGAAATAAGTCACCTTTTAGAAAGTACCCACCAAATTCAAATAGTCCTGTTAATTTTACGATCCATTTTCCTAAAACTTTTTTATAATTCCTTTTACATTTATTGAGGAAGTTGAAAGTTTTTATTGTTTCCTAAAACAAATCATTTCTTTATTTTGTCTTTTCGTTTACCTCTTGAAAATTTCATGATTAGAAAATTCTTTGATATTTTATAAAACAATAATGTAACTTATTGTAAGGCTAGAATTTTTATGAGAGAAGCAAACATAGATGATTTCTATCTTTTTAACTTGACTCATTTAACCCTTTAGAAATTGAACTTGAATATCTTGTGATACTTTTCATGATTCTCCAAATAGTTCTTACCAAATCTTAATCGTTCATTTTTTGTAATAAAACTTCTGATAAATATCTTAATACTCTAAGTATTAGAAATATCAGTCTTTTTACAGGAAATCTAAAACTGCAGGCTAATAACAAAAGACACAGTTACATGACAGAAAAAAATCAATGTGGAAAAGTGATAGAACCAAATTCTCTTCATTAACAATAAAAAAAAAATTTTATTTGAAATTATTTTAAAGAAAAATCTACCTTTCCCAATTTCCCTCCTTTGAATCACTAATATTTAAATGGAAATCCAAAGCACATAAAGCAGAATCATAATTGGTACATTGATTTAAAATATATTTACAAGCTGATTTGATATGTGTACTTTTTATTCCAAGTTTTTATTTAAAAAATTTTCTTTTTTCAAAACCATCCCCCACTCCTGAAGTTGATAAGGGTTTTTTGTTTCCTTTCTTTTTGTCTAAGCCCAGAAACTAAAGAGCTTTGCTTCATTTCTCCTGTCATCATTTATTCCCCCCCAAAAATGTTGCTGACATTCACAAAGAAGTGTTTGGATGACATCATGGTGACTCCATTAATTGAAAAAATGGTGACAAAAACTCTTGACTTGGGGTGCTGACAATGCATTTGAGCCGGTGTATTTTTGTTTGTTTTTTCTCTCTCCTTTGATCTTTTAGCAATAATCTGTTTTAAGATTATGGTAACAACCTTGACCTTAATTAGTCATGCAGAAAAATGCTGGAGACAAAAGAAAAATCTCATTCTTTCATTTAAATTCAGGTTTGACTGATAAGGGAAATGAAAAGTACCATTTCTTTTTAAAGAATTTTCTTCTCTTTATTTGTTTGTTTGTCTGTCTCTCTTTCAAGGTTGACTGTTTCAGCAAAACATTTAACTGTGTGTGTGTGTGTGTGTGTGCGCGCGCGCACATGTGTTAGTGGAGTGGGAATAACAAGATGCAAAAAATATTTTCAATTTCAATTAAACCAATCTGTCTGATTTTACTCTTGATTAATTTTCTATTGTTGATAAAACAAACTATAGAACAGCCTGTTTGATAAAGCAGTACTTTATCCCAGAATGAATATAGGGAGCTGCCTTTTAAGTTTTGGCTTGCCATATTCTAATCTGTACAAATTGATTTTTCTGCCATCAACATATTGACTCATAATAGACTTCACTTATTTTCAATTTATGAATTCACCTTCTTGCTTACGATTCTATGAAACATTGAGAAAATTATTCATAATTTCCCTCTTAAAATTTTTATTAATTATCAAAATCATTTGAATTTTAATTGTATGGGCTCTCTTTATTTGGAAGATTTTTTTGGGGAAAGAATTTAACAGGATATATTTAATTTTTACTGTAAATTTAATAAGTTACAGATTGTCATTTTTTCAAAATGAGCAATACCAAATTTGAATTGGTGCAATCTTCAACTGATCATATTTTGAGATCCATTTCTATTGATTTATTGATCTTGTATTGTTTATTTGGAATTTAGATTTTTTTTAAATAGCATTTGACCAAATGCTTTTATTTTATTTATTTTTTTATAATAAAAAAAATCTTTCAATCTTTTCAAGGTTAATAATGGGTGTAACAGATTTTTCTTATTACTGTCTGAGCAATTGGCCAGTATCCAAGGGCCCAAAACACCAAGAGGCCCAAGTAAAAAATTCTCATTTTTGAAGTGGCCGCAAATGAATCAATATGTTATAGTGAAACTTTTTTTAACACTATGAATCACTGCTGTTCTATTAATAATGTCAGATATGTTTATACTGGTATATTCTACCTTTGCAAATAAACACCCCATTAGATTTGTTAATATTCTTTGGATGTGAACCTTTAGAAACAAATGTAGGATTATACGGGAGAAGTGAATGAACTAATTATTCCTTTTTGCTTGGGACCCAGAGCACTGTCAGTCTGCCTCTGGAAAGACTGTTTTACCTATGTGCTTACACACCAACCTATCACTGGAGCATTTGGGGATATCAAAGTATTTAGTTATAGAAGAGTATGAAAAGTTCAAGCCTTTTCCTAGGGCATGAGTATAAAAGGTTGTCTGTTAATTTCACTGATCAAACTAATAACATTCATACTACTTTTACACCTCTTGCAACATTTTATATATAAAAAGAATTAATGAAATAAAAAATATTATATAAAATGATATAAACCAGCATTATTATTTGAAAAATTCAATGTATTCTGAGTAAAAGTTGGTTTCTTTTTTGCTTTGGAAGAGTGTTTAGCATAGATTTTTAATTTGTAAGACATCTCACCATTCCTACCTGCTAGTCAGCCATGTGGGTAAGATTGGCTGTATGTGCAGACACAAAACATGCCAATTACTTTGATTGTATACAAGCCAGTATACACAAACAGCCTAATGATCCATTGATTTCAGTAATGCATGCATGCAAATATACAAACAAGAAAACTGCCTACCATCTGGACACACACATGCATTCCTTTTTAACTTCTTTTTTGTTCATAACTCATTCTCTGTTTTCAGAACTGCTGAAACTTTGTCATCATATGAAAGAAAAAAAAATTAATTGAAGCTAAAACTTGAGTATTATCTTTAGTCTTCTGCAGTTTTGATGTTTTAACAAACAGAAGCCTGACAATTTTTTTTTCATTTTGTTTGTATTTTCTTACCACTTAGTTCTTCTATTTTATACAAAATCCTAGAAGAGACTGTCTTTTAGAAAGAATCAATTCTTATCCATAGTTCAGAAAAAAAAGTTCAATATTTTTTTACTTATTTTCATATTGACCTCTATTCTATTAATGATGATGTTGACTGCCACATCTTGACACATGATAACCATCTTTACTACTAAAATTACAACTCAAACATCCTGATTGATAACTTATTCAACTTGCAAAAATATTCAAGATGCATAAAATAAGGTAGCCAGACATCTGTACGTTATTGGATTATAGTGACATATACTTATACAACACTTATTCCAGTGTCTGGGTTGCCCATTTGGCTGGGGCTGTAGAATACACTGACTGCACCTCTGCCAAGGGTAGGACCCCCAGTAAGTGTCCTGGATATGACACTAAACAATCTGATGGTGAAGTTCCAGTGATGCTCGAGCTTTGGGGAATGTGGAGCACCCCTTCATTGCTATCGCTCACAGGTCCACTCTGGCCCGGAATGGTAGCACTTGATAGGGCCCTATCTATGGGTTAAATGGAACTAAACCCCATACTTATGCTAGATTGTTTGAATTAAAACTGTTTGATTAAACTGAATAGCTTAAAATATAAATGTTTTTGACAATTAAACTGTGTACTTTTGCTAAACTGAATTGTTAAAAATGGAACTGTTTTTGTCATTGAAACTTTACTTACACTGAACTGAATTGTTTAATATAGAACTGTTTTGACATTTAACTGTGTGTAAACAAAATCCATACTTATACTAAACTGAATTGGCTGAATGAGAACTGTTTGAATAAACTGAATAGCTTGAAATAGAAATGTTTTTGACTGTGTACTAATGCTAAACTGAATTGTTTGAAATAGAACAGATTATCTATATAAAAATGGATTTGGCATTAAATAACCCACAAAGGTTGATATGGCTTAAAACCCAACCGACCAATCTCTTAGTTTACATAGCTACAGCCTAGTGATAAGCAAGGGGACTATGCAAGCTGCAGGTTTTATTTTAGAGTATCTTTTAAATTTTTTCCATCAAAGGATACCTCCAAGTCAGCAGTGATGCTGAAGCTTCATTCTGTTATGAATTTGAAATTAACTTCTCCTAGAATGGTTGCTTTCATGACAGCTTTTGTCATTAGACTGGAACCCCTTCTACTCAATTCTGTTAATAGTATTGAATAAAACTCCTAAATTATTTTTATTCTTATTTACTATTTAAGACAATCTCTGTCTATTTAAATGCCTTAATTAATGATAATAACAATATTCTAGCTGAGCAATGCACAATCCATGTAGAATTTTAGAAGATTAATTTGCTTGAATATGGGATGTGCCAGTTTAAAAGGCTTTTGTTTTGTTTTTCTTAAAAACTCTTTCGTTGACTTAAAAATGAAATAGAATATGACTTATATTAGTCATTTTCTAAACTTATTTTAGCACAAGAGCCAAAGTATAAGGTACTCAGTAAGAATAACACTAAAATGTCCTGCTTGTTAACTATTACACCAAATGGAGTGCCAAGAATGTAACTTGGAGTAAATAACATTAAATAAAAATTAAATTCCCAATTTGACTCCTTGAGATATCTGTGTACCATAAAATAATCTATGTAATTATGTATTGTTTTGTATTTCATTTAATTTGTGCATTTATTTTCATTCTAAATAGAATGTCAAAGAACCTTGAAATTGAACCCACAGCCCCCATCTTCCACATCTATCCTTTCTACTCATCAGATCATTTTGATTAAACCCAATATAACACACTTCTTGTAAACAATCAAATTGTTGTTCAATGAAGTTGTTGATTGAAGAAGAAATTAACAAAGCAAATACTTTTTAAAATTCTTTTAACAATGCTTATATGCACATCTCTCTGAAAATCACATAAAAATTTGGTAAATGTCATTCATTGATGATAACATGGCCTGGAGAATTAATTAGATGGAACCATAAAAAAGTTTACATGGCAGCAGGGCTACTTTTAAATTATCATCATCATCATAGCTGTAATTCTTTTTATCAAGATGTTAGTTTTCTTTTGAAAATGTTTGATATGTGGCACCATTGGAAGTTGTTACCATTTTTTCTTTGTGTCTATACTATCCTGATATATATATAGTCTGTGGTACGCCCTGTTGGCTGGGGCTGTAGAATACGTTGACTGCACCTCTGCAGAGGGGTAAGATCCCCACCCCCAATGAGGCCACCTGTTGGCCATGGGTGGCGACCCATAAGGCGCTAGGCGGATCCTTGGTGGTTGACCAGTCATTGATCCGGCAACAGAGTGGTCAATGACTTGCAACACACCACTTTGGCTCTTACTTGGTCTGACAGGCAGTCAGATTGGGCCCAATCCGATAAATTGGCTGGTCATGTCAAGCCCTAGCACCTATATATTTTATTCCAACTGTACTTTTAAATCTGCACTTGCAGCAAGTTTCCAACCCTTATCTGTTAGTTGTTAGAAAGCAGTGGCTGAGGGTCAATTGTGTTCAGAATAGGAATTTGACCAGTGCTGAGAACTTGAAATTGGAAACGGCTCGGAAGCCTACCCTCAACTCGAGTATACTGGTCACATATCTCCCATCTCAACCAAGGCGAATGGGTTACCCCCTTGGTTCATTCCCAACACAAGTTGGACTCCATGGTGGGTGGAGGAGCGCAGGGCCTGTGAAAAATATACAGCATATATGGCTTCTTCAAACAAAAAACCCTAAACAAAACCTCTTAGAATCAGACTCGGAGAATGAGGCAGCAGTCTTCCCCAGATTCATTGTTATTGAATCTTTGGAGGAGGTATGCCTAGCCAAATTCTCCCCTTTCCTCATAGAAAAAGTAATATCTACAAGAGCTAGTCCGAAAACTGTTAAGAAAACAAGGAATGGTAACTTGCTTGTCGAGGTAGACAGCCGGAGACAGGCAGAAAACATATTAAAAATAAAAATGTTTCACACGACCAAATCCAGAGTGTGTCCACATAAGAAACTCAATATTTCCAAGGGAGTTATCAGGAGAATAGAGTTGGCATTGGCTACAGAAGACAAGATAGCATCAGCACTGGGAAAACAGGGAGTTACAAATATAGAGAGAATCTCCATCAGAAAAGGTGAACAACAAATCCAGACCAACACTTACATCCTAACATTTAATAAGCCCCAAACTCCAAACCGGCTATTGTCTTGAGAGAGTTTAGCAGTACGTCCCAGCTCCCCATGAGGTGCTTCAAATGTCAAAAATTTGGACACCACAGAGAAGCCTGTAGAGGACAACAGACATGTGCCAAATGTGGTGAAAAGGACTCAGACCATGCAGTGGAAGATTTCTTGAAAGAAATTCGATGTGCAAACTGTCAACAAGATCATCTAGTTTATGCAAGAACTTGTGCTGTTTACCAAAAAGAAAACATGGCCTGGAGAAGTGTCCTCGTGGTGTAATGGTTAAAGCGATGAACTGCGGAATCATAGTACGCGAGTTCGTACTCCAGTCGTGCTATTATGTTCACTTTCGGGCAAATACCCTTGGGAAAGGTATGAACCCCCTTATTCTCCCTCCAGCTATGGGTAAATAGTAGGACGGACTAGGTTCTTCAGCCTTGTTGAGGCAACTAGTCTAGGAGAAGGAAAACTCTGAATTCAAACCTGTTAAACTCCGCTTAAAAATTGACCTTGTGTCATATCCTGCCCGAGCGGAGGGGTTGGTAAATAGTACCAAAAAGAAAAAGAAATAATTGAGGTTAAACATAAGAGGAAAGGTTCCTTCCTGGAAGCAAGGAGAATTGTGGGGGAGCTATATGTGAGAAAGCAGCTATGCATCTGTTGTATGGAGGGTGGATAGAACTAATGACAACACCAAATATAGAACACTAGTGGAAAAATTGATCCAGCTGGAAGCCAATGATTGGCCAAAGTTTCAGGAGCACCTGAAAAAACTACACTCGGCTGAATTTTACGAAGCATCGGCTCAGCAACAAGTTGCAAATGGGGAGAGATCCAATGTTGTAGTCCAAACAAAGACACCCGTAGGATCTATAACTCCAATACGAAATACTACTAAAAATGCAAAACAGCCGTTACATAAATCACCAATCCGTCTACCAAAAAGCATTAAAGATAGACTAAAAAACTTGTCTACAATAAGATCTGAACAACTGAAACAAAAACCACAACTCCCCTTTAGCCAAACTACGAAAATACAAATGAACACCAAAGTGAATAAGGAAAGACCAGGAAGTACTTTCAAAATACCCTCATCAACAAAGTCGCCTATAACAACCAATTCTCAACAACCAACAAAACCTCTACAATCCAATTCTCAACAACCAACAAAACCTCTACAAAGGACGTATAGCATAGAGAGTATGGATAGCGACTCAGACCGCGTAGTTGCCAGCCTTAATCTTGAAGAAAAAAATCAAAAACTACAATACTTGAAACCACTTAACTGTCGGCAAACTTATAAGCTCAGCACACATTTAAATAGATATGTATATGTAAGAGATTAACAATTCAAAAAAGTGACTCACAAATGACTGATGTTAAATTCTTATTGTTACATAGAAACTCTTGCAATAATTTAACTGTGTGCAAACAAATGAGGAAAAGTAAATGGAATGATTTATGCTGCCTGCATATTTATGCCAAACTGAATTGTTCCTTATGCTAAACTGAATTGTTTCTCGATCTGATTAATGCATGGGCAAGAAACGGATCATCATCAAGTGTTATTGACACTGTCTTCAGTATCTTAACTTATATGCACATAAACGCATAAAATAAAAATATCGAAAGAAAGGATAATAAATGGTAATATTGAAAAATAATTGACACAGCATATGTTTAAGACTTTATATACAATTATATACAAAACTTCATATAGCAACAGTCAAGAAAGTTAATTTTTAAAGAGTCTCAACTCATTTGCGACACATACCGTGTCTGTGTCGCAAATGAGTTGCTGGCAAGAACAAGTTTCATATCTTTTAAGGAAATCTACATTCTTTGTTCTAAAACATTGTTCAATATTCATTCTTCTGTCGACAATACAAAGAACTGCTGATTTTTTACTTTGATTTAGGAATTAGTACCACAACAGATCTATCTCCAAGAAGTTTTAAATGAAGTCAGTAACTTTGTTCTACTTTTTACTTTCCCAGGAATGGTGGTCTCACCCTAGTGTGTCATTTATAAGATTAATTCTAAATATTTTCCTTGATGTTTATAGTGTAATAGTTATTGCCATTGGAAATGAACTTAACAACTCAAGTTGTAATCTTAGTCAACACTACTTGCTTTTCGCATAGTGCTAATACCCTTGGGAAAAGTTTGAACCCAATTATTTTCCTTCCAGCTATTGGTAAATAGTAGGGCAGACTGAGCTCTTTAATCTTGCTATGGCAATCAGTCTAGGAGAAGGAAAACTCTAAATTTAAATCTATTAAAACAATTTGAAAAAAATTCACATTGTGTCACATCTTGCTCATGTGGAGGGGTTGGGTAACTACATATACATATTTTTCTTATAAAAGTATAACGAATCTGTTGGTCAAAATGTGTTGCAACACAAAGCAGTCTTTGTATAGTTATTTACTTAGCTTAATTTAGTTTAGCATAAGGACAGAAATGTAGTGCCCCTAGGGGGAATTAAACTTGCTAACAATGGTCTGCTAGTCAAACTTGATAACTACAACGCTATATGAAGTGCCTAAAGTAGTCTTTGTGTAATTAATCTGACTTTCTATTGTCTAATTATAGAGTTCCATCTTTGATAGATGATTTGTGTTTTTTGTCTAAAGCAAAGTTGGTAATGAGTTTTTCAATCCAGTGTTGCTATTGTAATCCTATTGAGCAAAAAATAGCCACAACCATTTACAAAATATCTTTAAATATTCTTTCTACTGTTGCTGTTAAAAGATGAAAAGGTTAAACAAGAAATGATCTCTTAATTTGTATAAAATCAAATATCAAAAGCTAAGATCAACAATGTGTCTTGTTTTGTTTTGCCAGATTTGACCAACAAAGTTTGCTCTTTGGCCTTTCATATTATTATCATCAATGAAAGCTTTTCAACACTGTGCATTTAGATCAGTATTTTTTTCTAATGCAAAGCAGTGACATTTAATCAAGAACAAACAATCAATGTACTTTTACCTTAATAATTCACTTTTGACTTAGTGTGAAATAAATGAGGCTGTAATGAATCTGGGTGGACACTGGGGACAATTTTTTTTTTTTTTTTCTGGAATGGATTAATAATTCATAATGTTATATTACAGATTTGAGGCAGACTAAATGCCTAATCAAAGAGGGAACGAAGCAGAAACTGCATTGTTGAAGAGGGAATGAAATAGAAAGAAAGATGACTTCAAATCATATGTTTGTAACTTTGTAATTACATCCATTCCATCCTCTATGATCAGTTTTATGTGGTAGCACAACACATGAATCTTTAAAACCTTGTTCATTGTTATCATAACAGACTATTGAGTGGACAAAATGATTACTATGAATTGTAATGTCATTATGAGATAAATATCTTCGAATAATTTTTGTATTTTTACTCCTCCACTCCTTCAACACACACACACATATTATATATATATATATATATATATATATATATATATATATATATATATATATATATATATATAAGTAAGTTTAGTTGGTGACTGTAGTCAAGGGTATCCCAAAGTCTATCTTCTCTACAGCTACTAGGGGAAGGTGCTACTCCTTTCCCTGGATTGCTCTATTTTACTCTTGATCTGTACCTTATAATGCTGAGTGTTAAGCAAGGAGGCATCCGGTACCATTTTTTGAGTTTTGGTATGAATCGGCCTGGGATTGAACCCAGGTCTTCCGGGCCATTGGCAAACACTCTAACCATCATGCCAATGTCCGGTATTTTAATATATATATATATATATATATATATATATATATATATATATATATATATATATATATATATATATATATATATATATATATATATATATAACCATGGAAGTTTGTCTGCAACCTTGGGTTTCATGAAGTTTTACAAACAACAATCATCAAACAGATAACAAAAGAAAATAAAGAAATCAAAAAATACAGTCAAAAACCGTTAGAATTATGTACAAATCTTTGTGTGGGTTATATTTGCATATTATTGTGTGTGGACGTATAAGTGGTTTTTAGTATATGTGTGTGTGATGATACATACGCAGCGTGTGTGTGTGTGATTTCACCTTATCAGACCAGGTTCAGTTTCCAGATTAGAATTTTTTATTTTCTCTCTTGGAAAATCCTTTGTCAAAGAAAATCTGTCATGTCTCAATTGCTTCTCAGTTTTGGTCAGCTATAAAGTAGAATGAAGTTAAGCTAAGATCTAAATAGTTGGAGGTCATCTTATGAAAATCCAGCTTTGAGCTGTCCCATTTTAAATACTTTATTGGAGGATCTGATGAATTGATTTCCAAAGAATTCAAGAACAATTGACAAATGAACCCATTAGCTATACTAATTAGCCAAGACTGACTACCAAATCACTTATAATTGTATCACAAGAGGTTTAACTACTAATTGGTAGTTGACTTGTTTTATAAGATTGAGAGAACTTTTTCTCATTGTCATTTTTCAATAAATGCTAAATAAATGTTTGTTATTTAATGAATTACGTCATATATTTGCAAGAAAAATTACTGTCTTCATGCAATTAAAAAGCCAATGCAACTTTACAAAAAATATTTGTAAGATTTTCTTACTATGTTAGCTTTAAAGAAAATGTTTATTCAAACTCTGTGTGCACTTCCTGCACTTAAAAAATGCAATAGATCAAGAAAACCTTGTAAACTTTTATTGAGAGAAAATTTGCAATAATTACTAATTTAGCATAAAATGTAGTTAACCAAAGATATTTTCTAGTTGTACTAGAAAATATCTTTGGCCAACTACATTTTAATAGGTTTATTTTAAAGCAAGTTACCTGATGAAGATAGGAAAGTGGAATGATCAAACTTTACTAAAGAAGTAAAAATTAACAAAAATAGGAGCTTCTGCAAATATTTCATTGTGAACAATTGTTCATTTTTATGACAAATAAATGATGCATACTTTCCAAGTAATAACAAATAGTGATATGTTCTTTTTGATTAATGAATTCTGTTGTTAGGAAATGCTTTTGAAAATTTTCTAAAAAAATTTATTTTCTTTTTTTGATTATTGATTGAAAAATGATTGTGATTTCATACAGCTGTTAAGTGTATCTTAAAAGAATTGTTACTTTTTTAAACTCTCTCCTCCATATACTCTTCTAATTTATGGAGCAATCTAATTTCTGATGGGTTAGATGCATTGGTAGTTAAAAACCTTCTCATTTGTAAGTGGCTCAAGACATGGCTCATGTAAAAAAAAAAAAAGTACCCGAAGTGGATCTGCAGACACCACCTCCGTTCTTTTCTTCTTTCTTTTTTTATTTTTCATGAGTTTTCTGTTTGTGTAAAAAAAAAAAAAAAAAAAACAAATCAGAATTTTGGAGAAGTTTTCTTGCACTTGAATAATTACTTACTTCCTGCTGTTAATGGTGCTGCTATCATTGTTAAGCATGCAGCAATGGGTTAAATAGTATCATTACTGTTCTTCTACAAAGATGACTTTGCGATTGTATAACTCAGAAATGTTGATATGTCATTAAACAGAGATACCAAAACAAACCAAACCAGTCTTTGCTAAGACTTCTCTTTATAACAAACTACCCCCTCAACATTTCAACCAAAACCCATCATTTTCTTCTTCATAACCATTACACCAACCCCAACCTCAACTTACAACACAACCTTTCCTTCATTTTTGTCTTGTAAAATGTTCCTGCTTCTTCAGCACAGGCCTGTCTCCTATCCATTTCTGAACCTCCCCTTTTGGCTCATCCTCTCACTAGTCACAGAAACAGATGAACTTGCTTGCCAAAATAAAATCAATCCCTCTCTACTATTTTGAAAATTTTTTTATCTTTTTAATTTTCTCTTATTATTTCACCAAAAATGTTTTACATCATCACATTCCATATTAGTTACCTTGAGGTCTCTTTATTGTGTCATTACAGTTTCAGTTTGGTGCATGTCCAAGTGACATCTTCCTCATTACAGACACACATGCATGCACATACAGAAAAAATAGTGTACTCACTGGGGTGTTTAGTGCAGTCTAAATGAATTGGGCATAATTAAATGTGCATTTTTGATTATTAAAATGTGAGCCTTTTAAATTTTAATTTTACTAAAAACGGATGGCTCTTCATAAATTTAAAAAGAAGTAAAGCTTGAATTTTTTGTCAGTGACTGAAACTAAAACTTGTCACATTCACAATTTATGACAAAATTCTTTGAATAAAATATTAACTTACAAAAAAACACAGTTTATAAAATTGTTTATGCATGTTTTGATCAAAGGCTTTTGAAAATAAGACTACTTACTCTTAATTTAGTATATGCTAAATGTTACTATGCATCACTAGCAAAACTAGCTTTCTTTTTACTGAACTTTAAACATCATTATCCACCATCAAAATAACTTTCTATCTTGTAATTATTAGAACATCCTATCATAAATTCCAGCTTTTTTAGTGGGGGTGACTACCCACCCACCCATGCACACATTTTATCTTTATTTTTTCCTCACTCCTTTTTGATTTAATTTTCATTAAAGACAAATAAAATGCTTTTCTATCAAAATTTACAGAATGATGATTACATTTTACATATCAAACTAAAAACCCTCCTCCCTGTTTGTAAATTTCTTTTTACATTTCGATAAGAATTTTTGTCTTCAGGTTTTTAGATTTATCTTATTTAGAACATAACATCAAAAGTTTTGCAATATTTTAGTATATGCTAGTCTGCAGTGTATAATGCAACATTCTTTATTTTGATCTCTCTCTCTCTCTCTCTCTCTCTCTCTCTCTCTCTCTCTCTCTCTCTGCTTCCAAAATTTTCATTTAAATTGTTTTCCATTTGGAATATAATATTTGCTTTTCCTGATGGCTATGAGACCCCTGTGTTGATATGCAACATTAGATCTGAATGGGCCAGGGACAGAATGCTCTATCCAAGAAATCATTGTAGTTGCATGAATAGTATCACCTGCTGCACTACTACTATTATTACTACTACTAGTAGTAATAGTGGCTACTGCCAAAACCACCACCACCTTAAGTAATCAATATATGCTACTCTACTGAATGTATGCCCCCCCCTCTCTCTATCATACACATTGTACCATACCACTCTTCTTGGCTAATCCTGGTAAAGGGATCAATGCAACCCTACAGCTATCAATATTGCTCTACTTAATCAAATTTACAGAATTAGATTAGAACACCCCATATTGGTATTGATTGCATTTACATGCTAATTTGTTTTTCTTTCTGTTTTTATTTTTTCATTGGGAAAAAAAAAAGAATTTGCCACTACCTTTCAATTCAGTAAAAGAAAAATTAGATGATTAAAAATTCAAGTTTCAGTTCTTGTTAATTTTTTTTCTCCTCTAGTTCCTAGGTTGGCATTTTTTTTTTTTTTGTTTCCTGTTAGATAAAAAGAATTTGTGGAACTCTGTTTTTTGAATAATTGTCCTCATTATTTTTGGAAATGTAATGTTTTGGCTATTTTGACCAAATCTATTTTTATGGAGAACCCCCTCCCTTCTCCATGGTGTTATATTTTTATATTAGTGATACTGTTATATTGGAAATGACTGATTCAAGCTCCAAAGGTCTTCTTATAATAAAGCCAAGTATCAGTTCATAAGAACATATCAGTCAATTTAGTATTAAGAATCACTAAAAACTGGGTCGTCTTTGAAATTATTCTAATATTTTGTATTATCACTCAAATATAAACCGACTTTTAATCACAACATATTAAGGTCAGCTGAAAAGTTCATAGGCTGACCAAGATACTTTGATGGAATGTGAGCAAATAAAGTTTTTTTCAATATAGTCCCCCTTGCAGTCCCCACACTTCTTTCAAGAGTATTGCAATGCTTGGATCTCATTTGTCAAGAGTCCTCAACAGTAGATATGAAGTCATCATATGAACTTTTCAGCCTACCTTGTAAATGACTTGGGTTCTTCCTAGAGTTTGAGCTCTTTGAAATCCAATACCGTGATTCATGGATGAACTAGAATTGGAAATAAAGGACAGGAAAAAAATTGCTCAATACAAGTTTATCAAATGATAGAATTAATTGCTAAAATCTAATAGACCAAAGCATATTGGAAAGGATCTGAAGAAAATTGCAATCACTTTAATCTGTTGGTTATTTAAAATGTCAAACGTTTAAATTGTAAATTGAAGACTAGCAAGAATCCAAGGTTATTTCTTTGTTGGCCACTTGATGTGTTTTTCAATTTTTTGATAGCTTGTTAGTTTCAAAAGGTTTCTGCTTTTCTTAGTAAGTAGTCAAGGGAATATTCAAAATTTAATCCCACTTTGTGAGCTTTAAGTTCTCCACACATTTCTTTATCTCAAAGTTCTGTAGTATTTGGTTCAAATTCCCAGAAGATTACCAAACTCTTGTATACATTCTCTGAGAGTAGTGTGTTCTCATTAAGCTGTAGATGGTAGAGGATATCACATTTCAGTTCATTTGTCCTTTTGCTATTTCATTGGACTTTCACTACCAAATTCAAGGATTGAACTCATGACAACCAGGTAATTAGATGCCAATACTTTTATCCACTTTGAGCCAATCAACCAAAGTTGTTTTGGAATCTTAAACCTTATATCTGTTCTTTCTTTAAATAGATATATAACAAGTATTATTCAAAGTACTTTTGCAAAACATTTTATTTCTGATATTTACATAAATCTTATATTAAAAGTAAATCTTGATTGAAAAAAAACTTGCATTAAAATATTCCAGATCTAAATTATACAAAGTCCTTTTACTCTTGGCTGTACACAGTGGTAAACTTTACCACCCTTTTTATTTATTCCAGCTAACAAAGCTTACTACTTAGACAATGTGGTATGTGACAAAGGAAAATGGCCTAAACTTGTATCACATCTAATTTTATCTACATAATCTTTCTGTCATTAATAAAAAAAGGTTGGAGCAAATTCCACTGTAAGTATTGTGTCCACTAAATAAAGTCTACAAAAATCTGATAATTATCCTTTATGAAAAGGTTATTTTGTAAGATTTGTAGAAATATTTTTTAAGTTAATCAAATCCACTTTATCCAATTTTAATAAAATCTAAATAAGATATTATTCAGACACTAAATATATTAACATTTCTATTTGGTAAATCATTAGGGAAATAATTTGAATTTTTTTTTTTAATTTTAATCATTGATGCTGAAAATATGCTCTGAATTTGAAAATTATTTTTAAAAAAATCTAAAAAGAAATTTTTCATGTTTTAAAATTCTTTATTCTTCTTGGATACTTCTGAAATGCTTTTGAATGTTTTACTGAATAATTGAGAAATATCAAGCTTATGGAGTTTTTTGATTTTTTAGTATGAGATTTTGTTTGGTTTCTTTGTTTAATGGTAAATCAACCTCCATGGGTTATTTAATGCCACAGCCTACCTTATTGAAGAATAGCAGTGGTAATATTTAACCCATAGCTGAGAGGATAAGGGTGTTCATACCTTTCTCTAGTCCAAAAGTGAATATAATACTGCAAGTGGACGTCAAACTCACTATGATGTCGCAGCCCATCACGTTAGCCATTATGCCATGGAGACTCCCTGACTAATATGAGAGTAGGCTAAAAAGTTTATACGATGATACCATATCTGCTGTCGATGACTTTTTTTACCAATGGGATCCAAGCACTGTAGCACTGATGGAAGAAGTATGAGGACTACAAGAGGGACTATATTGAAAAATAAACCTCATTTGGTCACATTCCATGAGAGTATCTTATGAACTTTTCAGCCAACCCTCATACTTGTTATTTACCAAGCTTTGCTTCATCTGACACATTGGCCTTAGATTGCTTACAGTACCAGCTTTTACTGAGTATTCACCAATCTCAGAACTGAGCTGGCTGATTGATACATAATTTTGGTGGTCCAGTAGGAACCAATGTGACTTGATTGTAAGTCTATAGGTCATTATTACTTGTATTAAAGAATTTTTTTTACTTTTTACTTTTTGTTGGTTTAATAGTCTGCAATCTGCTACTTGATTTTTTTTTTTTTTTTTTTTTTTTTTTTTTTAATGATTTATTCAAGGTCCTTACTATTTCCTAAATGGTACATTTTAAGACTGAATAACTTTGATTTATTTTATCACTTATCAAATAAAATGTTTGTGCTTCACTATCAGACACATTAATGATGGATTCTTTTAACCAATTTTGATAGAATTAACTTGAATCAGTAATTCAAGTAGCTTGTGAGACTTGTGAGGTCAGATTATATCTAGTACTTTTCTTTTTTGTTTAAATCAAATGTCTACTCTTGAAATTTATTTTTTCTCTTTTTCTTCTGGCACTTTATAAATTCTAAACAGCACTCCCAAAGTTTTTCTGTTTTATTCACTTTGTTGAGGAACATTGTTGGTAATGGTTTACCAGATCAGACCTTTCATTCTAACCACCTCATCCATCTCTCAAACTAGACTGTATCAGGAGTAGAACTCCAAATGACATTAAATCTTCTGCTGCTCTGTCTTGTGCAAATGTACATTTTCTTTTGTGATTGTCAAAGGAGAAAATTAAACTAAGCTTAAAATAGAAATGTTGGATTGGCATGTACACCTTTGTTTTTGAAATTTCTTTAGATTTAGGTAAAATTATTTCTTCTGTTAAAATATCTATTTTTCATATATATATATATAATTATGTTTCTCATGCACATACACATCATGGTTTATCTTTAACAGTCAAGGCCAGATGTATTTTTTATATATAAGATCCAAAATATGCCCACATAAAATTGTATAATTATTTTATATTTTACTCATCTTAACTCAATAATTTGGCCCAGTCGGCTTAGGCTGTAGAATACACTGACTGCATCTCTGCAGAGGGATAAGACTCCTTTAATGAGTTTCCTAGATATGACACTAAACAATCAGATGATGAGGCTTCAGTAATGCCGAAAGTTTGGGGAATGTGGAGTACCTCTTCATTGCCATTGCCCCCAAGTCCATTCTAACCCAGAGTGGTAGCACCTGAAACAGTCTTATCTATGTGTTTGTTTGACATTTAAACTGTATACTTATATCAAACTGAATTGTTTGAAATAGAACTATTTTTACATTTAACTGTGTGTAAACAAAAAACTGTATTTATGCTAAACTGAATTGTTTAGAATAGAACTGTTTTTAGATTTAACTGTATCAAGAAATAACTGATGTTTAATTGAATTTTTAGTAATACATAGCAATACTTGAAAACATTAAACTGTGTGCAAACAAATGATTGATAGTAAATAGTTATTCATATCAGAAATAAGTGAAACCATTTAACTTTGTGAAAAAGAATGAACTTGGGCCATTTAAAAATCTTATCTACAAAATGTGTTTGGAAATCACATATTTAATATATATGTATAAAAAGGATTTGGTATTGAATAACCTACAATGGTTGATATGCCATAAAACCAAACTAAACTTAACTCAATAATTTAAATATCTTTGAAGTTAATTAGTTTTAAAAATAGATTACTTTTGTATTCTTAAAGCAGGTTTTAAACTGTTTTTAATATCATTTGTTTTCTTACAAAACTTCACTTACACCATTATTGATCTCTGCCAACAGATGAAATAATCTCTAACTGAAAATCTTCCAAAAATAAAGTAGCTATTATTGAAATAGGATTCAACAAAAATTAGTTAACTGAATAATTACCTAACTGGATTTTTAAATGATATTATTATTTACTTAAAATATAATGAAAAATATATTGTTTACAGTTGGTATTTGTTACCTGTAAACTTTCTTTAAATGTCAACTGAGCATTGAGTCAACTTTTTTTACCCATATGATAAAAACCTGTTCAAATCTACATGCATCGCATAAAATAGCTCAAATATGGATGACCAAAAATGACAAGATTTTATATTAATCACAAAAGCAAATTACAAAGGCTATATTTCCAACATCTAAAATAATGTTAAATAATGGGCAATATCAATGTGCATATAATTTACTAATAGCTTTTTATATCCATCTTTATGATTTCAGAAATAATTAGAATTATTCTTTCCATTTTAGAAAAAATTAAGTTGGACACATGAATTGCTGAGTGAATTGCTTGCTTCATATTTTTTTCACTAATAAGTTGGCTAAGCTAAGATTTTAGTTTCCTTTTCATTTACATAGTCACTTGATTTCAGATTATTTTGGCAATTATTTCTGTAATTTACTTTCATTGTCATGTCTTTTTTTTTTTTTTCTAATCATTTTAATAGTAAGCAAATTGAGATTTAAAAAAAAAAAACCAAAAAAAACCCCTCCCCTCCTCAAATCTGTTTTGATTTGTTTAAAGCATTTGTCAGATTTGTTCTGGTTCTGCATTTTTAAATAGGTTTTTCTTTCTTTCATTACTTTTATCAAAAAACCTTTTCAAATACAGAATATTTTTGTGCCTAATTTCTGAAGATAAGAAACAAGACTTTTATGACCCAATCCATTCTACTGGATTTTAGTTTTTATTTCTAACTTTGAATAATGATCTCATCATTTAAAATAATGATTTTTGCACTATGAAATCAGTTTCAATTGTATCGTGGAGAATAGGAGTGATGTATGAGACCAAATCATGAAGTGTTTATATTTTATATTATGTTTTTAGATATTTACAGTTTTACAAAATGAATTAAAAGTCATTTGTTCTCATCTTTTTTTTCTTCTTCTTTAACCCTTTCACTCTCACTAGGACACTGGTATTCCAGTCAAATTTTATTTTCATTTTAACCCTTAAAACTTTGTATTCAAATTAGAATTTTGCATATACAAAACTTTAAAAAATTTGGTAGTTAAAAGGTTAAAGATGGAGCGTATCTGTAAAAGGCTAGCAAAACAAAGACTTTTATTTTTTAAGATTAATTATTGCTAAACAATTTCAATCTAACTTGGTAGTAAAAGGGTTTAAGTACACAATTGTCATTACCAAACTATCACTCTAGATTTCCAGTTTCCTATCTAATGTTTGAGTGAAACTTTCTTGTTAATTTCATGTCTGCTTTTACTCACTGAAGCTACACATAAAATAATTGGGCTCTAGACCTACAGGTGTTCCTTCCACTCTCATATTAGTTACTTGTTGCCCTTTATTAAGATGCTTGTAGGTTAAAGGCATCATAATCTTACTTTTTTCTTCCATGAAAGTTTTTCTTTGATTATATAGATGTTTATTATTACTTAGTTTCTACATACTGATTAGTAAATTTTATTTTTCCCCATCTCATATCAGCCATCATCCAGCAATGTATTCATAGCAACTTCTATTTACAGACAATTTTGTTTTCTCTCTCTTTTCAATGAATTAATTCTAAAAAATCTTGTATCAGTTGGCAACATACTGAGTAGAGTTGTTTAGACCTGCCAATAATTGGTAAGTATTTCCTTTTCATTTCTAATTTATCATGTAAGGAAGCAATGTAAGTTGTTTTTTGTTTTTCACTTAGAAATGGCCAGTAGCAAAGATTAATTCTTTGTTGGATGCTGTTTTAGTCTAGCACTTCTCTTTTCAAAGGAGATTATTTTTGTCATCATTGGTCTGTGATTCACTATTGACCAAACTGATATGAATCATTTTTTTTATTTTCTGCTGAATTAACAATCTTACCGCTCTAGATTCTTTTTGAATCCAACCGTATATGTATGTGTGTGTATTTCTTTCCTATTTTAATTTTTTTCTCTTTTTATTAAGTTGTTTATTTCTTAAACTGTCTGCAACTGACTTGTAAATTGTTAGCCAAGGATTAAAAACAAATCAAAGAGTGTTTTTCTTATGCTTACTTTTTTCTCTAATATATTAAAGCTGATGATTCCAAATGGTTGAAAGAGATTGCACCTGTTTTAAAGGTGTAGCCAAATGATAAACCATTTGGACTAAAAGTGAGAATGCCTGAAGTCTTGTATCTAGAGTTTACTCTCTGCTCATAAAAGCAGATTTAAAACCAGATTGCTTGGAGGGTTGTAGATATAAGGGCATGATGGTTGCTGTTGTCATCTTAACAGTTATGTCTGCTGAGATAGTGTTATTGCACAATAAATTGATGGTACCAACTGAAAAGACCAGAGCCAGAACATGCATTTTTCTTTTTTTCAATCTGTGAAAATCTTTTGAAAAGTAGGTTAGGGAATTATCATGCATTCATTTTATTAATTGATAATTGTATTGTGTACAAGTACAAGGATGTGTTTTGGGTTTGGTTTATTTAATGGCATGTCAACTTATGATTTATTTCATGCCAAAATTTGCTTACTTTCCAAATGTTTGATCATCATCATCATGATCTAGGCATACTAATTGCACAGATTTCTTTGACCATCTCTCACCATTCATTCTTATCAGCCATTGCTCTTGGCAAGTATTCTAGATGGCATCTAGTGTACAGCTGTACAGTTATTCTTTCTTTGGGATATAAAAAAAAGTTATCAAAAATAGATGTTGATACTTGGGTCAGGAGAATCCATCAAATAATTTGTTTGTTATCCTCTTTTTTAACAATTTGTACATGAATGTTAAGCCATAAAGTATCTTCATTCATTGGATACCTACAACCTTGCCCAAAACAAATTCAAGTGTCATCTGGTCGGAAGTAAACAATATTCATCTTTATATTTTTTTAAAGTAATTGTCACATAATGTATTTCGTCTTAAATTCTTCTTATAAGTCTAGTTGGACTTTCCTATCAAATGCTTTGCTATTTCTTAAAAATTTGCCCCCACAATACTAATCTCTCTGCTGTAATATATGCCTACCTTGGTCTTCTTGATCCTCTTTAGTGCTCTGTAGGTCTCAAGTAGGATAAGCTCTTTCTAGTGATTACTCTAATCTCTTCTCTTAATCTTTATTAAGTCTCAACATGCTTAAAATAAGAAAAATGATTTGATTGTTAACCTAATGATCTGTATGAACAGCATAAGTAATAACATTGATAGAACTCTCTCTCCCTCTCCATTCAAATGGACATAGTTGAGATTTACCTACTTGATTGTATTTGACCAATTTTCTTGCAGTTGAAGTGTCTTGTATTCATTTTCTTGAAATGCAGCATGAACCATATTTCATCCAAGAGTTTTTTCAAGCATTTTGTTCTGCTTTGTTACTCAGTTCTTCACCTTAATTATTAAATCTATTTTGAATGATACATTTCACAGCAAATTTTCTAGATGGATTTTTTTCCCTTTATTTTAAATCAAAATGCCTGGAATCAGTTTATAAAAGTAATATTTTCATTTAAGAAAATCTTTTGTGTGTGTTTACTCTACCCTCTCTGCCATGAAAAAGATGTACTCTACTTAAAAATTGACTTTGTGTCACAACTAGTGTGAATTCCGTTTTTCTTCTAGATCAGTTGCCTTAAGTTAAGGAGCCCAGCAATCCTATTATTTTACCCATAGCTAAGGAAAGAGATGGCTTCATGGTTTTTTTCCAAGATCATTAGCCCAAAGTAAAATGTAAAACAGCCTTTTCTTGGGTTTGAACTTGGCTCATTGAGTCCATTTACTTGGACAATAACTGTTACAATACACACACAACTTCATAAAGAAGTTCTTTATAACTTTTTGTATTTATTTATTTTTGTCTTTTTTCAGATCATATATAATTATTTTTCCTTCATAGAAATCTGTATAATAAAACCCTCCTTCCCCACCATTTATATAAAACTTTCTAGTTTTTGTCTTGAATATAAAACTGATGTTATTTACCATACAACATTGTTGTTATAGAACAGATGTGATTGTTTATGTGTCCATATATATAGCCATACTAATTAAACAGCCTTTTCTTTATCATAGACTTCAGCGAAATTTTTGGTCAAATTTTAAATTTAAAAAGTTACAAATAAAAACTTGTATGTTTTCAGACAAATTTTTGTAGGAATAAATCCTTCTGACTCAAAAGAAATTTCTCTTCAATTACAGATATATTTTTTTATCAAATTGTTTTAGTTTATAAAAAACATTTAAAAGAATTTTGTCATAGGTGTATCAAAAAGAGTATGCTGCCATTTCAGCAATGCTCTTATTTTTAATCTCTTATGAGATTTTGATGCTTAACTTTTTAAAAAAGTAAAAATATCTTTATTTGGAATGATGTGGATAATAATATATCCAAATAAATAAGAGTTAATAATGAAAAATTATGTTTTTGAATTTTCCCCAGAGGATTGAAAAATCTGTAAATTGAAATTACCCAGACCTCATCTCTCTGGGTAACAACAACATGCTATTTCTCTTTTTATTTTCTCTTCTCTACACTTAGTTTTCTTTTCACCCTATTCCGTTCTCCTCTCTACCTTCAGAAAAATGATAAATATTGCATATTCTCCCCCAGTAACTTTAAATTATAAATTCTGCTATTCAAATTATGTTTTGATATAAATTCACAAACATTGCATTTAATATGCAAGTTTTCAGAATATTTTCAATTAATAAATGTGTTATTTATTTATTCATTCATGAATTTAAATTTGAATTTATTTCAGTTGGAAGTTAATCATGCAAATTTTTTCTTTTCTGAAATATTTAAATATTTTATTTATAATTTGTTCCCTGTGTTATTTGTTATTTTTTTTAAAAAAATAAAACACCTCTCCTCCCTTGATTCACCTAATTTTGTATTTTTATTGTTGATTGTAATGTAATGGCCCCCTTGTTTGTTCCCTCTTCCAAACGTTTTTCTAATACCTAACTTTAATATTTTCCTGTCTTTTCTTTCAGACCAAGTGATGGCACTCATAGACAAAGCCAAGAGCAATACTTTAGTGCACCTAACAGATATCTACAGCATTCCACGAAATGAGCATGAACAACATGTTGAGGAGCTATTCAACAATTTGGCCAAATATTCCAAACACAATGCTACCATCAGTACAAGTGTCACCAAATTCTTTGACCAACTTTTACCGCTTGTATTCAGATATACTGTGAATGACCCTTCGGTGACTGATTACAAGGAATCCTTTAATGACTGCCTAATGAATATACAGTCCAGCTTACAGCCACCCCCATTTGGTCCTTTTGTTCGTAAGCTCATCCATGACTTGTCTCTGGCATTTCGTGCTTCCGTCTCATATCAGGAAGCTCTCTCAGACTTTATTGACTTGATTAATCAGACAAACCAAATCAAGATTGAAGAAACCTGTAAGGAAGGACTGACCCAAATGCTCTTCTGTTCTCAATGCAAAGGCTACATTGATGTCAAACCTTGCAAAGAGTTTTGTGAGGATGTCCTGCATGGCTGCTTTAGTAAAGTGATGGAAATCTTTACTGAATCAAAAAAAGTTATCAAACAATTTCAACCTTTTATTAAAGTTATGAAAGAAGAACATGGCTTGGAAGTTGTAGTGAAATCAGTTCTTCGAATTATATCAGAAGGTATCATGCACGCAATGGATAAAGCCCCAGAATTTACCCCACTGGTCAGTACTCTTCTTTTTTTCTTTCTTTTCTTTTCTTTTTCTTTTTTTTTTATTTGCTATGTTATTATGTCGCTATGTATAACAGTTGTTTACTTTCAAATCTTTTTATCTGTTGAAATAAAATTGATCTTTCAACCTAGTCCGCTGGGGCTGTAGAATACATTGACTGCATCTCTGCAGAGGGGTAAGACCCCCCCCCCGACAAGTATCCTGGGTATAACATTAAACAATCTGATGGTGAGGCTCCAGTAATCCTGGAGCTTTGGAGAATGCTGAATACACTTTCATTGCCATTGCTCCCAGATTCATTCTGGCCTGGAGTGGTAGCATCTGAAAGGGTCTTATCAATGGGTCAAATATTGCTAACATTTAAATTGAGTGTAAACAAATGATTTATGCTAAATTGAATTGTTTGAAATAGGACTATTTGATCACTGTGTTTAAACCTATAACTGATGTTTAATTGAGTTGTTAGTGATATATAGCAATACTTGGAACCATTTAACTTAGCTGACTTATGTTTACAAATCATATATATAATGTATCTGTATAAACTGGATTTGGCATCAAATAACCTAAAATTGTTGATATGCCATAAAACCAAACCAAACTGAAATTGATCTTGGTGGAAATCAACACAATTCTTTTTCATAAATTGCAAACTTTTATGTGTGTTCTGCTGATTTTTATCATTTTTACTGTCAATTTAATGTGGTTATACTTTATGGACCATCCATCATAAACTATGGGCAATTAATACACAAATGTTCAAATGATGAATTTTCAATGCCCAATTTTGAAAAAGAATAAAAAATGGGGAAAATTTGAAAATGAATAGAAACCCTTACAGGATTTCAAATTGGGATGAAAAAATACAAGTGCCATCATATGCTATCTAAGACTATGTGTTGACTTTTGCAGCTGGTAATTGCCTAGCTTTTGCCAACTTTTTACTCCTACAAAATTTGTGTAGAACCTCCCCCACCTTCTGCATCGATATTAAGCTGAAATTTAAGTCTCAGAAAATCACATGATAAGCAAGTATACATGGTACTGAGATATTTTTTATTAAAATCATTGTTTGAAATCCTTGAGAAATTCTTTGGTTTACATGCGACTAAAATAATTGTAATTTCTACTTCTTTGCAACTAATTTTCTTCAAGGACAGATTTTGTTCATCTATTGACAGAATATTTTTCAGTCTAACAGATTTCAGCTGTTTCAAAGCAAATGTACCAAACTTAAAAAAAAAAAAATAGATAAATAAATAAATTTATTACCTTAGATTTGTACCTTTAACTGCTTAGAAGCAGGTAAAGTTGGATTTCACTTTTTTTAGAATGTTGTTATTTGTAAGTGATCCACTTGCTAACTCATTATTGGTTACGTTGTTAGATTAAATATTTCCCCTTGTATCTTATTTTACTATTGTAGCAAATAAAGTCATTAGTCACTTTGTAAATTACTTTCTTTATGACCACTAATAATGACCAGTGACCTAAAAACCCAATTTCTATTTTGGCATCAACAAATGGATAAATCATGATATTGTATTGTTTGGACAATGAAGATGAAATAGATAAATAGAAATCTAATTTGGTGCCAGTTTCATATCAACTTGATATTTAAAAAATGGTCATGTTTATTCATGGACCATTTAGCTATGGCAGATGTACAATAAAGACATATCATCTTAAAATTAGATAATATTTGATGCCTAGAATAAAATATCTTGCCAGTTGTAATGATTATACTTTGTTTTGTGCTGTTTTTATTATTTTGGATAAAAAAAAAAATGAAATCTTGAATTATAAACTATTAGTAATTACAATAGTTTGATTATTCAAATTAATAAAACTAATATAAATAGAATTATGGACACTATAAGTCTGTTAGTTTATGATTCATGTGTTTTACACAACTTGCAGATACCTACTCTGCCATAATTGCATCAAGCAATTTTATGCAAAAAACTTTTCATATTTGCAATTTATCTATCATTTTATATTATATAATATGTTAGAATAATGTAGACACAGTTAATGGTGTTTGGTGACTGTCAATTTCTTACCTGCGTGATCATCAGACTAATTCTAACATATCCTCTATTACTGATATTGAGCATTCTTTATTTATAAATATAGCAAACTACATTACTAACATATGTATTGGTCTGATGATCACATCAACAAGACACCAACAATCACTAAGTGCTGTTGACTCTGTCTGTGCTATCCTCACTTAGATATATGATCTGTACCTGATATCAAGTACTCTTTATTTAAAACTTAATAAACATATATATATTGATGACTACCATATTTTGACAGATAATAGTCATCTTTACTACTAGTATTGCAACTTAAAGACCCTGGCTTGAATTTTGTACAGAACTAATGGGATCCACCTGTAGAATGTTTTTTTTATGAATCTTCCTGTGTCTTTTTAATCCAGAACTTGATTTACACACTTTACCTCAAACAACAGGTATATTTCTATGTAGACAAAGTGAAATTGAAAGTCTATAAGTTTCTTGATATTTTAAGTTACTTATAGGATTTGACAATGGTAGAATTGGTATTCCCAATTCTCAGAACCACCTGACAGATTCCAAGATGAATCATACTTATATAAAGCACACTTCAGTTCTGTATATTGTATATTTTTCTTTTCAAACACAGTACACCAACTCTAAAAAAATTTAGCACCAGTTATTTCTATCTAATGTTTTTCCTTCCCATCCTTTGACATCTATTTCCAAAGACTTCAAGTTTTATTTGAGACAATCTTTATATCTTCTTTCTGGGTTTATGCTAATAATGTTTTCTATTAGCTCAGCCAAGTAGAATCATTTAGAGGATTTATCATCGTTCATGTGGACAATGTATCCTTCACAACACATTTGATTCTTGATTATCAAACATATTTATGCTCAAACAGCTAGATTTCTTCAGTTTCAGTATGGGGTACAAAATTCTCCCTGGATTTTTAAACATTTCTGATGAACTCTCTTGAGCATCTTTATATGCGTTTGATATGTTGTCTATTTTTCCTCAAACTACAATATATATATATATATATAACTGAATATATGTGTTACAACCAAACAGGCAACATTACCACACTAGACGGAGCCTCTCTGAGGCTAGTGGACAAATTCACCTACCTAGGAAGTAGCGTCTCATCAACCGAAAACGACATCGACACACGACTGACGAAAGCATGGACGGCTATAGATAGGCTCTCAATCATATGGAAATCAGACCTGACCGATGAAATGAAGCGCAGTTTCTTCCAAGCAGCGGTTGTATCGATACTGCTATATGGATGCACTACATGGACGCTAACTAAACGGCTGGAGAAGAAACTTAACGGCTACTACACAAGAAAGTTGAGAGCAATATTGAACAAGTCCTGGCGACAACACCCCACGAGACACCAACTGTACGGCCACTTGCCTCCCATCACGAAAACTATACAGGTTAGACGAGCCAGACACGCCGGACACTGCTGGAGAAGCAAGGACGAGCTCGTAAGTGACGTACTCCTATGGACCCCCACATATGGCCAAGCAAAAGCATGATGACCAGCCCGAACTTACATACAGCAGCTATGTGAGGACGGGATGTAACCCAGAAGACCTGCCGGAGGCAATGAATGGTAGGGAGAAGTGGCGAGAGATGGTCAGGGATATCCATGCTAGCGGCACGACATGATGATGATGATGATGATGATGATGAGATATATATATATATATATATACTTAAAAGTGTTTAATTCACTGTTTATTGTGTTAGTCTGAATTGAATTACTAATGAAGGTAACTACAGGTAACCTACTTGTTGCTAATCAATATTTAACAGATAAGAGTGATGGATGATTTAGTGAATATTTGAATGCTTATTCATATTACCAGATGAGGACACAATAAGGAAGTAGAAATAAAAACTGCAATATATAATTCACCACTTTTGTTTAATTAAATATTGAACAGCTCCATATATGTTATTAGAAATTATCTTCATTCTTAATCTGTTAAAATTTTCCTCTGTCCATGATTTATCAGTTGAATCCTTATGGGAATAGAGAGAATTTAATTCCAACTTTTAAACATTTGTCTGAATTTCCTTTCCTTAACTTTCTATAACTGGGTCACTGGAAAACCAAGTTTATTCTTGTCATGGCTAAATTGAGAAGATAGTTTTAAAAACTTTCATCGCCATCATCATGGTGGAGTGATCTAAAGATGTTATTAAAAAATGGTTAATATATTGACAGTTGGTTATTAACTGTTATTATCATTTTATTAATTTGAGAGTGCTTCACATCAGCATTTGCTGATGACTTTCCACTAGAGTCTCAGTGACAGCAAGTCTCCTCAAGTCTCCAGGACTCTAATATTCTGGCAGATCTCAACAATGCTGTAGTTTGGATGGTCTCCATGTGTCCTCTTATTTCTAAATCCTCCAGATCCTGTACTAGTCCTCTTATGACCATACAGAGCATACCAATTACAATCTACTATTTTGTTGTATCTTGTCTATTCTTATTTTGACATAGTCCTTATGGCTTTGTGTGTGTGTGTGTGTGTGTGTGTGTGTGTGTGTGTGTGTGTGTGTGTGTGTGTGTGCACTACTATCAGAATAGATTCAGTTTCTCTCTTGAGGTTTCCCTTTCTTATCTTCATGAGAGATTTCACTTAGTTGTCACTTGAAGTGACCATACAGTTGTTTTTCTTCCTATTTTCGTTTCTGGTTATTTTTTATGCTTGTGTTATCTATATTGTTTCTGGTGGCTGTAATCAGACTTCCTTCAGTCTTTTCAATGTAATCTATTTGTCATTTTAACAATGCATTGACCCTATCTTGAATGCTGGCGAGTCCTCTTCCTCCTTCTTTTCTTGACACATACAGTCTGTCTATATCTCTGGGATGTAAGGCCTTATGCATCATCATTAGTTTTTTTGTTCTCCGGTCCATTTGTTGAAGTTCTTCTCTCATCCACCTTAAGAATGGTCTTGAGTATCTTTTACGAGGGACAAAGCCCAGGTATTTATCCCTTTGATAAGTATTTTTGCTATGTAGTTTGGTTTCAAATAGTTTTCTCGTTCTCCTGAGGTATTTTTTAATTTTTTCTTTCATCTCTACGTTTGATGGTGTCTGCTTCTAGTATTCCCAAGTATTTGTCAGTTTCCTTTTCTCCATGCGTTCTTATCTTTTCTTGATTTGGTAGTTCTGCTCCTTTTGTCATTTGTCATTTCCCACTTTTCATTATCAGCATAGTACATTTTTCTATGCCAAATTCCATCCCTATGGTTTGACTGTATATCCTCACTGCCTGTATTAGTTTCCTTTTTTTTTTTCTTTTCATTTTTTGCAAACAATTTGATGTTGTCCATGTACATTAGGTGGTTGATTTTTTTTTTTTTTTTTTTTTTTTTTTTTCCCTGCAATTTATGAACCTTGTATTCACCAGTACATTTTTTAAGTATCTGATTGAGTGGCATCATCGCTATCACAAATAGTAATGGTTATAGTGCATCTCCCTGGAAGATTCCTCTCTGGATTTTTGCCTCAGTTAAGTTTTTTCCTTTTGCTGTCATTTCTGCGCTCCAGTTATTGTTGATGTTGTTATGGTAGTGAATAGAGGAGATGCCTCTTTGGGCATCTCTACTAACTATCTTCTCACATCAACTGTTAAAAAAATCTTTGCACTGAACATATTCAATATTCATAAAGTTTATACTGTGCAAATTCCGTTAAGTAATTCATCCAATAGTTCTCAAAAATGCCCTCTTAAATTTTTTTTTCTTCTCATTTTTTTCTGAAATAATTCTATTTAACCTTTAAAATTTTTTACACTATTTCTATTTTTGATCTGATAAGGCAATTTGTTCCAAAAATATATTACTTTATTAGCAAAAAAATACAATAGTTTAGTAGACCTATTTTTTTAAATTTATCTTGTCAGTAAATTTTCAGTTTAAGGATAAATATTGAAAAAATGTCTATTATAGTTAGAAATTTCATTAATTATTTTGAAATTTTGAGTAGGTCACCTCTCATTGTTCTTTCTACTAAAGAAGTTAAACCTAATTTCTCTAATCTCTTCCTGTTACTTTCTTTTCTATTGAATGTGCTTCATTCCTGTTGGTATCTTTTATTGCTATCTTTTCCCTCCTGAAGGCTATATATGAATTTACCCAACCCTCTTCACAAGCAGGATATGACACAAGGTCAGTTTTGTGTTTGTGTATATATATATATATATATATATATATATATATATATATATATATATATATATATATATATATATATCCTAGTTTAATCTAAGAGAACTTTGAGATGTTGCCTTTATGCACCCTCACACACCATTAGAAATATCTTTCAATTTTTATTATTCCCATCAGTTTTCTTTCCCCAATTATTCACAGATATGAATCAGTCTAATTCAGTCCTGACCCCTGAGGAAAGGAATATTTTCTAAAAAGTTTCTGATCTGATTTTACCCCCACTCCCATGTTAGAGGTGAGTTACTTGTTCAAAGGCTTATGCTCTTTGTACTTGTTTTTATTTATTTATTTTATTTTTTAGATGATTTTAAGAAGACTGGGATATTTTTTTCTTTATCCCTTTTTTTTCTATTCTACATTTCTAAAAATTGAACTTCATTGACTTTATTAAATTGCTTTGAGTATTTTAAGATTTTTGCAATCCAATAATTTCTTGAAATATGCCTCAAATGAGGCTTAATGTTTTGATGATAGGCTAAGATAGGATTTGAAATTGGCCTTAATTTCATCTCTGATAACTTTGGATTAAACTATCATAAGGTGTAAAGAAGAAAAGCTGTTAGTGCTTTTTTGTTGGGCTTTTTTTTTTTTTTTTTTGTATTGTAGTTGTAAAGCTTTTTTGTTGAAAAGAGGTCTTCTGAGTATTCAACCTAAAAAATAAGTGAGAACAGAAGAAAATGAGAAGAATGCTTTTTGAATATTACCTTTTTTCAATCATTTGAGCAATTGAGTTTAATTATTCTACTATTTTGGCTTATAATTTAATGCTTTCTTTATATTTGGCCAATAAATGCTATTCAGAAATTCCTTCATTAAAAGCCTAAGCAACTTTTTGACTGAAGAATGCATTAAATGAATCAGTGGAAAAAGGGCAAAGTCATGACAAAAAGATATTTTCCTTTTTTTTTAATCAAGAATAATCAAGCTATCATTTTGCCGTTCTTTCTCATTGGTTTTCTCTCTCTCTCTCTCTCTCTCTCTCTCTCTCTCTCTCTCTCTCTCTCTCTCTCTGCATATTTATGTCTCTTTCTCTCCATTTTCATTTTTATGCTCTGTGTGTTGAGAGAGAAAAAGAATTCTTGTATATGTCAAGATGCAATTTCATTGGACCAAATTTCCAGTGCTGCAGCTTTTTGAAATAGCAGACATTGCTTTTTAGCAATTTAATGGAAGCATATTTTATTGAAAGCCAAGAAAAGCAAAACCTTCCTACCCCCTACCCTTGAATCTATTATAACAAATTTGTATTCAATGTTGGAATAAAAGAGACATAAGTTTTTCTTTCTCTCTTGCTTAATGCATATGTTTCTTCTAAAAGAAAATGATGTAAAAATAACATTTATGTAACACTGGCCTTGTAAGCATTAGAGAACACTGATGAATACCCATTCAAATATTTCTGACAATTATTTTTACATTTTTTTTAATTGAATCAAACTCTGCTATTTTAAGATTATTATATAATCAAGTTCATTGCATGTTATTCAGGTGGAAATGATGACAATTGTTACCCATCAATAAATCATAATCTGGAAAATAACATAGAAAATAACATTGTGGTCATATATAATAAATCTGATCTGGATTGGTCGAGGGTAGAAAACATTCTTTCTGATTTATTTATATATCGATTATGAAATAAAACATTTTAAAAACTACCTATTTCATTTTTCTTAAATTTATAAAATTACATGTTGCTCTTTCAAATAATTAATGTAGCAATGAATTTGTATATTTAAAGTTGGATTTTTTTTATATTTAAAAAAAACAAACAAAAACCCTGAAAATTTTCAATGCTCTGCAAGATGGGTTAGTCTCTTTTTGTCAGGTCTATGTTCTTTTAATATATTGAATGTGAATTTAATATCAAAGTACACTGTGCAATTAACTAAATGTAGTAATTGTGATTAGTAAAACCATTTGGTAATTAGATTCCTCATCAGGAAAGGAAGTCTAAATGATTTCTCTTTGCTAAAGTGACTGTAATTAATGCATAATTTTTCCTCCCATTTTTTACTGACTCTAAAACTGTCGAAATGGCATAAGCAAATTTCTTGATTATTAAAAATCACTAAAGATGATCAAAATCAAATATAAAGCAATCTACTTTTTTATCTTACAGAAAAGATATAACTTCCATCCCATTTACACATACAAGCAAGCAATCTCATATTTTTTTTAAATTTTAAGGTTCTCTTTTTTCTTTCATTCCCTCTCTCTCTCTCTCTCACCCTATATTTCCTCCTTTCAGCCTGGCATAAAGTTCTTGAGATGATTACACACATTGAGACAATCATAATAAATAAAATCTCTGCCAAGAGAAATAAAAATTCTTAGGATATAATTTGCATTTAATTAAGTAAGATTGCTATGTAGTTTGGGCTACATCTTCATAATACCATATTTCTCTGCATTTACTGCCCCCCTCCTATTTAGTTAGTCTAAATAATGTCACTTTACTTCACAAGAAAATGACAGGATTATTTATATATGGATCAGCTTTTCTTCTGCTTAACTTAGTATTTCCAAGTTGCTTTTATCAAATTGCTAAAGCAGCAAAATGCTGTTTATATATCACTTGTCTGTTTACATTTGCATTACACATTTAAATAAAGTTCACTTTTATTTTAAATACAAGGGTTACCTGAAAAATTCATATGATGATGCTATATCAGCTGTTGATGTCTTTTTTTGTCCAATGGGATCCAAGCACTGCAACACTAATGAAAGACATGTGTGAGCTGCAAGAGGGATCTAAGTTGAAAAATGAACCTCATTTGATCACATTCCATGAAAGTTGTAATTTACTAAACCTTTTGTTTAGATGTGGCACAAGACCATGTGAATGGGGCACCCAATGAGACTCAAACTCGCTCGTGGAGGTTTGCTAGTTTTGCTTGCTAACCATTGCACCACCCAAGGTGCCCACATTCCATGAGAGCATCTTTGTCATCCGACGCTCATATTTGTGTGTGGTAGACCTGGTGGACCATGCAGAAAAAGACATACTTTTTATTTTGATGTGAGAGATCTAGGGATTGTGCAATTTCAAGTTCCCCAAAATAATTTCTTTTAACATTACTCACCAAAATGTCTTCTTTTTCTCTTAACATTTTAAAGCGTCACATGCCTAACTGATTTTTAGAGGAATTTTTGACTGTGAATAATACCCTTTGTCATATTACAATGGTGGTTATAGTAATGGTGGTAGTGGTGGCATTTTTATCATTATTATTCCTTATATAAATCTAATTTTATACTTAATGGATTTTTTTCCTTGCATGTGTCATGGCTCATTTAGTAAACAGTTCTCTTTTTAACCAACTGACTCTAATTTCAAACTAGGTAAATCAATGTTTCCTTTACAAAAGTTTTCAAATACTTCATGCCCATTGTACCTTGTCTCATAATTGTATTTGTCTTTGTCTGCATATGGTCTTCTGCAGTGACACTGGTTCAGGTACCTTCAATGAAAAATTACCTTAAATTTTTTAATAATGCAGCCTACCTGATGATGAGTTATGTCTCCTCATGTGGCCCAATTCTAAGAAAAGGTTGCCAATGCCTGTCTTAGATGATGGATCTTTCTCTTAAGATAGTTGCATAGTTTCCATCAATGCCACAATAAGCATTCAATGTTGGTGGGTAAAGTGATTTTTTATTTTCAAGACAAGCAGGCTCTCCCCATTTAGAAGATTGACACAATACAAATTTTTCTTTTGCTTGCTTAGGAGCTGAGATAGTTTAGCATTTTTCATTAATGCTATTGTTCAATCTTCGGTAAAACGATAGAATTTTCACTGAAAGCAGATCCTCCATATTTGACTTGTACAACAGAATCTTCTTATCCTCTTCCTTATTTACTTTCACTAAGTCCTAAACAGAATTAAACTGAGCTTTATATATATATATATATATATATATATAATCATCATTATGTTGCACCACCATCATGGATCTCCCTGACTCTCTCCCACCACCCTTCTCTATCGTCCATCACTTTCGGTAGGTATTCAAGGCTACATCCTGTATCAGCACAGAGCTGTTGTATGTAGGCTCTAGTTGATCGTCCTGCCTTTGCTCATCCATGAAGGGATCCACAAGAGTATGTTACTTATGAGTTCGTCCCTACTTCTCCAGCTGTGTCCTGCATGTCTGGTTCGTCTAACTTGGATAGTTTTTGTGATGGGTGGTAAGTGGCAGTACAGCTGCTGCTTTGTGGGGTGCTGCCTCCAGGACTTGTTCAGTATTGCTCAGCATTCTTATGTAGTTGCTGTCAAGCTTTTTCTCCATGTGTTTAGTTAGTGTCCATGTTGTGCATCCATACATCAGTATTGATACGACTGCTTCTTGGAAAAAACTGCATTTCATTTTATCAGTGAGGTCTGACTTCCATATTACTGATAGCCTATCGATAGTTGTCTATGCTTTTGCTAGTTGCATGTTGATGTCTGTCTTGGTTGACGAGACACTGCTTCATAGGTAGGTGAACTTGTCTACTTCAGAGAACTACCGTTAAGAGTGGAGATGTCACCGCTTTGATTAAAGCGCATGTATTCCATCTTGTATGCATTGACATGGAGGTCTATGCCTGCAGATGCTCATTCCAGACTATGTAGCGAGGTTTCAGCTTGGGCACGTGTATTTGCCAGAAGCGTTATGTCATCAGCATAGTCTGCATCTGTAATTGTTTGAGAAGGGTATCTTCTGCTTCTTTCCTTTGTCAGCTTGAAACTGTTGTCTTTCATTTTATCAATAGACATTCTAAGCATGTAGTCTAGACAGATGATATAGAGGTATGGGGCTAATGTGCCTCCTTGCAGTACACCTGCTACAATGTTGAAGTAGTCTGTGTTTCCATCTGAGGAGTGGACTTTTACATTCGTGTTTCTATATAGCATCTTTATGGCTGCGATGGTTTCTTTGGGTAGGCTGTAGGTGAGTAGTATTTGCTCCATCTTTCCTCTGTGTATGGAGTCAAAGGCCTTGGCGAAGTTGAGAAATAATATTGTTGACTGTAGGTTTTTTACACGTACACCTTCAAGAATTCGACGGATAATCAAATTTTGTGATGTCATGGATCCATTTCTCCGAAAGCCATTTTGGTTCTTTCTAAGTATGTTCTTGATTTTGGGTTCTATGCAGTTGCGTAGTAGAGCTTTGTATATCTTGGCCACTATGGATGTAAGGGTTATACCTCAGTAGTTCTTGGCTAATCCGAGTTCGCTCTTCTTAGGGAAGGGGTGGATGCATTCCTTTGTCCATATATATATATATATATGAGACATATCAAAAAGTAAAGTTTGTAATACTTGTAACATTCAGAACAGTCTTAGTATGTAGTGTATGCATATGTGACATCCATATCCAAGTTGACCATTACAATAAAACAGTAGACAGTGGTTAAACAGTGGTTCAATATTTAATAAGATTTTGCATGCCAAAAAAAATCCAACTAAAATTAACCGTGAACCTGTGGCTATGTATAGTGGACATGTAATGAGCAGGTTGCAAGTATCTATCTGGTGTTGTGTATTCACCTAGGAGTGTACAAATTTGCAGAATGGCAAGCCTCATATAGAGCATCCGCGTTCATCAACAACAAAAGATAATATTGTGTGCATTGAAGCTTTAATTTAAAATATCATTTTCAATATATACTTCATGATATGGTTGTGGAATATGATCTAACAAAGTCTGTTGTCCATCTATAAAATCATCCACAAGAAGTTGGGATATCAGAAAAGTAACACACTCATTGGGTCCCAAAGCAATTGACTAAAAAACACAAGTTACAAGGGCATGAATTGGTATGGTTGAGATATTTTACCCCATCCACCCGACTTGGCTCCTTCTGAATACCTATTTAGGCTCCTCAAACAGCATTTATTCAGAAGTTCTATATAGATGTCACTGTTGTTGTTGCAGGGATGTAAGGATGGCATCAGTCATTTGGTATCACCATCTTCAAGAAGAGCATTCATACTCTTGCACACTGATGATATGGGTGCATCAATTTTAATAGTTACATTAGAGAAAGGTAGCATAGTAGTACTGATAACATATACATGTTTTTTTTTTATAGTATTAAACATGTTTGATTTGTAAATATTTGTGTCTTACTTTTCAGACATCCCTTGTATATCTCCTAGTTTATTTGTTACCGAAGTAGTCTCACAGACTTGTTCACTGGCTTAATGAGTTTGTTCCCTACTTGATGCCTCATTTCCATTACCTTGTACCAGACAGATTTAGTTGATAACTGTATATACTCATTATCATACACGCATTAAGTAAATAATATTCAAAACTATTGTCAGCATCTCTATTGTCATGTTCTGTAGGCTCTTGGCACTATTATTCTCATTAATTGGAGATTTTTAGCTAACATTATCAATAAATTATAAGAGTTTGTAGTATCAACTCTAAATACAAAGAAAAAATGCTGTTTTTAATTTTCAATTTAATTTTATTTGTTTTTTGTTGTTTTTTTTTCAAAAGGCTTAAACAGATATTGGTGGGCAAGTTTTAACTTCTTTCTAGAACAGCTAGTAAAGACCAAACTCCTTATCTAGAGAGAATCAGATCTGCTGTCTCTTATACAAATAAGTAATCTCTCTCTCTCTTTCTTTCTTTCTTTGGGTAAGCTTTTAGGTATGAAAGAACTTTATGCAAAAAAGGTTAAACTATGTTGCATCTTTCTATGTCCTTTCAGATTTATCAACAATAATACTTTTTATCTGCAGAAAATGTCACATCACCAAAGGCACTGAGATATTTTCTTTTTTTTAAGAATAAAAGACGAAACAATCCTTGTTGATTAGAAGTTACCAATTAAAATGAAAATGCACTCTTCTAGCTGCTATTCATATTAATATTAATATTTTTAGCTATTGATTTAGGCGTACAGTACACACTGCACCCAAATTGTACATTGTATTCTTCATTACATTACCAAACCCAGACTTTTTATTAATTAATTTTTTTTATTCCAGTTCATTCTTCAGCCATAATAGTTAAGCTTCTTTGAGTTGTCATACCTTTTTCTTCCCACAAACCATAGCCTCCACTCTCTCTCTCTCTCTCTCTCTCTCTTTCTCTCTGTCATTATCCTTCTCATCATCATAAATAACTTCATGTTACATTGAGAGGTTGGATTCCCTCTGGAAGCTCCATCAGCTTCTTCAGCTATATTAAAAACAGCTTTCGTCTGAAATAGAACCTCTCTCCACTTTCCATTTATCACTGGGGAGGTGAGGGGAACAATCTAAAAGTGAAAATTGCCCTGGAAACAAAAGATTTTGTTAGAGATTTCCATTTTTACTTATGTGAACATTGAAAATAGAATTTCTTTCTTCAATTTTCTTCTTTTTTTTTTTTTTCATTTTCAGTTTTTTTTATACATTTGTGAAATTAAGAAATATACATCTACTGTATAGTATGCATATTTTCAATGATGTGTCCAACTTAGAAAAGCAGCCTATAGATTGACCTGAGTTTACTTTTACTCTCTTCCTATTCATGTTATCCTTCTCTTTTTTAAAATTTTCCTCTTGATGAATCTACTGAAATTCCCTTAGTTTTCTATAATAGTTCTGCCAAATCCTGAATGCCACTACCAGTCCCCCACCACCACTTGACAATCCTTTTTCATGATACCAATAGTTTGTCTTTTACTCTAAAAGAAAAAATCATTCAATATAGCTTTACCAAAACTTACCTGCATCTCTGATTATATGTATTATTACATGAATGTGGATTGTTTATTTAAGCAGTACTTACTACCATCAATCTGTATATGACTAATATTCTCATTATGTTTGTGTGTATGTGTGTTGTCACCTGAAATCAGCTAAAACCGTATGCCATTGTGAGATTTTATAAACAAAAATTCTCAATATAATGGATGACTATGAAATGCTAATCAAAATCATTCATTCCTTTCTAAATAAAAGTATCAGTATCATCATCACAAACCACTGTTACAACAGAAATCTCACAGTTTTATGGTTTGGCTCATTTCTTTAAATTCTGATTGTCCTTTTCATTTTTTTTTTTTTTTTTTTTTTTTTCAAACAGCTTTAAAAGCCATCAAAAATTCTTGCAGTTTTTTTTTTCTTTTTCCTTTATTTAGTTTTATGCCAATACAACAATAAATGACAAAAATTTGTTTTAAGATGATGGCAAATGATTGTTTTTAAAGATAAACTTTTTCTCGTTCTTATATCTTAAATAGTCCTGTTCATTGTATACATTTCTGGAAAGATTGGTGATCATCTTTACTTTTTTATGCACCTTATTTTTAAAAAGGCTAATAATGAATGAGGTTTTTATTACTACTCATTAATAAAAAAAAATAAAAGAAAAAAAAAGAATGAGTATTACTATAATAGTTAGAAATTTTTATTGTCCAATAATTAAGATGACTTTGAATCAAGGAAAATGACTGGAAATATATTTTCTTCTCACCATTCCACTTTGTTCATCTATCTTCATGATTTTCACTTTCCACTACATATCTAGAAAATATTTTCTTCATCGGACTAAGTATAATAAAGCTTATTACAGTAGTTTAGAGTGCCATTCTTGCTGCAATAGCAGCGGCAGCAGGTACAGTCAAAGCCAGTGAGTTTTGGATATCTTGCGCAGACACTACATCTGACTTGCTTGATATTGATCTCCCCACTCTCTCTCTCTCTCTCTCTCTCTCTCTCAACCTTGCATGGTTGCTGCAGCAGCAGTAGCAACATCCAGTTTGAAAAATGCCACCTAATTAAGTTGATAGAATGCATCCTTAATCAGCACTCATTAACTAATTTATTAAAGATGTGTTATTTTTCTGTCATCGATAGCCTCCTGCTCCCACATCATAATTATTGTGTCTTCTTTTCTTCATGTTTCTTTTTCTAATCAATGAAGAAACTGAATTTTCTCTCTCTCTCTCCCTCAAAATGGACATCCATTCTAAACATTTATTGTACGTAGGGGATTTGACAGGAGTAAAAAAGAAAAAAAGGAGAAAAAAAAGAAAGGTCTCACAAGCCAGCAATTTTGCATTGTGTATGCAGTCAACAATGATCTTCTCATTTTTGCTTACCTAGCAATTTTGAATCAGCAAAGAAAAATTCTGCATGTCTCTGTCTTGAGTACGAATAGAAGAGAGGAAGTGTGTTCTACTGATGAACACACACACACACACACACACACACACACACACACACACACACACACACCTTTTATTTATCTATTTATTTATATATAAAGTTGTATGAATGGAATGTTGTGGCAAGATAATCTGGAATTGCCTGCTTCTAGGATTAACACTTTAACATTTTTTAATACAGATTTTCAAATGATGAACATGATGTAATTTAATCATCAAACAGAACTTCAAATTGCATGTTTCTTAATCCAGGATTATCAAATGTTAATACATTATTATCAGATCTTTTCTTTATTAAAGTAAACAATATAAAATTAGAATAAAGTAACTTTTCACTACTGGGACACAAGTTAAAGTCTCATTAGGGGGCTATATCTTTATTCTGATTTCATACCTCTTAATTTATTTATTAATAGATGATAATTGATTGATAGATGAAAAAACTAGTTGATAATTATTAAAATCCGTAATCTAAAACAAAAGAACGCATTATTAAAAATCAAAATTTGAAAACTCAAGCATTACTTGTAGTATCAATCAATACAATTTTTTAAATGAATTCTTTGTCTGTCTGTTTTAAGCATGTGTTGAAATCATGTCTATTTAATTAAATGTGAAGGACCATCCATAAATATGATCCTTTCATGTTGGTTTGCCTATAATCATAGTCTACTATCTGGTCCTGTCAGTTTAATTTTAAATATTAAGTTGGTCAAAAGGCACCAGGAGCATTTAGTATTTTCATTCAAAAACATTGATTTTGATCATATTGTGACAGATGTGTATGTATTTTTATTAAATTGTTAATTTTCTATGATTCTAAGATTGAATATGGAAGAAAGTAATATTTTCAGCATTTTTTTTTAAGATGTAACTGAAATGCAAAAAAGATTTTTGCAATTTGTATGAAGATATTGTAAATAATCAAACCTGTCATAAGGGTTTTTAAAGTTTCATGCTGGAGATTTTTTGCAAAACAATGCTACACATTTGGGTAGACCAGTTTAGATTCCTATCAATCAAAACAATATTTGAAAGTCAACAACCTTCATTCACATATAGAACATGTAGCCAACATATTCAAAATATTCAGATCAAAAATTGAAAAGCAGTTTGTTTATGTTAGTTATTTTGATGTTTGGCTTCCACATTAACTATTCAACCATATTTCCTTTAACAGATTTCTAATTAAATGTAATTAAAATGTTTCATTTTTTTAAAACAAATTGTGATGATCAATTTTACAACACTGAAGGAACCAAACCTTCTGATTCAATCAAGTACTGTTCTCATTTAAGCAAACTGAACATAACAATGAACATAAAGTTTTACAGTGATGTTTAACACTCATTTAATTTTTTTTTTTTTTTTTTTTTTTTTTTTGAGAAATACATCAAGATGAGTTTTTCTTTTTTTACACTCATATTGTTGACGATGGTATGAAATTATAAACCAGGGATAAAGATGTAATACATGAATTATTTGTTTGTGTGAAAAAGAAACCAAAAATTGACCTGTTTTTTGTTTTTTTTTTTTGTTTTGTTTTTTGTTTTGTTTTGTTTTGTTTTTTTTACAGCAAGCATAAGTCTTGGGCTATTTACTAAGTTTCATAAGTCTTTTCTAATATTTGATTGGAAAGTAATCAATACAAGTTATTCAGGAATGATTGGTGATTTGGGATGAAGCCTTAAAGGCTCCATGCTTTTAATTAAATAATTCCCTGGCTGTGTGTCTTCATTTATGTGTTTTGTTAATACTAGCTAACCTAAAAGTTACTGGTCAGTGCTTTTACTTTTTCTTTAACTTCATAAAAATTACTAAAACTACCAACTTTTGTAATGTAGCTTTGTCATTCAAAAGATTTTAAGTAAAACTTTTTTAATGGGATATTATCAAGTTTTTACAATTCATAATCAAAACTTAAAGATTAGACATCTTGTATTTGTTTTAGTGTGGAATATTTTAAATAAAGTTTCTATTTTGTTTGTGCTGAAGAAATTGACAGTTAGTCTGCTTTTAAAGAAGATTCATTGTGTACCTTTGTTTTTGATCAATTTGTCTGGAGTTAAAAATTAAAAAATCATTTCACATGGAAAATAGATTTTTTGATGAGGTCTTTTGTCATTCATTATTCTATCATCTTTTATATTCCCTTGAATTTTTAATTTCTATTGTACTATTTACAAGGCATACATATTTTCAGCGTTATTAATAAAATATTATAATTCTAATTGTTAAGATAGAAAACTAAATTTTTAACATTGTCATTCTCAACTGATGTAATAACATTCTATATTATTGCATCTCCTTACTCTTAAATCTCTAGAAAGGTCTTTTCTTTGATTTTCTCATTGTGGTCTGCTGTGATGGCAAAGTCCCCTCTACAGCAAGTTTTCTTCTTTTTTTCTTTTTTCTTTCCCCCCCCCCCGGTTGATTATCATTAGGTTTGGTCTTCTAGCCACATTAGGTGATTTGTTTGTATCTTAAAATCTCAGAGAATTTTGTATGTCTTATTCTCCCGAACAAATTTGGATTTGTGTATATACCATTTGGTTGTATAATCAAATTTCAATTTCTTGCATTATTCTCAGTGGATCACCTTTCCCACCTTGTCATGTCCAGTCATGTACTCCTTTTGCGCGAGTTTGCCATATTCACTTTTTAGATGATTTGTTTCATCTCTTTCTCCACATAACCTACTCTTGCATATTATCAATTTTCACTTGAATATAATTAGTCCTTATGGGGTTGTTTTGTGCTGCTCTAAGAAGAGATGTAATTTCTCTCTTAAGGTTTCCCTTTCATAGCCATGTCCAGGGCTTCTTGCATGAGATGATGATCATGATGATATTTTTTTTTTTTTTTTTTTCTGATTTAAAAAAAATGACCCACCTCTCTTGTTTCCTACTTTTGTTTTTAGTTCTCTTGAATCAAATCCTCTTACCTTCCTTTTTCTTTCCACTTTGATTTTAATGCCTCCATACCCACTTCATACTTTCAGATAAATGAAACTATTTTTGTTCAACTACTGAAGGGTTTGGTGTATGATTTCTTTCTTTCTTTCTTTCTTTCTCTCTCTCTCTCATATGTGTGCTTTAAAAAAATATTATAAGTAAGTTTTCTTCTTTTTTCTTCCATAATAATTATAATAATAATACATGAATTTATTTATTTTTCCTTCTGCAATTGATAAGATCTATTTGAATAAATAACATATTTATTCTGAGGCAGTTTAAATTTAATTTCTAATTTCATTCTTTATTTATTTTAATGAATAAACCACAAATGAGTTATTTTCATTTTTTATTTTTTTCAACTTTGGACATCTTTACATGTTGATGCTGTGAAAGATAAGTTTTAGGGAAATAATTAAATTTTGGTATTTTATCTTTTCATCAAAATATTCTTTTAAAGAATTCCAGTATAGTTTCTGCACGTATGAAATGGATTTGAGATTCAAATAAAAGGAAAATCATCTCTTTCTTTATTCCCTTCTCTATCTTTATCTCTTTTTTCTCTCTCTCTCTCCCTCTCCCTCCCTACTGATTTAAATATCTAATCTGCTAAATTTTCTCTCTATCAAAACTGAATTTGAACTTGAAGACTCAGTTTGGTTCTGTTTTGGGACATTCTCCATTTCAGTATTATAGATACAGTGTTTAACCCTAAAATTTGGATGTGTTCATTCAGAAAGATACCTATGTTTTATGAATAAAATGTTGCACTCCCCTCCCAAACTTCATCATACTGTCAACTTCGAACATCTATACCAGGATACAAAAATTTCACTTTTTTCTTTTTATTTTTGAATCTTTCATCAATGAAACTGAATCCTTGAAAAAAGAAAGTGTTTTTTTTTTATTATTAAGTTAGTTTAAAAATTGTGATTTTTAACCATCACTTTTAAAGAATAAGAACCATTACAATGTAGACATTGTTGCTAACAAATAAAAAAAAATCTATTTGTTCTAGTAACCTAGAATTCTGAAGTCTTGGAATTAATGGATTTTTTGAAGACATTTTGAACTTCTTGGTTGTTAAAGACTTTTTTCAGATGTTGTTAAGATTCTTGAAAAGATGATAGTTAGAAAAAGATCTGGTGAGTAAACTGAGTGAGACTCTTTCATTACTCAGTTCATTCAATTTATGTTCACTTATTTGTGAGACATGTAGTCAAAAATTATCCTGGGAAAAAATTGGTCTTTCTTCGGTTGACCCATGTTAGAGGTAAATGTTGCAACTTTTGATGCATTTTATTGATTTTCTGGACATACTTTTTTGCTGTAATCTTTCTCTCAGGATTCAAGTTGTAGTGGACAATTCTACTTACTGACTAACAGGGACAATAACCTTCTTTTGATGCAGTTTCAGTTTGGAGAAGTCTTTTTATACTTCTGTCCAATAACTGTTTGGAATGCTATCATTAATTGTATAAAATCCAATTTTTATCACATCACCATAAGATCAAGGAACTTATCATTTTTGTTTTACAAAATGGAGAGCAGACTTCATAATGGTAATTTAAAAGAATGTTTAGTTTTTCTGTAATTTCTTGGTAGTGAATTCTTTGAGTCTTTGTCTTGTAAATTTACCTAATACATCATAATCTCTTTGAGTGGACATGTTATCCAAGATGAATGCATTATTTAATGATTATACCTCACCTCTTTCTACTTTGCCCATGTAAATGTTGAAAATCTTCTTGTAGTCTCATGTACAAATTTATATCACTTGTAGAAAGCCTATGAGTCATTTCCATGGTTAGTGTTTTGGAATTTCAAATCTGACTAAATATTGCTCAAATTTATTCAGTGTCGATTGACCCGAGTTCTGACACCAAAAGAAAAACAAATCTTTTCCACTTGAAAAATAACCTTTACAGATTGGCTGTTAATTAACACGCTTGCCATTTTGCCTCATGAAAGCATTTTGTATGCATTATTCAACAAGATCAAGTTTCATCATTTCCACAGGTTCTTTTTACTATGATTAAGTAAAAAGAACTTTTGTTACACACACCACTACACACATACACATATAACTGTATCATCAAAAGTTAAGTGGATATAATTATAGTCATTTAATAACGGATTGAGATTTTTATGTCTGACTAAATTGCAATCAAATGCTAAGCAAATTAATGATCTGTGGTACTAATTTATTTTCATGGATACATGAATTATGAATTTAAAAAAAAAACACACCTCAGCTCAAAGTTACTTCTTTAAAATACAGTGATAAATTTGATAATGAAGCTTTGTTCTTTTGCCAAATTTGAGTTTTGCTTAATGTAATTCTAACTGAAAAAAATATTTTCATATTTCTATGTAAGAAAGAGGAATGTGAAATATTCTTACCTATTTATGTGATGTTGTTTTGTTTAAAATGTTTCTTGTTCTTTTTTAAGTAGCCTTCTTTCTTTGCAATGTTTTCTGTTGATGGTTATTCCCAACTAAAGTCAAGTAAATGTTTTATTTTCATCTACTAACTGGACCTCTTATCACTAATCACTGAAAAAGGGTTGAAAATAGAATTTAATTGTCAGTGTTTTAAGACAAAACAATTCTCTTCCTTTTCTCTTTACTGCTTGCCTTCGTACCATGCATTCTTGGTGGAAATAGAAACCAACTCGTTATATTGTGGAATGCCCTTTAATTTCTTTTTGACTCTTTAACAACCCATAGCAAGGATGTTTGTCTTTACTATTTCTAAAATCCTATATGCTCTAACACTGTTAAGACTGTTTCTGCATCTCCCTTCAGCCTTGTTGAATTATCAGTTTGCAATAACACACCTGCTTGCTAAAAGCAAAGAAAGAAATAAGAACAACATTTTTTATTTCAAGAATAAATTTTCTACAATACCAACAGAACATATAGTAGAATTTTTATTATTTCAAGGGGGTAAAAACAGTTTCAATCAACAAGTTATTCAAAAACAATTTGAATTTTGATTCATTTTGGGACCTAAAGAATAAGAAAAATACATTTATTGTAACGCAGGGAAATTCTTGGATTTCAACTAATATTTAGAATTGCAAAAAAAAAAATGTTTTGCTTGTTTTAATTGATACTAGTATTTTCTATTTTATAACTTCAAGAAATGTTAACGAAAGATTAACAAATTATTCCTCTTATTTTTCAGACTATTGCATTTCAGCCGATATGTTCTTTGACCTTATTCTTATGCACTTTGTTGCATCTAATGATCTTTACAAATTATATAGTAACTATCTTTTCTATGAGAATGCCAAAAGAAAACAAAAATATTAAGTGATTTCTCATCACCAGATGCAATAAAATATAATCTGAAGAAGATTAAAGAATATATCAGCCAAAGTGCCAGATTAAAAACAACAAACATAAAGATAACAGTTTGAAAAATAGCTGAAATAATTTTTAAAGTGCTTAACCTCAGTACTTTTAAAGATGATCAACTGAGCTATTTGTATACTGTGGAGAGATTTAAACAGATTTTTGTTTGTTGAATTTTGTTCAAGTATCAGAAAGTATTGCTGAAATGAACTGAACAATTCTTCACTGATGATAACTACATTTCATTTATAAATATTGAATCCACTTTCAACTTAATAGTTTTGTTGTATCACTTTGTTGAATTTAATGGAATTTATCTTTGCATACTCATTCATTAATTGCCGTTTTTTTTTTTTTTTTTTTTTTTTTGCTGCTCAATTGTCTGATCCCTGACAGTGCTATAAAATTGCTCATGCCACCCACACCTACTCCTACTCACTCCTATTCCTACTAACTCCCCTCCCAACATTTGTTTTGTTTTTGTTTTTCTTATTTATTTTTATTTTGATATTTAGCCGAAGAAAATGCTACCACTGAAAAACTGTTCAGATTCTGGCTGGGATTTGGATGGACTTTTTACTCTCTGCACTCAGTCTATTATCAGTTATCTTAATATCAACATGATTCAGTGATTGATAGAGATGAGAATTCTGACCTGCTGCTAGTACATTATAGTTCAGTATAATACGTCACATGTTAATTGGAGAGGAGATAGTTCTCACCTCAAACAGATGTGGGAGGGCTAAAGAACACACTGACTGCATCTCTGCTGTGTCCTGGATATGACACTAAACTGTATCAGATGGTGAGGCTCAATTCCTGGAGCTTTGGGAAATCTGGAGTACTCCTTTATTGCCATTACTTCTGAATCCACTTTCACTCAGAGTGTTTGTACTTGTTAGGGTCCCACCTTTAGGTCAAATAGAACTGTTTCGTCATTTATTAGAGTTAAAATCATTTATGTTGAATAGAATTACAAATGTTAAATAGTAATACTTGAAACCATTTAACTATGTGCAAATAAAACTAGTGTTAGATAACAATACTTGAAACTATATAACTGTGCAAACAAATAAGCTCTGGCTCAGTTAAAAATAAAGTTACTTACAGACTATTTCTTTACAAATCACATATATTTGATGTATAATTATAAACTAGATTTGCCATTAAATAACCTACAATGGTTGATATGCCATAAAACACAACCAACTAACCAACTCAATAACACTCCTTTGTACCATAAAGACATCCCATAAGCCTATAAGTTATGAAACACACTCACTTTTGATCATTTGAACTTTTCTCAATAATAAATCATTCATGATAATCAATTTAGCTTTGTAAATGTATCAAAATTACATTATATAATTTTTTTTTCAAAAATCCACCACATCAAATCTACTCATTTTCCACACACAAATTTCTTAAACACTAATGATAATGTCTGTTTTAGTTATTATCAAATCATTATTTACTTTGTAGCCAAGAAAGCAAATGTAAAGGGTCAGAAGCCAAGATGAAGTGGTCTTTAATTTCAGCTGGACAAAGGGCTAAAGAATCTTTAATGTCTTCCAAACAAGCCAATTTCTTCTATTACTTTGCTTCTAATTCATATTTTCCCAAATGTATAAATTCATTTTTTTAATTATTGCAAAAACTATATAAGAGTAACAACTTTATTGATTTGATGTTTACAATGTTTTTTGCAGGAAAGGATTTATTGAAGATTGCTACCATAAGAGATTTTTCTATCATTGATTGATTTGGAAAGTGTGAAATATTGCAAATGTTATAAATAGATTGCCTGATGCATGCAACAAGAGTGTTGGGTGTGAATTGAGTAGCAGATCACAATGTGACACGCTTGCATCTGGCCTCAGCACTCTTGGTTCCCAGGCTTGTCTTTGTCAGATTTGGTTTCAATCCAGACCTTGTATTATAATTAGATGTGTGTAGCCTTGCCTTTTTTCTCTCTCTTTCCCCTCCATTTATGAGAAAATAGCAGCCAACATTTATTTACTCCTTGCCTTTATTATTAGGCAAAAATGTATTGTCAACAGTTTATACATATAGGAACACTAACCTTTTAAATCAAAGTCACATGTTCTTGTCAAGCAGGATTTGCTTCCTCTTTCTCCCACTCTTTGCTTTAAAGCTTTGACTAGATTCTAGAAATGGCAACTGAGTACTGTTTCCAGTTAGTCTCTACTTTCACTCATCAACAGCTTCTCCCGTTTTTTTTGTTGTTTTTTTTTGTTTTTTGTTTTTTACCTACCTGGCCACTGTATTTTGAGGAACCATTTTTTTCTCTTTCTTTTTTTTCAAAAAAGTAAGAACATTGTTAATTAATAAACAGCATTTTGTGTCTGTAACAATATCCTCTATTAAGTGACTCTTAAATTACCTCCCCACTTCTGATATTCTGGTAGACTTGTTAGAACATTTGAGATTATTTTTCTATTGGGTCTAACAAATCTAATTGAAATGTTGAAAAATCTTTTTACATTATTATGTAAAGGAAGGTACTATCCTTTGAGGTAAGGATTTGCTCTGCACCATTAACCTTTACTCTGTTCCACACATATACTTGTGATGCAAGCACCAAATTAACTTGTTTTTGATAATGGGATACTTTATGGAATTCTTCACATTTCATGTTACATAATATGCACATTTAATTTTTACTGGCAAATAGGAAAAGGTTGTGGGAACTGATTTGTATATGATCACCAGCTTGTTGGGTATATTTCTGAACTCAGAACAAGGGTGAATGGCAGAAGTTATTTTATGCAATTTGTACTTTGGTATTTCTAATTTTGATGGCAAATTTGAAGGGTTTGACCATGAAAACATAGTTCTAATATAATGCTGAGTTTAGTGACTATTAGTGCTCTCACATGAAAATGTTTGATAGCATGTAAACTAAGGTATATCTGAATATATTAAATAAAAAATGTTTATTATTTGTGTATATAACTTGAGAATGTCAATTTCAACTGATTTTAATAGATTAATTCAGTATCATCATGTTGGTGTACAAAAGTTTTTACAACACTAAGGGTTAAAACTCGCAGTATTAGAGTTTCTGTTGCCCCCTCCCCACTTCTCCCCTCATAAACATTTCATAATAATAACCTCAATTGCTTTGTCTTGTTGAAAAATAAAAGTAAAAGGTAATATTAGTAATTTTATAACTATTTTAACCTAGGTATCATTAGGTATCCTTGCTAATATAAAAGTTGTCCTAAGGAGAAGAGATAAAGATGAAATATGCTTCTATTTGCTTTGTTTGATGACTTCAAAACAATGATATGAATAATAAATTTCAATAAGGTTAGGTCTTGGTTTTTTTTCCTATTATTGTTACTATAATTCTCTTCCCTCCCCTAAAAAGGCAGTGATGTAGGAAATGAGGGCAGTGTCTCCTGCTCAGCTGGTTTAAATGGCAGTTGACATTTCTGGTTGAATTCTTTCTATTATCTTTATGAACTATCTTTTTTTTTTCTATCACACAAAGCCTACAGATTTGAGGAAGTTTTGCTTGTTAATGAGCTTTTGTTTCACTTGGCTGCTCTTGGTTGGTCAAGACAAACAACAACTTTAACCACAGATTTATTTTTTAGTACAACAAACTTTCTCCTGTCTCTTCTTTTTATACAATTTTGTTATGCTGGATGAAAGATAGGATTTTGAATTTAGCATTTGAATATAGCCTCACCATTGAAGCACTTAAGTCTTTATAAAGTTTAGTTTTCAGCCTTATAGAAATGTGTTCTTGTTAGTATTGGGATCATTAAAATGTTTTATTTATTGGGAACTTCTACTCCTCCCCTTGAAAAGCTACTTTGCTTGTCATGATCAAATTTTTAAGTCTTTCAAAGCTTTTAAGTAGTTAAAGAGTAATGGTAACTTTTAGAATCTTTTGTAGAAATGTGTCAGTGCATTGTACAGACATGGCAAATTTCTCTTTTCTTTTCTCAAAAGCCAAATGTTGATAGATGTTCAATGTTTGACTCTTTCTCATGAGACAATAATCATTCTTTTATTGAAATTCATTTTCATTGTTTATGCATTATATGCTGATTAATTATTTTGGAGATTTTATTAGGATTCTTAAGCTTTCATGAAATACAAACATTTCAACAACTATACAATATCAGTCATTTCTATTCACTTCAATACTTTTTCTTCTTACCAGAAAATCAAATGTTGAATTGACCAGAATTAAAGTTTGTAATGAAAAATAACTGTAAAACTTTGACAGTGATAGTATTATTAATTTTTCATTGCTGGAGACCTACCCACTCAAAGATTTTAGTTGTTGGAGGCTATAAAAGTTGCTCAAAATATAGTGCACTGAATATCTAAGCTTTGACATTTAATATTCAATTTAGATTTTTATCCATTTACTTAAAAAGTCACACAGCGACTAGTTTGAAGATAATATTAGCTTTAAGTAGTTGTAGATTGATTTGAAATGGGAAAATTGTAAACTCATCGGAACTAGTGCGGTGAACCAGGCTCGTAAGTTAAAGTACGTTGTTTCATCTTTCTTAGTACTTGCTCCAGTTTCTCATTTAATGCATAGTGACCAAGTTTTTCATATTTTCTTTCTGTTCTGTTTGTCTTTCTCTTTCATTGAGCCACCCAGCTCTATGAATGCAAAGGAAAAGGAAATAGCAGTCTGTCAAGAAACCTTAAGATCACTGACTCTAGAGTTAATTGAATGACCAATGTCCATCCTTGGAGACTCTATACATGTAATTGTCTAACTAAGTGCAGAGATTTATGAATGGACATTCACATGCTGTCATATTTCATTGTTTCAAGACTTTTCAGTGGTCTCTTGAAGACTTTGGAAGATTCCTTCTTTCTGTGAATAGTGGTTAATCCTTTACTTAACTTTCAAGTAACTTTGGTCAATGAAAAATACCAAAAGAACCACTTCCAGCTAATCAAATTCACTTGTCCCAATTTTTAACTGAAGAAATAGAATTGTACTAAGAACAAAAATTTTACAACTTGCTAATTTACAATAATTATTATTTTGGCTATGTAGGGTTTGTGTTTATAAAATAAATGCTAGGATATTATTCTTTATATACAACTTCAGGACATTTGGTGCCTTTTTTTAAATTTTGATGATGTAAAATCTTGAAAATAACAATTAGAACCTACTTGAGAATAAAAAGAAATATTTACCTCTAGATGATCAATGTATATTAAGCTTCTTTTTTTTTGTTCAAAACCGTACAATAAAATTGGCTCCTATGAGAATAAAACTCCTTATATTATCAAATTGATAACTGGCTTACTAATCCCCTTTCCATAGTTAGGTACTCCTAAATGACTATTGTATTATAAAATGTGCTCTAAAGCACTTTTTTAAAATCCATTTTGGATCAAAAAGAATGTTCTTTTTTCTGTCTATTTTCTTTTGGAATATTTTAACTTTTTGTATGATTTAAAAAAAATATAAATTTCCTTTTTTATTTTGTAATTAAATTCAATAGAAATCTGATTTTATGCTTGTGATTCCACAATTCTACCACCTAATTACTGAATAAAAAATACAAGAAGATATTTACACTGGTCCAGTTGAAGAGGCAGACAGAAGGACATTAAATTTAAGGCTTCAACTTACCATCACTAAATGTATACTCTGTGATAATGGCATAGTAGATATAAGCATTGGTTAAAGTATATCTAGTTATGTGATGGTCATGAGTCAAATCCTTATGTTGAGTAGTGCATGATAAATCACTAGCTCAAAGATGAATTAACTAGGAAAAATTAACAGATATCCTCCACATAGACTACAGAACAATTAAACAAAGGTCTTGGTTTAAAATTCTTGACCAGTCAGCTCAGACTGTAGAATATACCCACTGCTTCTCTGCAGAAGGATAAGACCCCCTCTTCCGCAACAAGTGTTCTGGATATGACACTAAACAATCTGATGGTGAGATTCCAGTAATGCTTGAGCTTTGGCAAATGTGGAGTACACATTCATTACCATTGCTCCCAGGTCTACTCTGGCCCGCAGTGGTAGCACCTGATAGGATCCTATCTATGGGTTAAATAGAACTAAACTGCGTACTTATGCTAAACTGAATTGCTTGAAATGGAACTGTTTTGACATTTAAACTGTGTACTTATGCTAAACTGAAATGTTTGAAATGGAACTGTTTTTGTATGTTAAACTGAACTGTTTGAAATTTAACAGTGTGTAAGCAAAAACTATACTCATACTAAACCAAATTGTTTGAATTAAAACTGTTTGACTAAACTGAATAGCTTGAAATAGAAATGTTTTTGACAATTAAATTGTGTACTGATGCTAAACTGAATTGTTTGAAAGAGAAATGTTTATTTGTATAAAAGTAGATTTGATATTAAATAACCTACAAAGGTTGATATGCCATAAAACCCAAACAAACAAATTGGTTTAAAATTCCCTGAAGGTTACTGACCTGAAGAAGGCCAGGTTGTGCTATGATTGAAATGTGACAGTAATAACAACCAAGATGAGGGCATAAGTAAAAGAGGAGAAAAATTATTCTTTCCCCAATCTATGTATTAATGATGACTGTAGGTTGAGTTATCAAAATATTCATGATTTTCGACCTTCTATTCACAAATTGTAAAGCTATGAAATTTTTATGGATTCTAAATTCAAGAAAAACTATAAATTTGAAGGAAGGTTCTAGATTTACTGATGGTCCTTTTTGGAATCCTAGCAGATAAAATTCTGTTGTTGGTGGTAATCTTATTATATTGTTTATCTACACAGTAAATGTAAAATCCATTTATGGTTTCTTTGAAAGAGCAGAAAAAAAAATTCTTTTCTGAAAATTGTAGGAAACTCTTGGGATTTGGATGGACCCTAATAGAGAGGAGTCATTCTCTCTTATAAATCAGCTTCTCTCTCTCTCTCTCATCTTTTGAGACATGAAATGTTGGAAACAAGCATTTTATGTGGTCTTGGTATATTATGATTTGTTTTTTTGGGGGGGTGTTTTTTTACTTGCAGTCAGAGGTCATATGTGGGTCAAGACGTACAGTTGTTGTTGGCAAATATTGCAAACCTTGGCCAACATGCAATTAGATCTTTTCCTGTTGTTCTGATGATGATGATGACTTGTATCAATAAAACAAAAAGATTGATCAAAATGATTCAGTGTTTGTTTTTAAGGCTATTTCTATAGACAAATCATAAAATTGTTTAATTAGCTAATCTGTTGCCTTTTGTCTTTGAAGGTTTTAATCAATTCAGTTGTTCAAGTTTTTTGTTTGTTTTTATTTCCTGTTAAAATTTACATTAATGAATAGATTCAATAACAAAGTGCATTTCTCTTTGTTTATAACTTTACAAATAAACTTTTGTATTCTGTCAAAATCGTGGGTTGGGAAAGGAGATGGTAAAACAAAATAATTCATATTGGGTTTTTTTAGGGGGGGGTCTGTGTGTTTTGTTTTGTTTTTTCTGGGGGGGTATATCACCTACCCTTTTAGATAAGTAAGGTTTTTTGTTTGTTTTTTCTCTCTTTTTCTCTAAAACACTGTTTTATCAAAATGATTCATTTAATTAAGAAGTTTATGAATAAATGTTGTCAGTTCTGTTATTCGCTTTTCATCTTTTGTTTAAATGTTCCTTCCTGTTTGTTCTAAAAACTTTTGTAAATTTTAGCACTAAAATTCACTCTCCCCTGTTTCCTCTCACCCTTGAGTAGGTAAGAATATATAGCTAATCTTTTCTTCACTTTTTTTAATTTTGCAATTAAACAATACAATTGTATGTAAAATAGAAACACTGATCAATATAGGATGTGAGGGTGAATGTGTAACATATCTTATTAAATGTATTCTTTACTTCAAAGAAAATTTCATAATTTTTCTATTTACAATGTATCTCCTTTTTCTCCCCTGTGAAAGCTCCCCAATTTTAAAAACTCAAATTTCTGTGATACGTTATTGAAAATAATAAGGAACAATAGGTGTAAATTTTGGATCATAGAAAGTTGTTTTTTATAACTTGGCAATTTTTTATTAGTTTGAAATCCAGGGAAGAAATCTGTTAGAATTAATACCTAAAAAAATCACTTTGGAGGTTTTAAAGTCAGTTGTGACCAAGTTGTGAAGAGTCGATTAATAGAACTGTTTTTGATAAAAGTACTTTCAAACCTTTTGTATTCTTTGCTATTAAGTGTGGCCATGTATAGACATGTACCAAAACTTTGTAACTTATCTGCAATGTATTTACTTAAAATTCATGAATGCCAAACATTGTGATGGCAACATCTTCATTTGTCTATCCAAAAAGAAAATTAATAAAAAAGCAATGAACCAGAGAATTTTGATCTCTTGTCTCTTTTTATTTTTTTCAACTAATTGACAGTTTAATTGTTTCTATTTTGTTGATGATTCTTATTTTGGATGAAAACTCTTGTGCATGAGTAAAGTTTAATATTAACCATTTTTACAGGTTCTTTTATATTTTCTTTTCTCCTGCTCTCTTTCTGCCAATGGCTACCTATTTACTCAAATGTTCATGATCTCAAGAATAAGACTTTACAAAATATAATTTTTAATTTTTTTTCCTCTGACATGTTTCACAATATTCTTATCAACAGTTATAGAAAAGGTAGGGCTAAGACAGCAAAAATGGAGGAAGATTTTTTTTCTTCGAAAATGAATTTTTTTTTCACAAAGAACTTAGGAGGTTGTATATAGGAACTCCAATTGTCTAGGTTGGAAGCAACAACATCTACATTTGTTAAGTGAGAGAGAGAGAGTTCTTTTTATTCAATTGTCCTATCAATCAATTTATAGAACTAAACTGAATGCCACTTGCAAGCACACACATATACATATATGAGGGGGGCATACTTTACCTTGCTTCTGAAAACAAACAAAAAACACAATGCTTTGTGGTTTTGTTAAAACAGAAACAAAAATATCTTTTCTACTTTTTTAGTCATTTTAAACCTGCAATTGACATCACAGATTGTAATTTAAATTTGAAAATCTCCTATCCGATTTTCTGCACCCCACCCCCTCTCAATTCTAATGAATCTTTTTGGCAACTTTTTCCCAGTTCTCAATGGTTTTGTTGATATTTTCTCTTGAATTGAAAAAATAAAATTTTGAAAGACCTTTTAATATTCAACTGTTCAAATTTCTTGCCTCTTGCAAATTGTTGTCCAACTTATTTTAAAAAAAGACTTCAGAAATGGAGTTCTTGTTAGTCAAACTCGTTTATAGAAAAGCATTTGAGGTTAAAACATCAACAATCCCTTTGCAATTAGCACTACCTTTATAGTCATAATAACAATAAATGATGTATTTTTATGTATCTATCTGTTATACTGCTAATTTCTCTGTCTTCTCTTTTCTAAGAAACTTTGTTGTATAAAACTTAAATTGGCCAACTTATTTTGGAAAAGTTCTCTACAAAATTCAAAATAGTTATTTTAAAAATCTGCTTTTTTTTTTTTAAAAAGATTTTTGTTTAAAATATTAAATTTAAGTGCAATAAAGATTCACAACTTACTGAAATGTTGATAAAAAATACAAGGAGCACATAATAAGTTCCCAGACATTTTTTGTATGGGCACTTTTATTGATAGTACACACATGAAACTCTAGTCCCCTTCAAAGTAATCTCTGCCAGCTGCAATGCACTTGTTGTATCATTCCAATAACTTCTGGAAGGCCCCGTGAAAGTCCTCTTGTGTGATCATGTCAATGACCTTCATCACAGCCTTTTTCATCTCCTCAGTTGTCTCATAACGACAGTCTCTGAGCTTAAGTAATAACCAAAAGTCACAGGGAGCAAGGTCTGGACTATAGAGAGGCTGAGGAACTGTCTTCATGTCCACCTTGGTCAAATAGTCTGTGACAAGGATGGAGTTGTGGACTGGTGCATTGTCCTGGTGGAAATGCCACTGACCTGATTTGAAGAGTACTGGCCTCTTCCGACGGAATCTCTTCCTGAACTCCCTTAGAACCTCAACATAGTATTCCTTGTTGACTGTCTGTCCAGTGGGAACCCAGTGCATGTAGATCATGCCAGTGCTGTCAAAAAAAGGGATCATCAAAAGTTTGTTGGTGGATTTGCTCTGTCTGACCTTCTTGCTTCGACTGGGCACTCTGTCTCTTGGTCTCTGGGTCATAGCAGTAGATCCAGCTTTCATCACAGGTCACCAGAGCATCAAGAACTGCAGGATCTGAATTGATCAGCTCAACCATCTCCCTGCTGTCATGACAAAGTCTTTCTGATCTTCTCTAAGCACCCTTGGGACAAACTTCATGCAAATCTTCCGCATCTTCAGTTCCTTACAAATAATTGTGTGTACTGTTCCCGCACCAACATCAAACTGTGCATTTATTGTCTCTATAGACACACGACGGTCCTTATCCATGAAATTCTTTATTTGGCCAATCAACTCTGGTGTATTGACTTCCTTACTCCTCCCACATCTCTCATCATCCCTCACAGACTCCTTGCCTTCCTTGAATCTCTTATGCCACTCAAAAACTCATGCTCAATTCATGCAAGATGGTCAAAAAGCAGTCTGAAGCATTCCATACGTTTCTGTGGCATTTTTTCCAAGTTTTAAACAGAATTTTATTGCATGTCGTTCTTCTAAAGTGTCCTCACATCCATATTGCATTTTTGAAATTCACCAGCTGTGACAATCAGGCTTTAGTAGGGTGTATTCCAATTGCTGCTGTAGCTGTTCATTTAAACCTGAAATCATAAAAATTGGTCAGTCATCTCATAAGATGTATAGCAAAAGCATACTGAATTTTCAAGAGTCTACGACAATTTTAAATACCTGTTCAAAAAAGTATGGAAACTTATTGAAGGCACCTCATATTTCAGAAAAAATTTTGTAATCACATAAGAAATTTTTCTGGTTGCTTTTGAGCCCAAGAAATAAAAGAACCTATAATTTCTGGTTTTTTTTTGTTTTTTGTTGTTTTTTTTTCTTTACTAACTCTTAAAAATGTATCTTTTTTATTGAAAAACTACTAGTGAAATGAAGAATTGATTTAAAAAAACATGTGACTGAAAATTTCTATTTTTGTTTTTATTTATTTTGGTAATCTTGCAAATATTTTATTTGTATATTTCCTTGGTAAACTTTTGGATTAGGAAAGAATTTGATTAAAAATAAATTTAAAAAAATGTGACTTATTCAAATAATTATGTACTAATGTTTAACTAAAGTTTTTAAAAGCAATGCATCATAGAAATTAGTATCTGTTTTATTTTATTTACACAATTCAGACAGGTGTCTTTTATTATAGTAACCTTCGGAGTATTTCAAACTCAATTCACATGAGTGGACTGTTCTCATTATGCTGACCCTGTCTTGGAATATCTCCTAGGTTTTAAGGGCATTAGCTTTTAAGGCTCTTTAAATTGGTTTCTGGATTGTTCTATAAGACAACGGGCAAGAGGATAAAAGTGTTGAATCTCACTGGAAGTCAGGTTCAACCAAAAGAAATAAGATATTACAAGGGCTATGTAAATAAGAAGTTGAATTAACTGGTAGAAGATATTTCAAGGTATATACATAGTAATAAGAAGAGTCTGCCCTTATGAATTGAATAAAGGGGTTCAAAATTCCTTCAAAGTAATGAACAATGACAAAAGAAACCTAAAGAAAGCTGAACAGTTTAGTGACCAAAACTTAGGGAGTATAACAACAAAGAAAAGGCTAATATGAATCAATTGAATAATAACTCATCTCAGAAATTTAGACTGATAGACTATATCTTATCACGCACATTTGTTTAGTTTGTTTTGGTTTTATGGCATATCAACCATTGTAGGTTATTTAATGCCAAATCCTCTATACATATTTATTGAACATATGATTTGTAAGCATATTTGGTAGATAACATTTTTAAATGAGCCTGAGCTCATTTTTTAAGTTCACAGTTAAATGGTTTTACTTATTTCAATCTTATACAAATAATTCTATTTACTATCAATAATTTGTTTGCACATAGCAATACTTGAAAACATATAACTATCTAACACTAATAATTCACTTAAACATCAGTCATTTGTTTACACACAGTTAAATGATCAAACAATTCTATTTCACACAAGTCATTTATTTGCATACAGCTTAAACAGTTCTGTTTGACTCATAGATAGGACCCTATCAGGTGCTACCACTCCAGCATTACTGGAGCCTCACCATCAGATTGTTTAATACCATATCCAGGATACTCATTGGTTGGAGGGGGTTTTACCCCTCTGCAGAGATACAGTGGGTGTATTCTACTGCCCCAGCCAACTGGGCTAATACATTTTTTGTATGGCTTATTGATTATACTGCTACATCATCAAGTCACACCAACAGCACAGATTTTCCTGACAATATATATATATATATATAATCGGCCCCACTCATCCATCACTCTTGATAGATCTTCCAAACTGCATCTAGTATCTGCACAGCACTGATGTAAATAAGTTCTTGCTGGTCGGCCAACACCGTTACATCTATGTGTAGGGGTCCTTATGAGTTTGTCCTTGCTTCTCCAGCAATGTCCTTCGTGTCTTGTTCATCTTACTTAGATAGTTTTTGAGATGAGAGATAAGTGGCCATACAACTGCTGTTTTGTGGGGTATTGCTTCCTGGATTATTATTGCTATCTTGAACAATACTGTCATACCCTCACACATCTGTATAGTTTCAAATCATCCCAGTTCTAAGTCATTGACTTTTTATAATTCTCTTTGTTCCATCTGACATATATATAATGTGTTTGTCAAATGAGATGCCCACCCTTGTAACTATTTGAAAACTCCTTCTTAGCTAATGTTTATTTTTAAGCATGAAATAGTTTTATTTCATACAATTTGTGTAGTTCACAAGATGTCAGAAAATAGTTATTAGATTTATGCAAATTGACGAACTATTTCTGGACTGAGATCTAATTTAAAATGATTTATCAAAAAACCAGTAATTGTGGCTTGACTTTGATCAAAAACTGAATATCTCTCTCTCTTTCTCACTATCTATCTATCTCTCTCTCTCTCTCTCTCTCTCTCTCTCTCTCTCTATATATATATATATATATATATATATATATATATATATATATATAAAGCTTCAAAAATAATTTTAAATCCTAGCATGTAAAGTAATTTTAACTTTATTTTTGTTTTTTATTTTATTTTATTTTATGACATTGACCTAACAAATCATTAGTTGAATCTGCTTAACAAGGCATAAAAGCTACTAAAAGAAACTTTTCTTATAAACCTAGTGACTTTTTGACAAACTCTTTAATAACTTTTTTATTGTGAAAGAAAAGTGTATCCTATCATTGATGCACTTAAAGACCTTTCATTGTTAATGAAAGCCTAAGTTAGTCATTAGAAATAAAACATGAATATATTTATTCATATTTATTTTAAAAAATTAGTAAATGTTAATGGTCATTATTTTTTTGTTTTATAATGAAGAGGCTGAAAAGAACTTTAAATCCTTTGATAATCATTTTGTTTGTAATGGAAAATATTTCTTTCCCTTAAAAATGTTTATGCAAAAATTATTTAGGTAAACATGAAATTTATTTTTAATTATTCAAAATAGGATTCAGGATTGAATGCTTTCACATTCCTACAAGTTTTCTAAAATGTGTGTGTGTGCACACACACACACACACACGAACAGGTATTTTTTGTCCATGCTTGTTTGTCTATAATGTGGATTCTAGGATGAGAATATCATATGTTGTGTGTATGCAAGTATGTTTATATATATATATATATATATATATATAATGCACACACACACACACACTTTGGTGTGTGTGTGTATATATATGTGAATATGAACTCATGATCAATATGTTTACACTAGTGTTGGCCAACCAGAAAAAACTTACATTCATCACCTCTGTGCAGATACTGGGTGCTGTCTAGATGACTTAACAAAAGTGATGGTTACTAGAGACATATGATGAAAGAGACTCAAGGAAAACATGCTATTGAATGATGATGTATGAATGTGTAAATAATATATATGAATTGTTGCTCATCAAGTATTGTATTAATCAAAATCTAATCAAATCTAATTATATTAGGAAAAAAAAAAACAAATGAAAATAATTATGAACACATTTCTGTGTAGTCTACTCTTTGCTTGTCTGATTTTAATCCCTCTGAACTACTATGTATGGATAATTGTTGAGACGGAGACCAACCGGCAGCCCTCATAATACCAATGCCCTGTTGAATATTGCTATTGTCAATTTGATTGCTATCATGATTAGAGTCAAGTGAAGTTTTCATTAGTTTTTTTTTTTTTTTTTTTTTTTTTTTTAAATTAAACACATACAAATGTTTTTTGTTTGTTTGTTTTTTAATATATAGAATATTACTATAAAATATCTTTTTTTTTTCTTTCTATTGTAATTTGTTCTCAATTACAAAGCCGACCCTATATATGTGTAGCTGAAAAATCTAATAGGAAATCTGTAGGTTTTATTCATACTAAATGAATGGTAAATATGGGATATTCCAGTTGAAATAATTTAGTGAATTGCTGTAATACTTCACATCTCGCTATTGAATTCCACTTTGTAATGTTAGCAAGAACTGTTCAAGCCATCAACTGTAAATGACGTTTTACACTGAATGAAAGTGAGATGATGATGATGTGAAGGAGGAGGAGGAGGAGGAAATCTTGTCTAATTATTGATGTAGCATCAAGAGTGAAGCCGTTAAATCAGTTTTGTTAACCAGAGTCCATTTCAGCTAAGCAGACTGGCCAGTGAATGTGTTAAAATGAATCATTTATGAATGTTGTGACTTGATGCAAATCACTGGGCCATTTCCTGTGGAGTCTGATTGGTCAACCAATCAAAATCAATCATTCATCAGTGCTCATCGGATCATGGTGAAAATTGACACTCAACAAGATTGGACACTGTCAACTTGGCTTTTTCAAATACACTTCCCCCTCTTTTCCTTTCCGTGTTTTCAGAACGACTCAAACAAAAGTGTGCACACAAAAATTATACTCCTTTTAATCAATGTTATAATTGAACATATTTGATTTCTTACAGCTTTGCTGGTGGACAATAAATGTCCAGATAAATAGTTGCGATTAGAAATTCATTTTGTTTTATTTGAATGAATTTAACTTTCTCCAAGATACTCGAACTTTTATCCTTCAAACAATTTTTTTGTGTAAACAAAATGAAGAACTCTAATTGCTTTCTAAAATTGTTATTCTTTTACTTTAACTGAATTCAATATGTGTAAACATTTTTTATTAAATCCTAAATTCTTACTGGATCTAAACAAGGATTTGATTGTCCAAAGAATAATGACAAATGATGAATTTGGATTTTTTTCTAAATTTCAAACATTAAGAAGCTATTAGTAGAGTTTTAGTTTCAGTGTAGATGATGCCTACTTTTATCGGATTTTTAGGCATTCTCAGCATAACGGTTATCAGGGATTTGAGTTCAAATCTCGGATGAGGCTGTTTCACTTTGCACAAATGCTCTTGAGAAAGACATAAATCCGGCCACTATCTCTCCAACAGCTGTGCATATATAGTAGAGCAGACTGTGTCCTTAAAGGAAAACTGAATTCAAATCGACTGTACTTCGCTTAAAAGTTAATCATGTTACGTCCTATTCGTGGCAGAGAGGTTGGCTAAAATCTTTTTTTGTATCTTTTTCTATTTTTTCCTTTTTAGGGCAAGGTCCTTGTAGGCCAAGTGCTGCTGCTGCAGTACAATATTTCTACTGATGTCATACAGTAGTAACATCTGCCCATTCTCCAGTATCACCGGTGTCTTAGTGTTTAACTTTTTTGTATCATAGAATGAGTTTTGTTTTTATCCAAACACATAATTATTACAAACAAATAAAAAAGTTACAATAACCAGCTCATTGGTCTAGTGGGTAGAGTGTTCACCAATGGCCCAGGAGACTGGGGTTCAATCCCAAGTTGAGTCACACCAAAGGCTTAAAAAATGGTACTTGATACCTCCTTGCTTAACACTCAGCATTAAAAGTTACATATCAAGGATAAAATGGAGCAATCTGGGGAAAGAGTAGCGCCCTTTTCTACACGTCAGTGTTGTAGCTATTGAAAAGAGAGCCTTTGGGTCACCCTTGACTATGTTTGCCAACTTTTCTTTTTATATCATGAGATTGCTCGGGCTTTAGGTAAGTTAATGCTCAGATCATTTTCTTTTGGACTCATCAGAATATAAGCCTACCATAAGTAGAGGAACACCTGTATTGTTTTTTCTTAGCAGAAAAAGTTTCTCTTTGACTTCAAGATCAATCGCTTGCAAGTTTATGAAATCTTTTATTTCTGAGTTATTTGTTGGTCACCTGTTCAAATGATATCAATTTTGTTTTATATTCTCTTTCCTATTTATTTTGTTGATTAGCCTTTCTTTTTCATTGTTGTTTGTTTTGTTTTTTTTTTGGGGGGGGCTTATAGCTTGTGTCCATTTTATAATCTACAAAAAGTGCTGCTTATAAGATTGAAACAGACATGAAGAATTGTTTCCATTTAGTATTTGTCAGTTGGCAAGATGAATCACCTCAAGACTTGTCTTTTGTTTTTAAGGTGGTAGCTGGCTGGAGTAACTATCTTAACATTCAGCTCTTGCTCCATCTCTCTTTAGTTTTACTGGAAGATAAAGTTAGGGGTTTTTTTCACTGCATCACTCATGTTTATATAAATGTTCATTTTCCTTTTTTAAACTGAATGTAGCTGATATGTTTTGTTTTTAAATGATCTTCATGTCTTTTTTCATTTCTCAATAACCTATTTATATATATGCATTCCTTTTGTTATTTAGGCTTTTAAATGCAGATCAGCTCTTACTTTTCATTTGCTTTCCATAAGTTAGTGTCTTTAGAACCTTTTTCATTTTGTTTATATTTGTTGTTGACGACCTAATTTGTTTTATTCAGATTACAACATCAGTACTCATCACAAGGAGAAATGTACTGGGTTTTCTTTTCTTTTTTTACCCAAAACATAAACTTTGGACTAACCAAACTGAATAACAGCAAATGTTGATAAATAAATCTCTTGAGGGATTGCATTTAACAAGCAAGACATTTCACTCTTTAGAATAAAACACTGACTAATATATTTGCACTTTTTACTCCTTCTTACAAAATCAAGAAAGATTTTATTATAGAAACTTTCAACAGCTTTCTGTCTAGGTAATTCAATCACTCTTAGAGAACCTGTTATTCAAAAATGATTGAAAAGGAAAAAGGTTTTGGAAATAGTAAATAAAGAAGATAATCTCTTACTAAATTTTTAGTTTTACTCCTAAATGATTTTACTTTTGGCAACTAAAAGTATTTTCCCGTTTATAATACGACTTTCTCCAACTTTGTTTTGTATGATTTTTTACCCCCAAATCCAACTTGGATTCCTCAAATGTTTGTCTGCACAAAGTATTTAAGTGCCCCTCTTCGATCTAACGACTTTGTCCCTTTTGAATTGTTTATCAACTGCCAGGATCTTTTTGTAAATGTACATTTAGAAAATCTCTTCTCTACGATCAGGATGTAACACCTTGTCAATTTTATGGGGAGTAAAGCTGGTTCAAATTAATTTTTCTTCCTCTTGAGCAATTTTCATACTAGAGGCCAATCTGCCTTATTTTTCCTAGTTGGAGGAAAGAGATATGTGCTTTTTCCAAGGGCATTAGCAGAAAGTGAAACACAAACAGCCTCATCCAGGGTCCAAACTCTGATTGCTTATCCCATTTCCTTCACCACTTTGTGTGTGTGTGTGTGTGTGTCAGTGTCAGTGTCGGTCTTATTTAATCCTAACTTCCTTATTCTGAACAGTATGGGGATTGTCTTAAAATTATTTGTTATCAAAGTTGTAAATCGTAATTAGTTCTACTAGCTGCATATCTTTTTGCTTTCGTCATTCATAGTTAACATGTTCCAATAAATTGTTGATTACATAAATACGCTCAATATTTATAGTGTTCGCCAATAACCTGGGAGACCTGGGTTCAATCCCAGGTCGAGTCATAACAAAGACTCAAAAAATGGCACTTGATGCCTCCTTGCTTAACACTCAGCATTATAAGGTATGGAGCAATCCTGGGAAAGTACCCTTCCCTACACCTTGGTGTAGTAGCTATCAGAAAGGGATCCTTCGGGTCACCCTCGATTATGGTTGACAACAACTTACTATTATTATTTAACCATTATCAGAAGAATATTAAAATTATTGATTAGATATTTCCACTTAGGGCTACTCCTTTCTGAAGTTGATAATACTCTACCCTGTCACTGCAAACTATGAAAAAAAATTGACCATTTTCCATAAACCTGCAGTCTACATTATACTGACTAGAATCTTCCTTACATTCCATCTTCCTTATTTCCATTTGAGACTAAAAAAAACAAAATGGCTGTTTCTTTAACTTGTTAATTTTATTATATCAAAATTAACTTTGAGAGTCAGATTCTTCTTTGTAATCTGGTTCCCCTACCTCAAAGAGATATATAACTGCTTGACCAATTAAATTTTTGTTATGTGGTTAAAAACAAGAAACACAAAACTTACCACTGCATGACCATTATAGGGGTGTTAATCTGTCATAAAACTCAATCTGTTTGCTTCATACTTATCTTAAACATCTTGTTATCTTTTGTCTCAAGGTTACAATAACACTAGTCTAAATCTTTGGCATTGCATATGTTTGTGAACTTGCCAGATATAGAGAAGTCTCAAGAGTTTCAAATTCACTACACACAACTTGGATTTTTGAATAAGAATTCATCATTAAGAACATAATCTTACTCGCCTATCAAGCTTGGTGTTGTCTTGGAAAAATCTGTTCCAATTCTGAACCAAAATGTTTTGAACCCAATATTTCAAATTTTAATCATTTAGAACATGAAAAACTTGAAAGAAAACTAGGACCGTAGGTGGGGTTGTTTGGTGGGAGGGTTAGAAGGTGGTTAAATCCATTTTGTAGTTTTTACATTCTTGTACTGAAAATGGCCAAGTATTATCTATATATTCACACAAGTATGAGATTGCACAAATTGGAACATAATGGCTTTTTTTAATGTATTACTTTCCATTTGGATAATAATCAGCGCCTGTTGGTCTTGCTGTTTATAACTTGACAGTGTCTTGGCTACTGCATTCTATAATGATGATGATGAGTTAGCACTTTGATAAAGTCATTTCGATTGTTAATCTGCCTCTCCTTTTGTGTTGAGTTAGCAGTCAGATACTGCAACCACTCAGCCCACCATTCCACCCCACCCACCCCTCAATATCCATTAATAGTCTGAATGTCATTCTGATGATTACCTGTGCAGTAATACTTTGTTACCTCAGTGAGAATCTAGGAAATATCTACGAAGATATTCCTTGAAGTGTATCATATATTATTTGGTAAATGTAAATCTGTCTCATCTGTTGCTAAGCTGATTCTATAAATGTTGATTTCAATTTCCCTTTATCACCTACAGTAGCAGTAGCTAGGCAGACACAAACCAATATATGCCTTTTTTCTGGTGAGAAGGCTAAGGATTTTTTGTGCATTTGAAATATTGAACAAATGCTATTTTTCATACATCTCTACAACCATATCCTCTCTTCCTGTGTCTCTTGTAACCTCTTTTATTAGAATCATCGTTAGCTTTGTAAGATATTCTATTTCTATCAGCATCTTTATTGATGGAATTTCTTAACCAAACCTCACACCTCTAAATTGCAGTAATTTAAAACCTGACATTTGAACTACACACCAGACTTGCAGGGTTTCTGAATTCCCATATAGATGTGAATGGACCAGAAACACTAGGCAGTCCTGCAGATATTTAAAGTGTTAAATATTAGATAAAAAGTTTACTTGAAAACAAAGTGTCCCAGCATATGTTTCTTCTGATGGAAGTTGATGGTTATTGTTATCCTGCTGTATATTCAGTCTATAAATGTAAAGGAATCTATTCTCCTCAGAGTTGTTTGCAAGGATGGTTCAATCCAATTATTTGATACAGGGCAAGTAATGTTTGGACAATTTCTTGTTTTTTGTTGGTGCAAATTTAAAGAGATTCCCCAAGTTCCCCAAGAAGTTTGGTCTGAAGAGCATTAGGAAATTATTGCATTTTGATTCACAGTGGAATCTGTACTTTTCTAATATTTTTGACTACAGCTGTGTACAAGGGTCAGCTGAAAAGTTCATAGGTTGACTAAGATACTCACATTGAATGTGACCTAATGAGGATTATTTTCAATATAGTCTACCTCTTGTCTTCACACTTCTATGATTCTTACTGGGGGGAAAATGTCCCTTTTTTTTTAATTAGGTAGCAATGTTTTATTTATCAATTAAGCTTAAACCCTAACAAAATCATATTTTTATATCCTACTATTCACTTTGCTGAGTCTTAAAATGTGCACTTATTCTGAAGATCTCTCTCTCCCTCTCTCATATATATATATATATATATATATATATATATATACACATACACATACATATATAATTGAAATTATCTTTTTGCTTGCCTCTTATCTTAAATCTTTCTGAACCAGAATTGGAAATGAACTCTATTATCAACATAGACTTTGCTGATAATAAAATGGATTCCCAAACCAGAAACATTGTTTTCGCTTTCTCTTTTTTTTTCTTTTTTTTTTTTTCATTTTTTTCCCCTAAAGCATTAGTAGCCTTTATATGTATCTTTTTACTCTCTGTTCCTTTTACACACAAAAAAAATTGTATTATTACTTAAGTTACCAGACTGATCTCTTCCAGATCTTTGTTCAAATAACCTTATTTGAAAATCAACTTTTTGTCTTCATACTCCACCCTCTCGTCAATGCATGTCTGGCATCATCATTGTCCACATCTGAAGTAAAACAGATTCTAGCCAATCTGTTTCCCTATTACTGACACAATAACCTCCTAAGTAAATCACACCAGATTAGCTGCATATATAATGGCAATTTGAGATATGGTTTATTTCTTCGGGTTTTTTTTTTGTGTGTTTTGGTTTTTTTCTGATCAGTAGAAAGGGAGGCTTGATGGTGGGGGAAGGCTTGAGTGGTTAAAAAAAAGTATGTCTAGCAATTAGCCATTCTTCATCTTACTCTCTTCTATTGCTGCAATCGCAGTCGTTATTATAAGAGGGAGAGGAATCGAGAGAGAGAGCGAGAGACAACTAACTCACAACATTGCATACATTCTTATTTACCTCACAGCAAGCAATCTGTTAGAATTCTGTTTATTTACTTGCCCATGATCAAAAATAGCAACAATCAAAACTTGATGATAAACAAGTAAAAACAATTTATTTATCTGTAAAGATAAGCATGTTGGTAATCATCTCTTAGATGCACTCTACAAAATTGGCAGCCACCAACCCAAATGGAAGATTCATGTTATTTGATGATAGGATTGAATATCAACTGAAATGATGACTGTTAGCTTCAATGAATTTCTGAAATCAATTACCAATCTGATCCTATATTGATTTCCTTGGAATAATTTTTTTGTTTCAAATTAAATTCGTTTTGTATCTAATTTGGCCTTTTTTTTTCTCTCCACTCAATTAACCTTAACTAAAATAGTTTTATAATCTTGAGAAATGACTCCCAAATTTCCCATAGATACTATTCCTCATTTATTTTGAAATAATATCTCCATTTCTAAGAATCCTATTAGTTGTTGTTTTGGTTTGTCATGAAGATTGCTTTGCTAATAATTTCCTCTGAAGAATATTAATTGTAAAATTGATTAATAGATGAAATAACATCAAGCCTTCTCTGCCTAAAATAGTAACATTCCTTTTCACTATGAGGAGCAAAAGTAACAATTCTCTCTTTTCTACTAATTAACACATTTTTCTCTTAAATTAGCAGCTGATTCAATGTTACTTTATCTTTCCTCTTTTCAGATGAAAATTCTCTAATTTAAAAACAATTTTTTCAAGTAATTCAGGCAAAAATAATTTCAGTTTTATTATATTTTGCAAAGCCTACTTGTAGGCTGGACACAGATTCACTACTGTAAAATTCAATGGTACCAATTGGAAAGTATTTGTATGATAGAATTAGGCTATGACATTTAATAGAAATAATTATTATAATCATCATCATCATCATCATCATCATCATCATCATCATCATCATCATCATCACTGCCATGTCAGTTAAAGGGAAATAAATTTACTAGGATTTGTCTAACTTCAGATGTGAACAATGATGCTCGACATGCACTGACAATGAGGGAGAAGACAAAAAGTTAATTTTCAAATAAGGTTATTTAAACGAAGCTCTGGAAGAGATCAGTCTGGTACCTTAAATAATCTGTTTTGTGTGTATATGCGTGTTCGTGTGTGTGAAAGAGAGAGTGGGGGGACAAAAAGAGTCAAAAGATAAGTATGAGGCCACTAATGCTTTTCTTTGGGGGGGGGATGAAAACACTGTTCCTGGTTTGAGAGTAACCATCAATAATAATAATAATAATATTAATGATTACACTTGAAGTAAAATGAAAATAATCAAAAAATTCAGATGTGTAGTAGAAATGTGAAACTCATTGGTAGATGATATTGAGGGAAAATTAAAAACAAAGAAAACAGAAACTTAGTTGTAATTTGGCGCAGAAACATTTGGGATCAGTGATTTCCTAATGTTGTACAATGGATTATCACAAAATTTCTGTCATATTTTCTTTTTGCTTTTTCACAAAAGAAAATTTTTTTTTCTCCTTTTTTATTTATTTATTCATTTATTTTTGTTTTGTTTCAATTGTTATTTCTTTTTGTTTCAATTTCTGACATCACTTGTCTCTTCGGGGCATTCTATACTGCCTTATTTATCTATTTATTTGACAGCACAGCAATGTTTGCTCAACTCCTCCCCCACTTCATGCACTCCTTCGATCTTCTCTCTCTCTCTCTCTCTCTCTCTCTCTCTCCTTTTTTTATTTGAATCCAAATATTGTTCTTTGGTTACCAGAAATAAGAACAGTCCTTGATGTTTTCCTATCGCAACAACTACCATCTTGTTGATTTAATAACACTAGTGGGTGGCAATGGCTGTTGCTGCTACTGCTATAAGATGAGCGAAAAAGTGCAGTTGTGAGAAAGAATGATTCAGGAAATGCAATCTGAAACCTCTCTTTCCAACAAAAGGCTTTTCCCAATCATTTAAAATGAATCTTGTGGTAAATTGTAATCATCATTTATGAACATATGTATATGCATGTGTCCCTCCATATTTCATATGTTAATATCTTGTAAGAAATTCATTTAATTTCTCTACTTCTTATCCAACTCTGTATACTTATACCATTACCATGGCCTCTTTTTCAAGAATTTTGTCATTTTGAGATGTCACTTTGCCTTTTCTCTATAGAATTATTTACTCTAACTAGAAAATAATTTAACATTGTGTTCTTCTATTCTTGTTTGTACAACCAGAAACTGCATTCACTTCAGCAAGTCTCTTTCTGAAGCATTTTTCTTTATCCTATTATAACAGCTGTATGCTATCGCCTACTGCTGAATATCTGAAAATCGGTCACTTTGTCATCGGTGTCACTTCACTATTGGGGATCATGACAAATTGACTGTGTACCATTCCATATCTCTGTTTTGCTAATCAGTGATCTCATTGACAAAAATGAATTTAGGCTGGGAGCATTGGTTATAAGGAAAATCTTCAGAGACCATTAAGAAAAGATTTAGAACCGGAATCTATAACAAAGATTTATGAGGAAAATTTCTTTTTAAATCACCATCTTCATGTTACAGTCTCTGGTATCAAATATAGCGAGTTATGTTTTTAAAAAGAAATGTCAATAAATTAAAATATTCTCCAAGATATCTTTTAAATAATCTATTTGAAGTGGTTGCAAGTGTTGTTACTTGTTTCTCAAGTGTTTGTTTTGTAACAATCACACATCAGATCTTTCACTAATCTTCCTGATATGAATAACAACCTCTTTCCATTTCAACTTCTTTTTCTTGATATTCTTTCTTTTCTTTTTTTTTCTTTTTTTATTCCCACTTTACTCTCCTCTCCTCCCCTCAGTCTATAAAGGGATAATGTTATAGTGAATTTTATTCCTACTTCTCTACCTCAACCCATCTCCCAGTCTGTAGGGGTGCGGATAATGTGGTAGTGAATTTTATTTTAAATCTGCTCTTTCATTAATGAAGATGACTATCTTTGTAATGACTTTTGGAAAGATAATGTCATGATATCAATGGGAAGAGATCGAAGCACTTTAACAACAAAAGGCATTAAAAATATTTTTTCTAAGCATTTTCTTTTCATTTCCTTCTAGAAGAGTAAAAGTCAGAAGAATTTGGATTTGGAAACCCTTTCACAATTGAATACAAAAAATGCTAGTTTTTTTTTTACTTGGGATACATCTAACACCCTGGCATAAATATACAGCATTCTCACACTTTTTATCTTTATAAATCAACACTAGCCAGTAGAGCTAGGTAAAAGCCTAAAATGATCACATTACTTAAAGTTTCTTGTAACTATAAAAGTTACAATCATCAGATGTTGGGTGTGTGCATGTATATATATATATATATATATATCAGTGGCGACTCTAGCCTATTTTTGCTACTCGTGCCCACCCCCACCCTCTGTCAACTTCAGTTCCCAACCCGTGGTCCATGGACCCAAAGTAAGTCATCATAGTTTCTATTGCGTGATTCTCCATTGTATAGCACAGATTGACAAACGTAACTTGCATGGTGTTTTTTTTTTTTTTGTAAACAATCAAGATACTATATAATTTGTAGTCTTGTTAATACAGTAGATAAGATAATTTTTTTTTTCCTTTCAAAAGTATAGAAGAAAAGAGAAGATGTTCATTACTATGACGAGAAAAATATGTTTATTAGAATAAACAAACTGATGACAATATACACAGACACAGCTAGTAGTTTCAATTTCGCTTAAAATAAAGATTATTTGTTGAAAATGTATTCAAATAAACAAATTTTAGTTACAGAATGTAATATATGCAACATTCATTAAAGAAATAGAGATCTGTTAGTGAAAAAACGAATTAAAACACACCGTTTAACCAACATTTACCATAGCGATGATGATGACATCAGCGACAGCTATAATCTGCTATCCCCCCTCTCTCTCTCTCTCTCTCTTGGTCCCTCTCCCTCTTCCCAAAACAGCTGTCAGCAGTCACAACGTGCTAATATTTTTGAGCACAGTGTTTTGAGTTGCTCTTGCTAAAAAGCGGATTTCTCTAACATTACTGTTATTATTAGGGTCTAGTGCTGGGCACGGATTGCGTGTGTTCAACATTATAGCCAATTTTATGGGATGTTCAATGAATCTGACGGTGGCCAGACAAAGACCATCCGTTCAAAACAGCATTGTTGTATTATTCCCAGATATATTTATGAACTTTTGGCTACTTAGTTATCGAAACTTGAATAGATACGTAATTTAATTGAGATCAGACTAAGTATGTTTGCTTGAAATTAATCAATGATTTTTAATCCATTTTGAATAACATTGACCGAGTTATTGGTCGTGCCGGGCACGAGTAGCACTAGTCCCGTCTCCGCCCCTGATTATATGTATATGTATATATATATATATATATATGTATATATACCCTTTCTCTTGTATTGCACAATGGCTAGCAAACTTTCCTGATGATTAATTTCATCCATATAGTAATTAGTCTTGCTTCTGTGACCTTGTGCCATACTAAACTAAACCTAAGAAAATAATTCCTTCCATATCTTCTTATTCATATCTTTACTTTGAAGTATAGTTTGTCTTAGCTAGTTGCTGTAGGTTAAGGAATGGTTGTTTCTCATTTCTTATTTACCAGACCCTTGTGAATTATGGTCTTCAGATGCTGTTATTGATAAGGTTATGTATCTTTGGCTTCAGCCATAATGTACCATTGTTTTTAAAATTAATTTTCATCAACTGGCTTTTCTTTCATCATTGTCAGGCAACATTATACTTGTAACTTTTTTTAATTTACTGCTCAACCTGATTTCCAAAGATCTTCATTTGGAATCTCCTCTGCAATTCAGGCAACTTAGAAACTAGAACAACCATTGTGAGACGTGATTTGATGCACTGTGGTCTATATAGGATCATAGAACTCAACTTGATTGTTGTAAATCAAGTTTTTATTACCCACAATGCCTCATTTTGAAAATATCAACCTCAAAATAATTAGGCCATCATTCTCTGTATCTATTTGAAATTTAGAAGCCAGCAACATTGTTTTATTACCTCTCTATCCTCATGTTGACATTTACTCCAGATATTTTTACTGTCATAATGATATGTGGCCAGGAATTGTATGATTGTTAGTATATTGGACCAAAGAGATGGCCTGATCTTCAGTACACCCACTCATCATTGTCTACATAATACATTTTGAAACTGTTCTGTCTCTTTATCACTCTTTCTTTATATTCTCTCTCTATCTCTCATATATATATATATATATACACACACACACACACACACACACACACACACACACACACACACACAATGGCATCAATAAGTCCATAAGCTGACATATAATCCTAGCTGAAATTTTGATTGTATAATGATCTTTCTATATTAATATTCACCAGTGAATTATGTACATTAACAAAGAAAGAGATTATACTGAAAAATATTTCTAGTGTAAAATAAATGCTTTTTTTCTCTTTCATTAGGAACACTTATATACATGCACAGCCATCAAACAGAAAAAAATATCTTTGGACTTTCAAGAATTGAGTTGAATCCCCTCAGTTCTTGTGTTATAGTTTTTTTGCTAAACTCTTTCCATACAGCATTTATTTCTCATATTCTGTAATCTTCAGACAAAATTTTATTTCATTGGATCTAATTTTTACTACCAAAACAGGAATCCAAACTGATAATCGCACCTATTTTATCTCTCATCCAATTTTTTGGTTTTTCTTAAAAAAAAAAAAAAAAGTCTTCTAATTCTGTTGGTAGTGATGAAAATTACAATTATATAAAGTAACAACCCACTTGCTCAATATTCTGATTTCTGTCTCTATTTTGAAGATAATATAATTGCAGCTGTATTGATTATTACTTTGCATTTCATACTTAGAAAATGCAATTGCAGATCATTTTGTTCTTCCTTTTTTTCATCTCATTTACCAACTGTTTACAGTAGGAAAATAATTTTTTCATTTTTTCTATTTTCTTGAATAGTGCAACATTTTATGTTGGTTTAAGTAAATGTGCATCTGATGATTCTGAAGTCTAATTTTAAAATGACCAATAAAACAAACTTTTGGCAATTTGAAGAATTTATGAGTTTTATGTTACAGATTTTTAAATATATATATGAGAATATCACCACAAAAACATTTCCAATTTAATTTATTCATGTCTAATGCTGAAAAAGAAGTTGAAAAACTTTAATTTTGTACCCATAAAAAATGTTTTAAGTAGACTAAAATTTTACTGGATTTAAAAAAATAATTTGTTTAAAGATGGGCTATTAAAAAAACCCGCAAAAACTATTAATTTACCAATTACATAAAATAACTTATTGCACAACATAACTTGATTAAATCATCAGAAACTTTATCCGTTTTTTACTAGTATTTTTACAACTTATTTTCACTTGCTTTTCATTACAACTTGGATCATCATTCAGGTTACAAAAGTTTATTTCTTTTGACTGGTAGCTGTAAAATGTTGGTCTGAGTAGTTGTGATGAAAAGCAACTGAAATTAAGATATAAGAAAATACTGATAAAAAATGAATAATATAATTTAAGATAAAATATTTCATGACAGACCTTCTGATTTTACAGTTCTATTTACACTTTGATTTTCTGATTACCTTTTAAAGTTCTTTCTTTCAAAAATGTTTTGGGAATAATTAATCTCTTTAAAGTACTATTGGTTAGCCATCTTCTCTTCGTGCTCTTATCCTCTTCCTCACCCCATTTACTTTGGACGGGGTGGGGGTGGGGGTCTATCCTCTGTACTGAGAAGAATAAACACAAAGACATCTACTTGTCTATACACATTGCTTTATTCTTTACTTCATAAATCTGGTGTCTTTTATATTACAGGCTACATGATCCAAGAGTTAACCCTTCAGAACACTGATAGAAAATACTTCAGAATTTTTAATCTGTAGGTCTTAGCTAAATAAAAAGTTAAAATTGAATTCTAACTTTTAAAACTCATTGTCACATGTCTTTAAAATCTTTCAATAAGAGCTAATAAGGTGACAACATGACTCATTTTACCTCAGCTAGATATAATCTTGTTTTTAAAAGCACAATTGTTTAATTCTTTTCAAATAATCTACACTTTGGCTGAATCTTTTATTTGGCACACTCTATTATTCAACAGTTTAAATGCCACCTTCTCTTTTCTGATTTTTTTTTATCTAATTTACAAAAAAATAACATTGGTTGAAACTAATAACTTGCAATAAAATCCACATGTATCTTCTATACTTATATAACTTTAACCTCCAGCCACATTGGTTCAAATTGTGCTTTCCACCATGTCATTGGGGCTTAGAATATGATAAATATATTGCTTGCAGAGGAGGTTATCCTGGGTATGACAGTGAACTGTATCCAGTGGTGATGAGGCTCCAGTTCTGGAGAGTTTGGAGTCTCTCCTTTGTTGTCACTACTTTTTGGTCCACTCTCACCCAAAGTGGTCATACCTGTTAGGGTTTAATTTATTGGTCTGATAGATTCATTTAGAAATTATTAGTATTTAATAAGAATACTTAAAACCATATAACTGCAAATTATTAGTAAAAGGTAAGAATACTTGAAACCATTTAGCGGCAAATGATGTTGATGATTATTACTACTACTACTACTACTACTACTACTGAGGAATGGTTACTGGAAAGCATATTAGTTGTTGTTGTTCGCGACCATAGTCAAGGGTGATCTGAAAGTTCCCCTTTTCAATAGCTACCACACCAAGGTGTGGGGGAGGGGGCTGCTCCATTCCCTGGATTGCTCCACTTTACCCTTGATCCACACCTTATAATGCTGAGTGTTAAGCAAGGCAGCATCAAGTACCATTTTTCTGAGTCTTTGGTATGACTCGACCTGGGATTGAACCTCAGTCTCTCGGACCATTGGCGAACACTATACTCATTAGGCTAATAACCCGGTAAAAAGTGAAAGCATATAATAGTGTATAAATTATTTGTATTTAGAATGGTAATTTGAATTTATAATTGTTTATGATTATTATTATTATTAATTACTTGAAACCCTATAATTGTTTAAAAAAAGATTTTTAACATCAAATAACCCTCTAGTATTGACATGCCATAAAACCAACCAATTTGATATTTAATTTCAAACATCCAACCAATCAGTGTAAGAATTTACTTTGATTAATGTAAATCAAAAGTATATACTTATTCAATCCACTTGCTATTCATAATGTTTATTTTGTTTTTATTAAATATAGTCTTTTTCTTTATGGTCTCTTGATACTTTTATACTGGACCAACATGTATTTCAGTTCTCTCACCTGTTGATATTCACTAAAACCACTCTAATTGATATATACACATTAGGAGTTTTTTTAGTTACATAGTTAGTTTTTAACTTTTGAATTCTTTCTACTCTTTGCAGATTCTTAATGAATGTAAAGAAACTGTGTCAGCACCCAAAGAACAGAAAGGTGTACCAGCAGTGGCAGTCGTGGCCTCTACAAAAATCACACCCCCTGAAACAGAGTCTGCAATTTCCCTTGACATGGAGGGTCAAATTAATTTGTTACTCAAAATTTTCTCTGCCGATGGAGTTTACCGCAATCTGACTCAGCAGTTCTATAAAGAATATCAACCTGAAGTATCTGCAACTCAATGTTGGAATGGTTCACATGTGGCTCAGTAAGTAGTTTTAGACTTTTACAATTTTTCTTTTTCCTTCTTTCTTTCTGTGAACTGTTATTTCTAAGATATGATTACCATATAATATTCTTGCAACAACAAAATCTCTTTCTCTCTCTCTCTCTCTTTCTCTCTCTCTCTCTCTCTCTCCCCCCCATGTCTTATGAAATCTAGTGTCAACTAATTTTCAATTCTAGTGAGAATTCTTACACAACATTTTCCTTAATTCTCTTTTTAATAACCTTTGACCAGCTATGTTAATGACAGGATCAATTCAAGATGATTTGGGAGAAACCAGAATATCTTTTGGTTCATGCCTTCTCTGAAGACACTTGAAATGCAGACATTTCATTGATTCTGAATATAACCTTCCAAAATTTTTAATCATTCCTAGCTACAAGGTGTAACAAATATGTGGCTCATTCAATAAATGAGGTGAATTTTGTTTAGGAGTTAGCAGTATGTTCTCTGTCCATGGATTGTCTTTTTAACTTGGAATCTTTGTGGAAAAGCCATGTTTAACCCATTTGTAAATCATTTTGACTAAAACATGCTTCCCCATACACATCACTCATTCTTCTGTAAATTTCACATGGTTTGCACTTCTCATACCTCAAAAATTCAATTGTCCAGTCGGCTGGGGCTGTAGAATACACTGACTGCTTCTCTGCTGAGGGGTAAGACCCCCCCTAACGAGTGTCCTGATATGACACTAAACAATCTGATGGTGAGGTTCCAGCAATGCTGGAGCTTTGGGGAATGTGGAGTACCCCTTCATTGCCATTGCTCCCAGGTCCACTCAGGCCCAGAGTGGTAGCACCTGATAAGGGTCCTATCTATGGGTTAAATAGAACTAAACCATGCTTCTTTCACTATACTGATTTTTGCATTTAAACTGCGTATTTATGCTAAACTGAATTGTTTAAAATAGAACTGTTTTGACATTGGAACTGCGTACTAGTGCTGAACTGAATTGCTCAAAATAGAACTGTTTTGACGTTTAAACTGTGTACTTATGAACTGAATTATCTTAAATAAAACTGTTTGACATTTAGTTGTGTATTGCCCAGTCGACTGGGGCTGTAGAATACACTGACTGCAACTCTGCAGAGGGATAAGACCCCCTAATGAGTGTCCTGTATATGACACTAAACACTCTGATGGTGAGGTTCCAGCAGTGCTGGAGCTTTGGGGAATGCGGAGTACCCCTTCATTGCCATCACTCCCAGGTCCACTCTGGCCCGGAGTGGTAGCACCTGATAGGGCCCTATCTATGGGTTAAATAGAACTAACAGCATACTTATGCTAAACTGAATTGTTTGAGTAAACTGAATTGCTTGAAATAGAAATGTTTTTGACAATTAAACCGTACTTACATTTAAACTGCGTGCTTATGCTTAAAGGAATTATTTGAAATATAACTGTTTTATGCCATAAAACCCACCAAACCAAACCAAACATCAAAAATTCAATAGACTTCTGTTCAAGCTTGGAGTACTTGGTTTGATTTGGCGCCATTTTGAATAACCTCAAAACAAATACTTTTCTGATCTTAAAAATGTTTTTGCTATAAACCAATTCCAAACAATGCAGTGTTTATACATTTATGGAAAAAAGAAATCCAGGAAAAACATTTTTACTCTTTTCAAAAAAAATATTCCCCTTTAAATGACCATTATATCCTCATTTCTCCCTGTCTCTTCCAAAACTTGATTTTTTAAATGAAAGACAAAGTAAAAATCTTTTAGCAAAGACTAACAGATCTCTTCAACCCATGATAAGTTTTCATCTTAATAGAGCCACCCTCTTGATCCTGGTCTCCAGAAACTTATACCTTCATCTTTATAATGTTGGTCACCTCCATAACAAAGTTGTTAGCTGGTTCTAATATTTTCTTAAGAATTGGTGTTTGTAAATGGTGACTTTAACTTCATCATTTTTCCATATAAACATACTATCTCTCTCCCACTGAAACCCCTACTCACTTTTTCTAATCTTTCAAAGGGGTTGGCATTAGGATTTTCTTAGATCCAAATAAATTGCTATGTTTTCAGTATCTTTTTACTGATCCACTGTCTTGACTTGTGTATGAGGAACTGGTTTTGCATTGTAAAAAAAGGCTTATTTTGATTCCAAGCAAAATGACTTGAGAATTTGATCTGTAAATAAGTGATTGGAACAAAAGCTTTGTTTGTATCTGAGAACATAGCAAACATCTACTTTTGTTACTGGTGGTTGACTGTCAGCTGCTTTTTATCAAAACAACCCAATTAAACCAAACAGGGAGCTGCTCTTCATTAATGTGAAACTTCAAGGTTTTTTTGTTTTTATCTATTCCCCTATTTATTTATTTTTTATATGAGGTGGTGGTTGTGCTTAGAATGACAATGCACTTCAGTTCTTTAACCTTGTTTCTGTGTTGGAAAAGTGGAAGAGGATGACAATATACTTCAGTTGAAGCAGTTCTTTAATCTTTTCATTTTCAATTGTCAATGTTCATTGCACTTGCAACCCATAACATTCTGGAATTTTAGGGAAGATAATTTAACAAACGATTTGTTATCATGCATGCATAAAAAACCTATAATAAATGTTGAATGCACAAAAAAGTAAATTCATAAGTAGTTATTCTTCCAACTGCCACCGCCACAACCCATGTAGAAGCTTAGAGCCAGCCATAAAAATGTATGAGTGTCTATATAAACTGCTTGAGAATATTAAGTGGTTATTATAAAGAAAAGAGAAAGAAAAGATATGTGATTGTAAGACTGACTCATCATCTAGCAACTTGCTGCTTCTTGCTGTCGGTTTTTGCTTGATTTTTTTTTTTCTTTTTATTCTGAGTGGAGATCAGAAGGAAATATCTTCAGATGTTGATGCATGAAGGGGAGGTGTTTTTCTTTCTTTCTTTTTCTTTCTTTCAAGAATGTGTGTGTAGTTTGGGATTCCTTTTGAATTCTCTCTCTCTCTCTCTCTCTCTCTCATGTTTACAACATATTTCTGTCCTAATGAATTATCAAAATTTTATTTCTTTTATGTTCCACTTAAACAGTTAATTTTATTTTCCTTAAACTCCAAAAATCATTTTATCATTGAGACTAAAATTTCATTCCTTATTTGCGTTTCCTACAAGATTCTTTCATTCTAATCCTGACCAAAATGCTCAAGAAAATTCTCGCAAATTATTTTTAAAATTCAATAAATGCTCAAGTTAAAATTTCTATCAAAATTCATTCACGCATTAGAATTTTTTAAAAATCTCTGTATACTGAAATATAAATTGTAAGAAATATCTATATAAAATTGTGACTTTGTCTTTTTCTTTTGTTTGTATATGTGGAGGGGGTGCAGACAAAAATTGTCCTGTCCCAGAGACCTGTATCATTAAACCATCAGAATACTCCAATTCTTTCTTTGGGTTAATGGGAGGTACTACTCCAGAGTTAAAAACCCTAGTTTCAGGCTTTTCTCTCTTTCTCTCTCTCACCACATCCTTTTTTTTTTTTTTTTTTAATGGTTATTATTATATTATATTGGATGTATATCTTAGAAGTCCTTTCAAAATGATCATCTCTTTCACCAAAATCAAAAAAAGTTAATTTCAATTTAACCAACTTTTTTTTTATAATTATGTATAAAGAACAATTAAGTTTCCTGAATTAAATAATTCTTCAGTCTGTGTTTTTTTTTTTTTTTTTTTGAAGTCTCTTTACTGACTAGATTTCCTTAGATATTTTCAGAATAGTTAATAATTGGTTTTGACACAATATTAACTTGGAAGTATTTATCAAAATATTGAATAAGAAGATAAAAATACTTCATTAATGTAAGCATTAAAGAAAGATATTTGACAAAGTATAATTTTGGGGAGAATTTTGATATGAAAGTTTTTTTTTTTTTTTTGTTATCATGAATACATTTTCTTCCCTAAAATACATCACAAAATTTCCTTGGACCCTGCCAGTTTAGTTTAAATACCCATACTCTAGTATGCATGTCCACACACACTGCATCCTATAAGTAGTATACATGTTTTAACAGCAACTGTTTCTTGAAAGTTGATATAAGCGTTTATAACAAAAAAATTGTATGAAGTTGAGGAAGTAAAGCATTAAAAGTTTGTTTATTGTAAAAAAAAGAGGTTTATAAAATAAACTGTATAGCCATGTTTATACAAGATTTTGTTTTCTAAGAAAATTATGCAATTACAATTGATATGTTGATTGATATTCATTCATTAAATGAGGTTAATTAATGTTTAGGAACTGTTGTTAGAAAATGATCATTTTATATATATATATATATATATATATATAGGCACTTGTGATGTAATGGTTATCATTGTAGGAGATTGACACAGCGACCTGAGTTCAAATCCTTGGCAAAGCTTTTTGCATTTCACATATTAGTAATGCCTATGGAAAAGGTATGAAGCCAACTATTCTTCCCCCAGCTATGGGTAAATAGTAGGACAGACTGTGCTCTTTAACCTTGGTATGGTATCTTGTCTATGAGAAGGAAATTCCTTCGTTCAAACCTGCTAAACACTCTGTTAAAATTGACCTTGTGTTGCATTCTGCTCTTGTAGAAGGGTTGGGTAAATACATACTTACAAATATATATATATATATATATATATATATATATATATATATATATATATATATATATATATATATAATCTTTATATCTAATCTATGATTCTGTTGGTGTGAAAAAAAAACAGATTGTACAATTTGCAAATTCTACAAACTGATATCTGGGTGGGAGGGAAATTCAGTGAAAAAAAAAAGACAAAAAACACACGTGCTTCTTGAAAATAATCAAGTCGCCCATATGTCTAGACAAAAGAAAAAGCACCGACAAAATTACCTTAGCTAAAGCATAAGAAAGTGCTCAATATATGAGATAGAGCTAATATAATGAAAATGATTCCTACATGGCCAAGAGCGAGTCTACCTTAGTTTCACCTAAACAACTTGTAAGGATCACATTGGCCAATGCAATCCTGACAAGCCATTTAGGTGAAACCGAGGTAGACTCACTCTTGGTTATGTAGGAATTATTTTCATTATATATATGAGAGAGATTACATACAATGGGTCAATAATTCAGTTTCATGATATTGTTATTAGCTGAATTTTAATGTGAAATTTTCACTGTATAACATTTAATCCATAGTTGAATTATAAGTGTTGGGTTAAGTGTTTTTAAAGGTGGGAATTGCTGAAAAAGGATAAGTATTTATATAAAAGCAACTGCTTTTTTCATTAGGCTATAAACTTATTTATGTACTTTCTCTGTGTATGTATGTGTATATATATATATATGGAGGGGCAGTCAGTATTATACAGTTTTTGCCTATTACCTCTGCTCCACCCTGTAATTTTAACGTGAATGTGTTATCTAGTCTGAAACGTTTCTTTGTTATGTGTTTTTGTATGGTGTCTATAATTTCAAGCAGAATGTATTGATGTTTTTGCTGCCTTTCTGCTTATCATCATCGAACGTGCTGCCACCTACACTCTGTAAATCTGCTGCTGCTGTCAACCAATGAAGCTACTCCACCTTCTTTTATGATTTCAAAAGAATTGCCTTACTGTATTGAAAGCAGACAAAAATGTTTTCTGGAATTTTGGCTCTGAGAAATAAACTTGTTGCAGAAGCTGAACTGAATAATAAGACACATTTTTATGATTGGCACTATTCCCCACCAAACACCCACCTACCCATGTTCACCCCACCAACACTTCAACTTTTTCATTCTATTGTTTTTCTTACCAGAAATTGGCAAAGTGTCAGTTGAATTCATCATTTTTGGACTTTGGTTTCCAATACCATTATAGTTGAATTGCATGATTTTTCCCTTGCCATAGTAAATGAATGGACTTCATCCCTTGTACACTGTCACCAACAGCATCAATCATCAATTGTTGACTCTTAGTGATGAGAAACATTTATCTGATTAAGAATTGAATTTTATGAATCAAAACAACTTTTGGTTTACTACAGGTATTGGGTAAATAACCAATGATAGTCCCATACTTTTCTTATTGTTAACTTTCATCTCTTCTCTCTTATTGAACACCTTTTTGTTGATGAATAATATCTAATAAGTAATATTTGATAAATCAAATTGAAATTTAACTTTGTAAATAAATTGTATATACTATTTATCAATCTAGCAAATTGTTTGGTCTTTAGATGAACAAGTATTGACTCTCAATAATCATTTAGAAATTGGTTAGGACCATTAAAACTGAAGGAAGAACTGAATCACTGCAGCTGCTGCTGCTTCCATATCATAAGCAATAGCATTTAAGCCTTCATGACTGAGTCTTTCATGAGGACGGTGCTTTCACTATTTTGACATCATTGGCTTTTCATTCTAATTGGATTTGTTTTGATATTAATGATTATTGATCTTAGGTTCACAGTGTCCTTAAACAAAGACTGATTTATTGCCTTTGTATAACATTTGCTATTTCTTTGATGCACTCTCTATATAAAAACCTGTATCTGTGCTTTTATGGTATATGTAATACCTTGTACATGTCTCTGTTATTTCCCAGAACTAAAAAAAAAAACAATCAACTGATATTTAAGTCACTTCATCAAGCTGACCAAAAATGCATTCAAAATGTTGGGCTGATGTAAGAGGCATATTATCCACAATTTGCACTTTTTGCAATATTTGTCAGCCAACAGAAAAGAAATTTGAAAGAAAATACATGTAAAGCAATATTTTGATTCAAATTCTTAAAAATGAGCATTTTTATTTATTCGTTAATATTTAAGAATTCCAAATCCTGAACACAGAACTGGTTGTGTTGATAGGAAAAAAGTAATTGGAATAAAAAATTTTCATTTTCCATAACTATATGTGGAGATTTTTTTATTTATATTACAAAGTTTCTTCAGATTATATTTTCTCTCTCTCTCTCTCTCTCTCTCTCTCTCTCTCTCTCTCTCTCTCATGCAAGAACTTTATATGAGAATTTGGTTAGTCATCTCAAAAGCTTACCCCCCACTTCGCTAACATCTGCTCACTAAAGGTTCAGACTTATCAACTGTAATGAAATTTAAAACTTGACTATAGTTAAAAGGGCACTGTGTTTGGTATAATGTTTAAAAAGCTTGACTAGCAGACCATTACTTGTGAGATTGATTCTTACTGGGTACCCCATGCTTCTGTCTGTTATATAACAGTTAATACAATTTGAAGTGAACTCCATCTCCCCACCAACCTCTTGATAATTGATCACAAATGTCTTTTCGTTTTTTGTTGTTTTTTTTTTTTTTTTTTTTTTTATTGATTGTTATCAATCAATTTTTTGTAATGTACACTAAACAGTGTCACTTGTCTCTCTCTTTTCACTGACTACTTGTCAACTTAATCTGCATCTTTTGTAAAAGAAAAAGCTTGGGGTGTGTGAAATCCCCCTTCTCCCATCTGAGCCCTGGCTCAAAAAAGCTTCGTGCCACAAATCATCATTCTTGGATACTATTTTTCATCTTTGCAGATCCCAAAACTTGAACCTCAAACGCTATCTTATCTACCATTGGCAACCAACAAGCTCACTTTTCTGTCTTCGATAATCACATTATTCCATCTAAAATCTATATTTGTCTCTCCTCCTCCTACAAGACTCACTCCTAACTCATGGATAATGCCTTTTTCTTTTGGAGATCCTCAAAAATTTTCATAAGTTGTTAGTTGAAAGATTTGGTTTCTTTCTCCACCTAAAACAACTCTCTTTACGTCTTGATGTAAGGGAAGAATGTTTTTGGCTTACGTAGCCAGCATAGATGAATGCGATTTCTTACAAATAATGATGCTAATTTATTTACATTGAAAAATTGATGAAACGTGAATAGCGACCAACTCTCTGATGTTTCCCAAACTCTTTTTGGTTTCCACCCTCCCAACACATCACTATCGAGTTGGGAAGGGAGAGGGCAACTTATTTCCCTCACCATTTATTGCAGATGTATCCGTTGTTCCTGTTTTCATGCAAGCCACTGTTGATATCTGATCAGCGGACAGACATCTACTCATTGCCAAATGTTATTTATGCATTTCAGGTAACAGAACATTAACCAAAACTTTTGTTTATTCAAGCCAAATGTCTGATCTCAGTCAGAGATTTTGCCATCCAGCAAAACTGGCAAATCTCCCCACCCGGGTCTGTCTGTCTATCTATCTCCCTTCCTTGGCTGTATGTCCAAATTGGTGCCTGTTGAAACCCTTTGTTGATCAAGTTACAAATTCTGTTACCTGAGTTGTGAAGCCCTTATGTTATGCACAAGTCCACGCATAAACACTTGCCAATCTTCTGGGTTGTTAATTCTTGTATTAACAATGCCTCAACAGTTGACCCCTTTCCAGTTTCCAATCACCATCAAGCTATTTTTCATATCTACAAATATAAAAAAAAAAAATTAAAAATCAAGACATTTTGTTCTGTGTAAAATTGGGTAAACTTATTTTTAGAAATAAATGAAAATTACAGTGAGAGGAGTTTTAATCTCTCTCTCTCTCTCTCTCTCTCTCTCTCTCTCTTTTCCGGTTGTAAAGAGATGAATGAATTGATTACTGCCTGGAAACGATATTATAAAATAACATTTGTATAGGCGATAACATATTGGATTACATGTACTTGTGAAAGACAAATTAATGAAATACTTAAATAGTAAATCTTCACGAAAAAAAATTTGTTTTTCTTTTTATTATATGATTTGATAAGTTCTGTGAATGACACCTTTAAACTCTACAGAAATTTACTTAATGGAGTAAATTAGAATGTTCCCATAAACTTGTAAATTCATAACTTTTGCTGCCCAGATAATCAGTATTTTGTATTCAATAATTTTCTTAAGATGCAAAGTAAATGCCGTTATAAATAAAATTCTTTCACCTAAAAATGTTCTATGTATGACACTAAACTGCATCTGATGGTGAGGCTCCAGTTCATTGCCATCACTCTTAAGTCCATTCTGATTCAGAGTGGTTGTACCTGTGTAAATCCCACCTAATAATCAAATAGATCTATTTGAAAATTATTTGTATTTGAAAGGACTATGTGCAAAAATAAACTCTTAAGAAATAATTACACAATATATAATGAATACAACTCCCTAAACTCAAAGTATATAATAACCCTAGACAGGTTGAAATACCATCAAAATCAACCACTTATTTCACCTGATGAATTTTAATCATTTTATATGATTAAAATTCTTAAAGCAACATTTAAGTATTTGCTAAACTTTTCTACTTAAAATTGTTTCTAAATTCTAATCACAAAAGAGTCAGTGCTATTTAATGTACGACTACTTTCACCCCTAAACTGTAGAATTCTGCACATTTGGCATCAGTTTTTCCTCTCTCTCATATATATATATATATATATATATATATATATGAATTTTTTGTTTCTCTTTTTCTTCTTGAACACTAGTGCCAATTTTAGTCTCCTTTCTTATGAAGTAAAAGATTCCCTACTCACCATAGCTGTCTTTTCTACTATTCTGTGTGGATGGGAGTGAATGCATCTAAATGAAATGTCAAATTTCTGTTAAGTGGCAAAATGTCTTTGTTTCTATAATATACTAGGTTGAAATTTGATAAGTGAATTGGTTTCTATTCCTACTAGAAGCACTTTAGGTTCCCAACGTTTCTAGATTCCCCTTGGATCTGGATCATTTTGCTCAAAATAAATCTACTTATCTCATCCCTAATCCAGCACTGACCACTTAGATGACTAGAAATAAGCTCCTCCTGGATTTACTTTAGGAAAGAAAGATGAAATGATACCCATTCATTATTTCTTTCAACACACACACACACACACATCTGTATCCATCTTGTAAAAGCAAGATTATCTGAAATTGCCTGGATCAAAGTAGTTCCCATTAACTGGTTGTTGCTTAATATTTTTTATCATTTTCATGAAACTAACGGTGAAATTCTTTTTCTCTCCTTAAATTCTGAGTAGATATATCTATTTGGTGAAGAAAGAAAAAGAAATATACATATTTCATCATGAAATTGTTCGAAAAGCTTTAATATAAAATCAGAATAATGTCCGGCAAAAACTATTTGCTATTATGTTCTGCATCATCTTTTACATTTTCCTGCGATAGATTTTTAAAAAATATTCATGAGAGATTGAACTTAACTTTAGTAATTGTAGACTATTTCTAAGGGTGTTGAAAAACTGAATTTACGGTGTCTTTGCCAGACTTCATTAAGAAGATGTTTTTTTTTACTCTCAGTGGATCAGTCATTATGTTTTGAAATGAAAGGTGAGCATTCCTGACATTACCCCCTCAAATCCCAACTCCCTTACTCTACAAACTATGCTCATCATTATAATTTATTCATTCCCAATTATAACTCTTTTATATGCATAACAGGTTCAAATCTCTCTCTCTCTCTCTCTCTCTCTCTCTCTCTCTCACCTGTAAACAATTTGAGAATATTCTCTTCAAATTATCACAAATATCTGGATGACATAAGGAATTATTCCTTTTAATCCTGTGTTTTCTTAAAGACATTTGCTGATTTCTACTTGTCAACCTGGTCATGATGTAATAGTTAAGAACCTGCACTTGTACATGAGTTACTACTAAGTTGTGAATTTGATCTTCTCAAAGTGCTCCATACTTTTTGACCTTGATCCAAATCTTAGCTACACTAAGTTTATAAAGAGTATAAATAAGAATATAAAAAATATGGTGTAATGGTTATCAAGTTAGACTAGCAGAAAATTTTTAGTGAGTTTGATTCTTGCTGGGTGTCTCATACTTCAGGCTTTATGTCAAACTGAGGCTAGTGTAATAAATGACTAACAAATTGTCCTAAATTTGTTTCTGTCAACATTTAGGGGGGGGGGTCTCTCTCCAAAGGGTGAGGGAACAAAATAGAAAATCAAATAAGTTATTTGCACCAACACTTCATGGATTGGTTAGTTTGCTGCTTGGCACCATGCCACTTATGTGGAATGTCTGCAAGTGAGAGTTGAAATTTAGTCACACAAAAACAGAATCTTACCTTATTAAGCTTCAAATTGCAAAGGATAACTTAACACAAATCACATCCTCTACTCTACCCCCCCCATTCTTCTTTCTTGGATGTTGTAGACTTTAGTCCACTATTTTCTTGTTTGGTTTTATACTGGTATGCTAAAAGGAAATGAGGGCTGACAGTGATTTTTTTTTAACCAATGAGACCTTAGCAAGGCAACACCAATTAAAGAATTGAGTGAACCACAAAGGGGACTATGTTGAAAAATAAACCTCATTTCCATGAGAGTATATTGATCAGTCTATGAACTTTTCAGTTAACCCTCATAAGCTATAAAAATGAGTGAATATGATTAACATTTTGCTAATTTTAATATTCATTGTGATTTTGTCTAATGTAACACTGGCTAGTTTTTATTTTATTTTATTTGAGTGATTTCAGCTACTGATTATTTTTTCAAAAGATGAAAATTTAAAGAATTCCTTTTTATTTTGATTAAACAATGATGGTTGTTTCAGTTAAGTTAAAAATAAATGCATCTGATTTCCAAACTTGGTTAATAAATAAGGTGTAGATTTTTCAAAAGTATATTATGTTTTAACATTTTTAAGTACATGGAGTGGAGAGGAGAGTCCAGCTTTTGTTAATTATTGGTTCTTCTTCATCTTCATCATCATTTTCTTAGCACTTCTTTTGTGCCCACATTTATTTCCTGTTTCTGCACTTTGTTGCTTCTCTCCATCTGCATTATTCCCACGCTTTAACTTAGTATATTTGCTGCCATAAGTTGCCTTTTTTCTTTTTCTTTTTTTTCACTTTTCCCTGATTTAATTTTTTTTTATTTCCTATTGGTGTCCCTGTCAGGCTGTACATAAGTATTCTGTGGGGACAGGATTCCTGTCTTCTTTCAACTCCACCCTGTCTTATATTTTGGAATTTCCATTTCAACAATATCTTCACACACACTCCTTCTCCCCATCTCCCATTGCTCCTCCTTCCTTCAAAACATGTATATTTGCTTGTCTTAAACAAATTGCATTTTCCACTTCACTAATTATATACCCTGGCTCTTGTTCCTTTTCTCTATCCACCCCTGCTCCACCCCTGCTCCAATTACTGGTACCAAAGAATATGTTAAGTAACCAAACATCCTGCATCTTCTGCTTCTTCCTTATGTTTATCTTGATTTGTTAGTTCTTTTTAATATTAAATAACCAGTGTTATTAATCCAAATATTTGAAGCTGTGGGTGCGGTGACAGGTAGTGAAGGGAAAAACATTTCAGCTGAAAACTGACTCTTCAAATTGTATTGGTAAAAAAGTAGTTGGCTTCCTTTAAAAAATCTAATGGCAGCAAACCTTTATAAAAAGGAAAACTAACTTCCATCCAAAATGTCTCCCTCTTAACTCACAAACAGATGTTGGCAATAGAAACCAAAGCATCTGAATTTCCAGCAAATGCCTTTTGAGATTCTTCCTTGTAAAAATCCTAGAATATCTTCACTCTTTTATAGAATTTTTTTATTATTTTCTTTTTGCACATATTTTTTTTATATTGATGATGCTAATCCAGTAAGTTCTTCAATTTTTGCAAGATGATTGACAGTTTCCTTTTAAGATTTCTCAGAACTTGAAGCAAGTTAATTTTTTCTAATCCCCACTTCCCTCCATATAAAACCAGGTGATATACTTTATATATTAAAGAGTTAATGTCTATTATTTTTATATGATAGTTCAAAATGATATTAAGTGACAAATATGGCAACTTGAAAATTGAAATATTTAAATTTATGTTACTTGGGAAAAAAGTTTAAGTTGATAAGGGAAATTTTCAGAATCTTAATGCAAACTTCAAAAAGCCAGAAACTCCTTTTCACTTCTCAATGTTATTTCTAATCCTTAAATTTTTTTTTTTTGATTCATGAAAATAAGATAACATCTAATTCTGCTATTGAGTACTATTTCCTTTAAAAAATGATGGATGCATCAACTTTGAAAAAATATATAAACATTTTAGGTGTATAATATATTGAAAAAGTCAATTGAACAGTTTAGCTTGTTAAAAACTATTTTTTTAATGGGGTAATGAAATTTCTATATTTTTAATTTGCTTCCTATTTCTAGATTTAGCACCTTATGTCAATTTCTGACAAAAAAAAATTGTTTACTAATTAAACCTATGACAAATTCTCATTCAAGATTTTAAGATATTGAGAAATATCTATCTAGAGTAGTTTATATGACTTATACATTCTATTTATATTTACATATATATTTGCATTTAAAAAGAAAGTTACTATTGCTAGGACTGCAATTTCATGACACCACTGATTTTCTTGGCATTTTGAGACATCAAAACATGTGTAATTTTTTTTCTATCACCAAATATCCTAAAATACAATTAAAAATTGTTAATCAGTATTTAATTTGCTGCTTCCAATCTAAAAATGGCAGAGAAACATTTTCTTTGTTAAAATTTTTAGAAATCATTTTATTTATTTTTTATTTATATTTTTTGAGTGAAGTGCTCTTTTACACAAACTGTTTTATAATTTCCCCTTCAACCCTCATTAAATTGTCTGGGCTAATGGTGCTAGTGGTGCAGCTGCTGGTCTTTTTAACAAAAAGTTAATTCTCTCTTGTTTATTATCTCTCCAACACCATCAAATTTCAATAAGACTTTTTTTGTCTTTGTTATATGTTTGCTGTTACTTTATATAAATTCTTTTATTGCATCAAATTTGCTTCTACATTCAAATTGATTTTGTTTTACCAATTCTCTTTTGCATGGAGATGATGATAATCAACTCTCGGGAGAATCATACACATATACACGTACATTGATACCTTGATGGAAATCCTACCTATTTTCCATCTGTCCAGGTGGAAACTATTTTGTGTCTGCAAATGACACATCTCTCCCTGCCTTCCAACTTGATATGTTTCCAAATCTGTTCTCTTGAGAAACCCTCTTCCATGTTGCCATTTCTTATTAGCAGCTCTTAGATGTTTTACTTCAACCATTAAATTAGAAACTTACTTTGATAGCATCTTTGTTCTAAATACGATATTCTTTCTCCTTTTTCTCTTCACTGCTTCTTGATTGTTATACAAAGGATTTTTGCTATAGAAACTGTAGCTAGCAAACTCATAAAAGAAGGCAAGACCTTTCCAGATCTTTTGTTCTAATGGAGATATTTTTGTCGACAGCATTGTTTGTAAGACTTTGTTCTCAGCTTTTGTCAAGATTAAACTCAAGATTCACTCACTTTTCTTTCTACTAGTGGCCAGCATTTTTTTCTCTCTCTTCATAACAAAAAGCATGCAAATGGATGTCACTTGACTATTTTTTCTCTCAGCTCTTCTCCCCACTCCTATCCCTTAAATGCTTGGTCTTATTATTTTCAAATTAAAATAAAAACTTGAGTATAAATGATGAGTAAAAAAAACAAATTGTATAATATTTCATTTTTATTCAACATAAAAAATGTTTTGATAAGTTTTCTCACCAAGTTTGCTATGTTGACATTAAATGAGGAATTTCTTTTGCTTATTTCTGTTTTTTTATTAGAAGACTTACAAGTTCTTTTCTGGCTTATATATGTATATATATATGTATCCCACCTCACTCACACAAGTTTGAAAAAAATATTTACTAATGTCTTTATGGCAAAGTGAGAGCCAAAGTTTTGGATATCAAATTAAGGTAACATTAATAGATATAAAAAAAAAAATCTTTAAAAAATGCATCTTTTAAGCCATCATGATTTTTCACATGCACTATTTATTTCTTTGCATAACACAGTCATTGCCTACTAGATATATTTTTAGTTTGCAAAATGAGTGACAGTAAATGAAAAAACACTTTGTCTTTCTTCACCTGCAAAAGGTTTAAGCAATATTTTTTGTGCTTGGCACAACTTCAGATTTTCAAAATGTTGTTTCAACATCTGAGATGTAAGCCTCAAACAGAGAATGTGTTCTTGTGTACATTGAGGTACTTGTGGCACAGCAGTTATCATCATAGTACATAGACTTGGTGGCCCAAGTTCAAATCCTGGATGAAACTTATTGTTTCATTTTGTGCTAAGCCTTTCAGAAAGGCAGGAATCCATCTCTTCTCCCATCTCAGCTATGGGTAAATAGTAGAGCGGACTGGCCTCTTTATCCTTCTAGGAAAAGGAAAATTCTGTATTCAAATCAGATGTACTCTGCTTAATAATTGACTTTGTGTTACATCCTGCCTATGGCAGAGGAATTGGGTAAATATATCCACTCTCTCTAGTTATTTATTATTTTATTTATAATTATCACTGAAGATTTTTCACAATTTATTTTTACCTGTAAAAATGCCATATTTATTAGTCTCTGCCTGTCCATATTCTGCAGAAAAATGAGAATCACTTATTTCTACCCACAAATAACAAAATCCAAATCTCAGACTTTTATGTGGATTGCTTGATTCGTTTTGTGTAAGGAATGTAAAATTTACTTTGGATCTCTCAACAAGTCTTTCATTCTGGTCCCCCCACTCCCGCGCTGTTTTTCTTCCAGAGATATTCAAAATACTTTTCAGTAAAAACACCAAATTCCTCTCCCTCTCTGCAAAAATGGTATCATTCTGTTAATTTTGGTGTGACATTTTGTTCTAAGGCTGAATTGATATCTGACCTCATAAGAATTATTTTGGTTTTAATCTTTAAAGTGAGAAGAATATTTCAAATCTCTTGGGTGTCAAGAGAGAAGACTGTTATTCAAAACTATTATTGACATCCCTTCCCTCAGACAAATTCTACAAGCAGGATTTTTGTTTATTTTTTTTAATTTTGTACTGTTAAATCCTTTCCATATTTAAGGTTTTAAAACATCTGATTTTAAACAATTTGCAAGTTCTATAATAGTCCAGGTTTAAAGCAGTGTATTGGTAACTTGAAGCCAAACTTTGTTAGACCTTATTTTTCTGATGAAAAATTGACCAGGCTACTTTTTTTTTCTCTTGTTTGGCTTCAATTTACACTTACATCCTTTTAACCTCAACTACATAGCCTATGTGCTTTATTGTTTTTTATATTTTTTAATTTTTCTCTACATTTTATTTCTTTTATTTCTCTTGAATCAATTTCATCAGAAATAAATCCTCCCCACCCCATCCAACACTTCATTATTTGACTAAACTTCCCCTCACAACAAGCATCTGATATAAACTGATACTCTATATCAACAACCTTCTATTTTGTTTGTGGAGAAAAAATAGATTCACAGATTATACACATATAAAGAAGGTTGTAAAACAAATCTGCCTAAACACTGTCATAAACTTCTTAAGAATAAAAGTTCGTTTGAATTCTTGGAAAGCTAATGACTCTTCTCAAAGTCATACACAATGTATTTTTCATTCCATCTGTGAGTATCTGAAGAAGCAACAAAAAACAGTTGTTTGGTTTACATAAGCTTACTCTTTGAAAATGTTAACACCTAAAGATTTTTAACTCTAGCTGTAATTTTCACTTGACAGTCTTGACATGGCTTCAACAATAAAAATTTGTAAGAGAGAGAGAGAGAGAGAGAGAGAATGGAACAAAGCCGAAGGCTTATTCATCCATCAATATTATTTTTGTCAAATAAATGAAACCACTCCATTATCTAGGAATGCACTTGGTCGACTTGCCAAAAGCAATGCATCTTGGCATTTCTCTTTTTATCCTTGTGACTTGAGCCACCATTGTTTTACCTGTCTTCTTTGTGACAGCAGCATTCTAAGGTAACTCTAGTCGTCATGTCTGCTGAATTGGCCTTTCTTACTACTTACCTCCTCTCATTGTTGTGTAATCATTTCACACCACAGAGTTCAGTGTCTAAAAGCACTTGTACTTTTAAATACCTACTGCCTGTACTCTGACTATTCTTTCAATTAATCTTGTCAAGTGCACTCTCTCTCTCTCTCTCTCTCTCTCTCTCTCTCTCTCTCTGATTATTGACATGAAGGAGAGATTTTATTCAGTGTTGTATTTGTTAAATTTAAGATAAACATATTCCATATTTTTGTTATTACTGTCAGATGTGGTTTTGGGCATTCCTATTTACTATATATTTGTATAGGTAGCTAATGTCATAAAAATTAGTCTTCTCTCTGCTCTTCTATTGATACCTGATTGTAGAAGTTTTGTCTATTTCTTGCTCTTTTTTATGAAGGTTAATGACTCTTTCCATATCCTATATTCCTCTTTCTCTTTGCATTATCCTTACTGTTTTTGCTCTCTTTACACTTACTAGCCTTTTGCCAATCTGCAATTGAGCCCAATGATATTTTGTCAAGTGCACAACATTTTTTAATAACTCTGTAGAATATATAGTTCAATGCTTTATTTTCAAGTAAAGCAATAAAAAAGTTTAAAAAGTTACAACTCTTCCTTCTCACTGTCTAGATTGTTTTTTTGTTTTTGTTTTTTTTTTTTTTGATGGGGTGTCATCAAAAACTTTCACTTCCTTTCTCAATTCAACTTTTTTTTTTTTTTTTTAGTTAAACTTTTCTCTTCAACTTTGCAAAAGGATCTCAATGAAGAATTCTAAATCTACCCTCCCACTCTTTTTCTTTCTTCTCAACCTCTACTCTTGTTGGTAGATACTTTACTTCTCTGCTGTTTCCTCAGACCCTTTCTGCTGCTGATGCTGGCGTTTTTGTTTGTTTTTTGAGTTTTTTTTTTGTTTTTTGTTTTTTTTCCCTCACTTTGCTGAACAGATATTTCGTTAGCATTTTTCTAAGTAGCTCCCACGGTCCTGCAGCCATTGGTAGTGCACATTGTGTTAGCTTTCCAGGTCACAAAACTTTTGGTGTTAATTTCTTTTTCATGCAGGAAGGGGATGAGGTGGAGGTACAAAGAAGTTTAATTCATAAAATTGACTTTTGAAATTTAAAGACCTCAAAAGTCATCATCCAATCAGCTAAATTTTTTTAGGGTGTCTGATATTTGGTTGCTGCAAAAATCTGCAAACTGTTTGGTTGCTATGCTAAGCAAAAAACAACAAAACAAAAATTAGTATTTGATATTTCAATACTTAGGTTTTATCATTTATTTGTTTTTGATTTTATTTTTGGGTTTTTTTTTCTTCCTCCTACTCTCTCTCTCAAACAAAAAGCAAATGAACTGCTTTTCTTAATTTGTAATTTATGCTTTTTTTTAATTTCTTGAATTGATTTTCTTGGTGACTTAGATCTTTGACCCTGATAACTGTTTTTCTGTCCTTACCTTTAAACCAACTTCATTCTTCTTATCCCTATGTGTTTCTGGAAAGGAGACATTTGGTCATTTGTTGATAGACAAATGCAATTACTTTATTAATAGTAAATGCATTTGTCTCTCAACAAATGTATTTATATATTTCATCAAAATGAGAAAGCCATTTTGCACTTCCCAAATATGACATTATTGGCATAAATATGAAAGAGAAGCCAACTTGTAAAATGTTGACTCATTTCTGATATCTGAAAACTGAATCTTGTCAAGTTTGATGTTTCACCACCTTGATGGGATTTCTTTAATTTTCTGCAAAAATAATTCCTCAATTTTAACTGAAATCTAAATATTGTCTTTTGTTGAATTTATTACATCTTTGTTGTTGGGTTTGTTTTTACTGCAAAAAATATTTGTATTTAAAGTTAACAAAAAAATGTAAGCCAAAGAAATACTGTGGATGAGAGCTGCTAGTTCCTGTTTTTTGTTTTCTGATAATTGCTCCACCCTCCCTTTTCTGATTCTGGAGGCAAGAAGCTAGAGAGGCTTTCATTACAATGTTTGGAACAGTCTTGCTCTACATCTATCTTCTTCTTGAGTAGCAGCAACTAATTCCATCTGAAAGAATGTGATGCAGTCATATCATAAGATGTTGCAGAATAGTGCCTCCACCTCTTTCTTCTACTTTTACTCTCAGAAGGGAAATAAGCATCTCACTCACACACACACACACACACACACACACAATAAGCACCCATCCACTCACCTCTTACTGTAAGGCAAGTACACTGCCTGCCAGCCTATTACACAACTTGCATGGTAAATCAAACTCAACTGGGTGCAGAGAATGAAAGAGAGTGGGAGTGAGGTTTTCTTATTTAGTTTATTTTTTTATCATCATTATTATTACAACAATAATAACAATGATTATGAAACAAGTTTAAAATGTATGTCAGTCATTGTATAAAAGATCTTTCTGTAGATTCCACTTCATCAATAAATAATAAAAAGTTAGAGGGGGTCAAAGTTTCCACAGAACTTTGTAAACTGTTTAAAAATAGAGTAAATATAATGCAGATAGATCAGTTTATTTGTCCATATTGGCATTCATCATTTTTAGCGATCTCCCCCCCACACACACACACACACCAAACCCTCTACTCACTGAGAAAAAAAATCTTTGTGTTCTGCCAGAAATCACAACTTTTAATTTTTATTCACTTCCCAATTTATTTTTCTTTGTTGATGTTTGTGTTCTATTGATCCAAAATCAATGAACCTAACAAAAATGGGAGGGAGAAAAGAGTTGTGCTGTAAAAATTCTTTAAGATGCTAATTCTGTGAATCATTCTTCATGTTCTTCTTCATCTTGCCACAGAATGGTTCAAGGATAAACCTTATGTATCACAATGGTTCATTGTTGACGCTTGTATCCTGTTGAGGAGGCAACTAACTTAACAATTGGTTGGTTGGTTGCCATCATTTATTTGTTTAATCTAAACCAGGTTTTTCTCTTGGCTTTTGGGTCTTTAGGCTTGATCTGGGATTTTTAAAGTGAAAAAATATTCACTTATACAAATAATCAACAAATTGATTACTTTTTAAATTTTTTCTAATTTTTCTCTCTCCCCACTTCTACTATACATATTTATTATAGATTATGTGTAGGAGACCTGCTCTAGCAATCCTGGGAAAGGAGTACCACCCTCCCCTGCACCTTGATGTAGTAGCTATTGAAAAGGGAGCCTTCTGGTCGCCAACTTTACTTCTTCACTCTCATCATGTAACTTAAAACATTCATTTTGAAAATTACAAAAATTTTGACATTTTTAGTAAAGACTTAAGTTTACTATGTAAGTATAATACTAAACTGGTCTTTTACTTTGTTTTTCAGGTAAACCAATTCTTTATTTTTTCCTTGAATTATATAAAGTAAACAATTAACCGAAAAATTTCTTAGCCTGAAATCAAAGTTATAACCTTTCTTTCCATTAACCAGAAAATCAAGATTTGAAAAAAAATATATTATGTTCAAATTTTTTGTAAAATAAATTGTTATCAGGGACCCCAAAATATTAACTTCTGTGATATTCACTGATTTAAGTCCTCACAAGATATATTTCAGGTTGTATGCCTGTATTGTTGCTATAAAAAGAAAAGCATAAATCTAAGAACAATTTACATAATCCAGTTGATTTGATAAGCAAATACTATTTTTCTCATTTTAAATAGAACAAAAATATGATGTCAGATCTTTTTATTGAGGAAATTAAAAGGAAGGAAGAAAAGAAGGAAAGTATCGCAAAAAGATTTTATTGGCATAGATATCAAGAATTCAATATTTGAGAATAAAAAAGAAAAAAAAATTCAAGATTAAAGTCATTTAGGCTATATGAGGGAGTAGCTGTAACTAGAAACACCTTCAAGATAGTAATGGTTTTTAAAGGACATTGATGTCAGAAATCAGACTGTTTTTGTTCAATGAAAAATAGATTTGATCATAAGTGTACATGGAGGTTTTGATGACATACTAACCCTTTTTTTAGTCTGCATATGTAATGAGATTGATCTCATTAACAACATTTTGGAATTAGTTCTGTTCAGAACTGACAGATTATTGTAAAAAAAAAAAAATTGAAAAAACTTTTCATCAATTTTTTTTTCATTCTATGCTCTATCTTATTAGCAGATACAGCCCAATTGGCAGAGCTTAGAATAAACTGACTGTATCCCCTGCAGAGGAGTAACCCATCCCCTCTAAACCAAGAGAAGTATTCTGGGTATGACATTAAACTACATTAGGCTCCACTTTTGGGATTCTGAGGAGTGTGAAGTACTCCTTTATTGCCATTACTCCTTGGTCTGCTCTGATCTGGAGTGGAAGAACTTATTGAGGTTCCTATCATGCGTCATCCGGGGAGTGTGGAATACCCTTTCATCGTCATTCTATAACTACCTAAGCATTAGTAACCATACAAATCTGTCACCTTTGATGTAAGGTAGCAATATTCACACATATAGAATTATATAATCACTTTGATTTCTTTTGGTTTTGATCACTATCTTTAGTATTTTTGAAAATGAAATAACATGAAATGTTTGTTGTAGAAATAAACTTCCAATGATTTGTTGTTGTTCAACTTCATCTGAGTTGATTTCATTTATGTATAGGATAGAAATATTGTACATTTTATTTCCGCGTCAAGTGAGATTGCATTTGCTTACATGCACAAAGATTCTGTCAAAAACAGGCATTGTGATATTCTTTGAATTCCTGATTGTTGGCAGCCATGTACTCATTGGAATACATTGAGTTCAAAGGGTGTTTTCTTTTTTTCTTTCTCTCTCTCCCTCTCTGTCTCCATAGTTATTGAAGCAATCTGCTCTGGTCTTTTCATCTCTCTATGTACCCTGTCTGACAAGGTCTTTGTTTGTGTTTAAATACAACACAAAAGGTACCTCCCCCATCTCCAACACAAGGAATAAATACAGTTGGTTTTGATTGGTTCACTTATCTTTTGTGTCTTTCTATGAAATTCTGATTTCCTCTCCCACCCACCCCCTCCCAAGACAAATTATTTACATTCAGTTTAACACCTCTTAATCAATAACAGCCTTAAGTGCTTTAATTATTAATGCTAATTAGGTTGGGCAAAAATAGCAGTTTATTTCTTTGAAAAACTTCAGCCTATTATTTATGTTACATGATGGACACAGTACTTTCTTATTTCACAAAACAATTTTGAATTTGGCTACATGAAGAACAATTGCTTGTAATTACACAAACCATAAAATTACTAATTGTTGTAACATTTTAGTTAAACTAACTACTGTTTTAGTAATTGCTCTGTTTTTTCTTCTTCCAATTAGTCAAGATTATTTATTTGTATTTTTGATATTCATAATCTTTTTTTCCTGATTGTTTTAGTTTGTTTCTTGTATGGTCTGATAAAGATTTTGTCTTGATTACTGCCATATATATTTTTTAAAAAAAGTTTTTATTTACTGATATTTGAAGATAGAATGCAAAAAAGAAATACTATTTTTTATCTAAATTTCTAAAACATGCAATTATCATAAGTAATAGTAAAGGTTAAAAGTGAGGCATGGGTAACCCAAAACCAAATTTTTCTAGACCTTATTTTCTGATATAGGTATCATTGGAGAACAAGAAACATTTTGCATCAGAAAAATAAAGCCTAAAAAAGTTTGGCTTTGGGTTACCCATACCAGACTTTTAACCTTGACTGTATTCACTGATATACTTGTATTAGTGTCCTCATCTTGATAGCTCGTCCCAATGTTTCAGCCACTGTATCCTCCCCAAGTTTCTGTCATAAAAGATAAAGTTTTTCAAATTTCAAACCCTTTATCCAATCCATTGGGGTAGATTGTATTCGTTCTGCTATCCCTCCTTAGAGAATATTTCTTTATATCTTCCTAGTTATTTTCTTCCTGAGAAGTCATATTTCTCTTCCAGAGAACCAGAGTATTTTTATAGACTAATCTACAAAGGTATTGAACTCATAACCACCAAATTCCTTGATACACTTTAGGAATACATTTATCTACTTGGTTATTGTCCCATATAATATCCAGATGTGGACTCTTTTCAGAGTACATCAATAAATAATAGGAAACAGTTAAAATAAATTGACTCATTCGTATCTACTTTGATGCTTTTCTCTTTCTTTATCTCATATATCAACTATTTACATTCACCACTATGTTACTAGTTAAAACTAGTCAATTATTTTTTATCAACCCTGAATGATTTTTTTTTCCTTTGTTACAGTATTGTCACTGTCCAGCACTTTACCCCTAATTCCCTTCTCCATCATTTTAAAATTATTTTCATCTTTTCATTAGCATTAAGAAAATTTCCGATACAGATAAAATTATTTCATTTCTTCTTTTGTAAGTAGGTGACTAAATTCACCAATGATCCTATTTGAATTCGTTCAATGGATCAGATCATGCCAATCATTCTTAAGAATTATGTGACTCACACAAAAACAATGGGTCCTTTTCAAAATGGTTTCAACTAGTAGAACTATACTGGATTCATTTTCTTAATATTTTTTAATCATCTATCATGAATAAAAAAAACAAAAAAACTCAAATGTGTTACTCTTAAGTAATTTGATTTCATTTTCTTATGCTGATCACATACACTGGGTTTTGAACCTACAACCAAATTTTCTCACCCCCACCCTATCACCGGCCAGTTGACTCCCCCTCCCTAACACATCCACTAATGACCAATAGCTTTTGGCAGATTACAAAGTCTATTTCAACATTTAGCAAATATTGATTTTTAGATGATTTTCATTTGGCTTCTTCCTTCCCAGCATGAGTTTTCTTGTCTCTCACCTGTTAACTTCTTTTTTTTTTCTTTTTTTTTTTTTCGTTGTTGTTTTTACTTTTGTTCGTTTTCTTATTCATTTTTATCTTGTCCTCTTCTCACTAATGCCACCTCCTCTTCCACAACTAGTGCAGTTAAGATGATGACAGCTGAAAACAAGTGCTTCCCTCTTCCTCATTTTATGACCTTGGAATATAGATTCCACTTTGACCTTTTCTCTCAGGCAATCTGCATATCTCTACTACCTCCAACCTCTAATCCTTCCTAGACAAATTAACTCTTCCACACTCTACCTCTATCATTATTCATAAAAAATGATCCCCCTATTGCCACTTTAAAATAGCATCTTTCTAAGTATGAGACTCCTATGCACCATCACCACACCATCATTTCCCCCTCCTCTATCACAGCCTTGACAAAGACCTAAGCTTACCACCTCAAACTCTTGTCAGCCATCTCTACTAAATAGAGCTTAATTTTGTTAGTTGGTATTAAAGGTTTTTATTGCTTTAAAAAAATGTCTAAATTTAAACCATTTACTCTTATGATTTCAAGTTGTACTGATTTAAAAAAAAGTTTTCAGATTTGGGGCAAATGGAAACTGTCCTCTTTTCTATTATAATTAATCTACTTGTAAAATCCATTTTAAGAAAAGCTCTTAAACAAACATTATGAAATATTTATGTCTACTTTATTTACCAGGTAGAAGGCCTCATATTGGTTTGGCACAAGTTCTGAAGTATGGGGCAACCATTGAAAATCAAACTCATTAAATATGGTCTGATAGCTTAGCTTGCTAACCATTACACTATGTAAAGTACCCCAAAACTAAGTCTAGCTTAGATTTAGCTCAAGGCAGCAAGTATAGGATACTCAATGAGGACCAAATTCTATATGCCGTGATTGATTCATGAGAGAAGCTTGCTAACCATTAAATTATAATAGGGTACCCAAAGTGAAGCAAAAGTTTGTTTTCTTTTTCTGTGTTGATTGTTTTTAGCAATAATTTGTAAATTCTCTGTTTTTGTTTTTTTTTATAAAAAAAGAAAAAGAAGAAAGCTAATAAAGATTAAGAGTACTCAGGAATACTAAACAGCCCTGATAGTACCTCAGCTCTCTGGTCTCAGTTTTCCACAACTGAATATTGAGTATGCATTAATTAAATTTTCAGTAGGTTCTCATTTTTTTTTTATTTAAAAAAATAATTCTAGGAAATTGGTCACACACAGAATGAATGAAAGCACTGCATAAATTTCAATTATTTCCATAACAATATTGTCATTTTAAAAAATTCCAATTTAGTTTTTTTTTTTTTTTTTTTTTTTTTTTTAAATAAAATATACTAAACTTTACCCTCTTCTAATATTCTGATTGTCTTAATCTTTTCTCTCTAAGTTCTTCAGTGTAACATTCCTCTTCATTTTGGTTCTTTAGAGCCATAAAATTCAACCCCCATCTTTATTTTGATTATTTTGAATAATATTTCAGTATTGAATACAAAACTTCCATCTTGCTCAAAGGTAACCTGGAATTACTCATTTTCTCCCAAACCTACAGAGTGATCAGATCTGATGTCTCCTACTTTCCCTAAAACTTACCCCTTGGGCTTACAGAGCAGAATATTTTTCTGTTTTCCTAATTGACTTACATAGAAACATTAATCTTCTATATTATAATCAAACTTCTGATAAAGTCTTTTGGTTACACACACACACACATTCTTCTATCTATCTATCTATCCGACATGCCATATTTAGGGGGTGTCCTCGTGGTGTAATGGTTAAAGTGATGGACTACGGAATCGTAGTAAGCGAGTTTGAACTCCAGTCGTACTATTATGTTCACTTTCGGGCAAATACCCTTGGGAAAGGTATGAACCCCCTCATCCTCCCAGCTATAGGTTAAATAGTACCACTACTGTTCTTCTAGGAGAATAGCTTTGGCATTAAATAAACTACAAAGTTTGATATGCCATTAAACAAAGAAACCAAACAACCAACCATACCACATTTATTTGCAGTGTTTCACTTAAATCTTAATTATTTTATATTATCCAATGGTTGGGTGGAGTGTAAATATTGTCATAGATGCAGACTGAGGTCTTGTTTGAAGAGCTGGTCCCAACTGGCATGTGCCAATGCCATACAGGAATGCTATCCCTGAATAATAACACAAATATTTCGTTACTTGATATAAAAATTTATGTTCCAAAATTTATTAAAATGGGTGCTCTTGAAATTACTGAACTGTAAAATGAAATAAAAAAAAGAGTTTATTTTATTGGATACATTTCAATGAACTTTCAATGGACAAAAATAAAAGATTAAACAAAGTTTGAGGTTTTAAGAAAATAAAAATCGCTTTGACAATATATTGATGCATAATTCCTCTTATATAAATTTTTAAAAAAAGACTTTGGTAATTTATTGAAATAATTTCAGTAGTTAACCATATTTTTTAAACAAATTCCATGACTTAATTTTATTAAACTTCATATATGTGAAAAGAATTATGAATTTTCTTTTTCTAGGTTATTATTCAAATACAAACTATCAAAAATGTAAAAACTGCCGAGTCAGACTATTCCTGTGTGAAGCTACCATATTCCATACTTGAAATGCCTATAGATAAATGAATTGACTGATCTAGCTAGCTAAAGATGTGATCTGGCTGGTTATAGATATATGAACGACTGATCCATCTGTCTATAGATAAGAATTAAAATTCTTAAAATATTGTAATTATCCAGTTAATTTTCCGTCTGCTTTGAATTTTTTACCCCCTCTTTAACTGCCCTATTTCCACACTTTATTGATATCATTCCATTTCTCCTTATCCCTTAAAATTGAAGTTTTATAGTTTACAACTGCTCGATTAAGCTCAGTTCCCTAGTTTTGTGTCCAGGTATCTTTTGTTACCACTACCTTCCTCCTCCTATACTCGGTGTTAAGATTTTATAAAACATCACAATACACAAAGCACTTGTTTTGTTCAGTAGCACATCAGGTTGTTGTTGTTGTTGTTGTTAAACCAAAAATATTGAAATAGTTTCATTTTTCACTTCTAAAATAATCAAAAAAGACTATTGTCAATCTAGTTTCTATTTTTTATTTTCTTCCTCCGTCGAAACTGTTCTCTCTCTCTCTCTCTCTCTCTCTCTCTCTCATTTAGTTATTACATCACACTTAAAAATCATTTTACTGCTTATTCCAACAAAGGGGGCAGACATTAATTCAAGTTTATAAGCCAAGGATTGTGGTGGGGTCCACATGCCAGCCCCCCCACACACACACACACACGCACACCGCGCACTCTCATTCTCCTCTTTCTCTACTGACCAATCAAGTTAATCTCTCTCTCTCCAAGTTGCCATTTCTACTTGACTAAAGAGTAGCAACACTAGTTGTGATTGAAGACGCATCACGAATCAATGAGCCGACTGCTTTTCTTGACGACGACTACGACATCGTGCAAGAAATCCATGTTAAATAGCAGCAGCAGCCTCTTCTTTTACGAGCTGCTTCTTAGTTGATACTGAACGTTGTCATCAAGCAACTCTCTCTCTCTCTCTCTCTCTCTCTCTCCCCCAAAGCCCACCCGCTTCTGTCTGTTTTAATGTTTCTTACTACAAGGGCGTCTGGGCTGCTGCTTCGGTGGGTGGGTGGTTGTTACAACGTGCATCTGGTAATAATAAAACATGTAGCATTCCCTCTGTCTGTAGTGTGTGTGTGTGTGTGTAAAAGTTACATCTCTCTCTGAGACTTGTTCTTCACTATTTACTACTACTACTACTACTACTACTACAGTTGCTGCTGCTGTTACGAACATTTCTTGTGGCCCCATTTGGCATGCTTAGCTCTGACCTGGCTCTCCATTCTTGAGGTTGCTGCTGCTTGCTCACAGGGAAAAAGACAGACGGGCTCACCCATCTACCCCGATTTTCATCTCTCTCTCTCTCTCTCTCTCTCTCTCTCGTCTCTTCTCTCTTTTACCACTCTACCATCCTTTTACTCCCTCGGTAGGTTAGTGATAGGGGAGTCATGTTTATCTCTCCCCACTGCCAAAAACACACATACAGCCTTCTCTCTATCTCTCTTCACACCCTTTCTGTTTTTGTTTTATTTTTCCACTCCTTCACTTTTTATGTCTACCACTAAAATTCTCTCTCTCATCTCATTAACTTTCTTTCTTTCATATTGGAGTATATGTAAATAAATAAAAACCTGTGTAGGCAGTTGTAAGTAATTTTAACAACAACAACAAAAAACAGTCTCCTTATTGTGGGAGCTGTGGTGGTGAGATTGAAGACACTTTGTAGTTATAGTTTAATAAATAACTACACTTCTGTCCTTCCTCCCTTCTGGAACGTCTCATCCAAAATTGCTCATCTTAATATCATCCTTTTGCTTTTGTCCGAATACTACGACTATTACAATTCTCATGATTCTAAGTGTATTTGACAATCTTATTTACTTTTGCTTTCTGGTGTGTGTGTGTGTGTGTTTGTTTGTTTTATTCCACTTGTTGGAAACGAAGACATTTTGGTTGTTGAGTAAACATCTCTCTCTCTCTCTCTCTCTCTCTCTCTCTCTCTCCCACGGATTTTTTTCTTCCCGACAGATTTTCTTTCGTCTTCTCACTTTCTTAGCTACAACTTCTCCTCGTGCTTATTTGTGTCTAGCTTGACAAAAGTCGAGGACTTTTCAGTCAGTGCCCTAAACGGGAACTTGCTTACCCGAACCATCTTAGATTTTCATAGTAATATTTACTAGTCAATCATTGCATGAATGAGTACATGCCAAACCAACTCTGTCAATAGTATGTCTGAGTTAGTGTTGTTGTTGTTGTTTGGTGGGGTAGGGGTGTTTTTTTTTTTTTTTAGTTCCACCACCCGACTTGTTTGACAAGACTTTTCTTTTTCCTGTTGGTACTCCCCCCCCCTTTTTTTTTTTTTGCTTTCTCTATACTAGCCGTGAGTCATGTTGTTGTAAAGTCTTTCATCATATTTATACACTTCCTTCTTATTCTGCATTGACACATAAGGAAATTGAAAAAGAAGGAATAAATGAATAAAGAAAAAAAATAACTATATTCCAAACATTCCTTTTGACATAAATACAAAGCACAGCAGGTATTTGGAGGGAAAGAATAAATGAACTAAATTTCCTCTTACTCACATGTGCCTACTCAAACACACCTATATTTTATCCCCTAATTTGAATATTGATTTACCAATTGAAGAGTTTTCTATACTTTCAGACAGTGGTATGTGTGGAGTGGAGGATCACTTGCTAAGCAATCGGAGGTTTTTATTCTAGGTTATGATGGAGACCCTTTTCTTTTACTGTCGGTCTTGCTACTTGTAAAATCCACGACAGCCTCAATGGGTGAATAATAATTAATTTCGTAGTCCAAGAATCTCATTTCCATCTGTTAATGGGCATCTAGCTATCCTCCACCCTTGCCCTCCATCCAGACTGTTATTGTATCCTACCTGCATGAATCTCATTGCCACAGGGTATCTTCACTATGTGCTGTAACAAAACATTTTCTTTCTTTCTTTTTCTCTCTCTCTCTCTCTCTCTCTATCTCTATCTCTCTCTTTAACTAAAATCAGACTAACGTGTGAGTTGGATTTGTTTGTGCAACTGCAATTAATGGATGAATTTCAACATTAAGAATCATTTGCCCAGACTAGGTGGGTGGATTTCTTTAATGTTCTCTTTCAGTCTGATTTTGGTAAACTTGTTCCAAGCTGCAAATAAGATATTTTTCTCTTTTGTTGGAGTCTCTAAAGAAAACTAAAATTCTTTCAACTTACTTTTCCTAACTGCTGAACTGATAAACTTATTTGTAACTTTCTGAGGAATTTTTTGCTTCTCTTTCCTCATTGGCTTTATAACTTGTTCTTTTAGGCCTTCAAAATATCTTTACCTGAATAATTGTTATTACTTTCAGTATTTGGACTTTTGACCTCATCTTTATTGTTATACTCACAATGTTTTGGGCTTTTTCATGTGTTTCATGTTGAACTCAGGAGTCAACACAGAATCTGGAAATGAACCCTTTAATTCAGAGTGAATTTTTGGGGACTTATAAATCTAATGTCTCCATCAACTCATGAGATACTCTTCTCCACTATCATATCAGATGGTTTAGTACCATAACTTATATCGCTTCTTTTCTTTTTTTCTTTTTTCTTTTTTATATGAGCTAGGGTACAAAAACATGATAGTGGAGAGGAGTATCTAATGAGTTGATTGAGACTTTAGGTTTATAAGTCCCAAAAATTTACTTTGAATTGTCCAGCAAGTACACCTGAAGTAGTGGATAAGGTGTTTGGTTAGAAAGTGCTTCTAAGTGAATCATCCAGAGGTTGCAGGTTCAATCCCAACAGGTAAAAATAACAAGGAATACTTATTACAACTTAACATCTGTAGTCGTTTATGGTTAACAAAATTTGAACTGTGGTTCAAATAAAAGGTTCAGTTCGAGATTCTGTGTTGACTCCCGAGTTCGACATGAAACACCTGAAAAGGGCCGAAGGTGATATCGGCCAAAACGTTGTGAGTATAACAATAAAGTCCGAATATTCTGAGTAATTACAATTATTAAGCTTCATCTCAGAAATTTCGACAAATAATTCACCTGAATTGTTTTAATTTCGAATTCGAATTGTAAAGATATTTATGGCCTAATATCATTAACTAGTGAGACATAATCAACTCAAGCAATTCAGTTACATAAAGCTCTTCACTAAAGTTCACTAAATAAATTCTTTACTCATCTGGCAGAACTGCATACGAAAAGCCGCCAGTAAACTTGAAACCTAACCATCAGATTTAATTCTATTTCTCATTCCATGATAATATCCTCAACACAAAAAATGACATTTTGCTTTTTTATTATTATTAAAATGTATTGAATAATTTTGTCAAAGAATCATTTAATACAATTTCTATTTTCACCAATCCTGAAATTTTACACGCTGGATTTCAGATTGGGGCTTCTTTGTTTGGTAGACATGTTTTTAACCTTTCAAAGTAGAGCTTTAAGCTCCTACCACTACTTCCGTTTCTCCTCCCTCAAAATAAGTTTGATTCTTTGATCTTTGCCTATTTTTACATTCCTCATTTCATTAACCCTAGAAAAAACTACTTTGATCTTCGTCTGGGGAAAAAACTGCTGGGTGGTGAGTATTCATTACCCACAAATTGGAATGATTCAACTGCTATGCTCTCTCAGATACAAACAACAATTCTTGAATTACTTGAGAAGCTACAAAGACTAGAACAAAATGATACTTATCTATATACTATGACAAGGTGTGGGGAGTGATGATCCTGTATTTGATATCATACAGGATAAATAGACACATCAAATACCTACACTTCTCGTTCTTTCAGTATACCCAAAGAGAATAAATTTCCAGGTGCATATAATGTGTATTACTCTCAGTTCCATGGCAACAATCTCTTAAATGAGTTTGACGCATTTGATAGAATTAAGAAGTCAATGATTGTTACATAAACGATTTTTTTTTTTTTTTTTTTTTTAATTTTCAAGCAAAGAATGAAGGTGTTTTTCATTTTAAAATGAAACCTTATTTAGTCACATTCCATAAGAGTAACTTGGTTGGCCTATGAACTTTTCACCCAACTTTGTATATTTAGATATATTCACTAATTATCAAACCTGTTTTTTTTGGGGGGGGTTACATTCTTTAATTGAACATGCACTTTTCTCACGACACAAGTTTGTGGTTTGTTTTTTTTTTTTGTTTTTTAAGATTTTTTTAGTTAGGGACATTTCTGGAGTTTCCTTCAACCAAATTGTAATACTTTGATTGTAAAATCATTAATTATTTTCATTCAGATTTGATTTATTCCCAAATAATTTTATTGTTTGCCTTATTCATGTACTTCTTTAGGACATAATTTCTGCTTGGTGTGCTTAGCGTAGCAGTTATCACTGGTTGATCCTGGTTGAGGTTATTGGCTTTAACTTTGCGCTAATATCTTCAGGAAAGACAAGAATCTGTCTTTTCTCTCTACCACTACCCACCAGCTGTGGGTAAATAGTTGGGCAAACTGGATTCATTAACCTTGTTATGGCAACCAATCTAGAAGGAAAACTCTGAATTCAATCTAGATGTACTCTACTTTAAAATTTACCCTGTGTTACATTCTGCCTGTGGTAGAGGGGTTGGGTAAATACATACTTTCTGTCATTTACAAGTAAAATCAGTGATTTGTTGTCTTTCAAACATTTTGACATGAATTATCTGATACTCCCTAAAATCTATTTCACTTGCAGTATTTCTATTTAAGAATGTTACTTGTGTGCTTCAAATTAACTGATATCTAGTGTCCTTGATAAAACGCTTATTATTATTATTTTTATTTATTAACCAGCAAGAAGAAATATTTGCCGATAAAATCCAGATGCAACATCAGCTGCAAAAATAACAAATGTATTACTAATTAATGAATCAGTTTTGAAAGTTTCATATTTGTTGCTCACCAACATGGCAGTGAATATGCTTTTTATAAAGACTCTAGGGAGATAAGTATTAATGAGCCAATATTTTGTGCCTCCTCTTCTCCCCTCACTCACTTTTTTGTTCCTAGAGTTTTGTGCATCGATTATGGCTTTACTATTTACAATTAATCTGCTGTTAATGTAAATTGTGTGTAATCACTTATCCTTGTTATTTTGATTTTTTGAAGGAATTACTCTACAACTATTTTTCTGTTTTATCAATTTTAAATCAGCAACAAGGGGCTAATAAGAAAAGAAAGAATATTGGCAAATATGCACTGTTTATTTTTTTTCTATAGAAACAACATAGGTTTCCCTGTCAGCTTTTTTCTGAACCAACTGCATCTGGTACTACTATTCTCTCTCTCTCTCTCTCTCTCTCTCTCTCTCTCTCTCTCTCTCTGCACCACCTGTTGACTTATTCTTCATTTGGTTGCACCATCAACAGCATTACGACAGAAATGGGATGTTACAAAAATAATAGTACCTTCGGATTGGTTTTCAGGTTATAAGATGAGACTGATGTGCAGTAGACAACCTTTCTTTTCTCCTCCTCTTCCCTCCACTCACTTCTGAATTTCTTTGTCAAGGTAGAGTTTAGAGGATTAAAGAATAATAGAAAGCTATGATTGGTTTCATGGTATCAGGTGATTACCTTCTCCCACACTGAGGCACTTGTCGGAAAATAGTAATCTACAATTTATAGATGATGTAGATAAAGTATTTGCTATTGAGGCCTATTGCCTCATGTCTTAAAAAAGTCAGTAAAACCCATCAAGTTGATTAGAAATGTTTCCTATGATGAAATAGAAATCTAGATTTGGTTTTACTTGACTCACAGTATATCCATATTAACTTATAAAATCTATAAAAACCCTTAAAGATAAAATACTTCTTTGATAGAATTATTATAATTGGATCTTTTGTGTATATTTTGATATTTTTTTCTGATAATAATTGAATTTTGGTATCCAAGGTGTATCAGTGGTATTATGAAAAAAATAGGACTTGAAATCATGATTTAAAATAAGGTTTCAGTGGAGGGTATTTTTTAAGTCATAAGAAAAATAACAATGCAGTATTAATCAATTTTCCTACCCCCTGGTAAAAGGAATCAACTTTGTGTCATAATTTTGGTTTTTAATCTGTAAAAATGCCATTAAGATAGTTTTGAATGATTTGAGTGCTTGAATCTTCTAGGGAAAGGAAAAGAGAAACTAGAAAGGAGTCTATAACAATTGCATTATCATTTGAAAAATTGCATCATTTGTTTTGTCTCTTTTTTATGCTTTCTAGAGATATTGTGAAAAAAATATATGAAAATTAAGATAATACATAAACTTTTTATTTCAAATTTTTGTTTTTAAGCTAAATACAGGGATCAGCTGAAAAGTTCATAGACTGACCAAGGTGCTCTCATGGAATGTCATCAAATGATGTTTATTTTTCAACTTAACCCTCTTTGCAGTTCACACACTTCTTCCATTTTTTTTAAGTGCTTGGATCTCATTGGTCAAAATAGACATCATCAGCAGATATGACATCATCATATGAACTTTTCTGCCTATTCTCGTATGTTTAAAAGCTGAATGAATGCTAAAATTAAATGAAAGCAAACTCACCATTTTTATTCTTCCCCTCCCCCTTGAATCTTCATGTGTTTTTTGTTGCTCTTAACTAAAGAAATTTTAGTTGATCTTTTTGTCACCCTTGAAATTATCAAAACTTTAAGGAACAAAAAAATTAAATTGAGATAAGAAAATCAACTTTTTTTCATCCAATAACTTAAAAGTTTTCTATGTTTTATAATAAGGCTTACAGAATTTGGGACACAAAAGTTAGACTCATGTTTTTATTCCTAATACTTTGCCAGTCTTCATTAAATTCTGTAAATTATTTCATAGTAATGATAGTAATGATTCTTTAAGTTTCAAAATTTGTATCATTTTCATTATTCTATAATTTTTTGGTTGTCAAAGCCAAACTGCAAGAAGTTTGTAATAAAGAAATAGTTTTGAATTTTAACTTTTATTGTTTTACTCATCTTTAACAATGATTCTTTGTAGATAGCTACAGCCTCAATAATCATGGTATAAGTTAGATAATGTCATTTCTTTGAGAGCAAATGGTTGGGGGTTAATGTGATATGCATTGCCATATCAAGACTATATTGAGCCAAGTCAAAACTCTCACCCAAAATAAAACCCTGTGAATATCTGTTTTAAAAAAAGTTAATTAATGATCAGGTACGTCTAAATTTGGACAGAGAAAGACATTCTGATTTCCCTGTTTCATTAAACCCTTTTCATCAGTTAAATAACAAATGCACTTACTTTTATAATGGAAACCTTAAGGTATCTAAAGATTAATCCACTTTCAGAATTAAACTATTAATTCAAAATATAAACTCATTCTTCTTCACCTTGTTAAAATAAATAAGATATTGAAATATCAATTCCAGGTGAATTGAATACTCAATTTAATAGGTAAATTAAAAAGTTGCACATTGTGGTTGTCATTCTTAAGGTTTAAAATTTATGTCAAATTTCCCTGGATTAAATTGAACCCCAAAGTTGAAAGAGATAATTTTGTTGATCCTTTTACACCAGATCTTTAAAAATGAATAAATAAAAGATGATTTAATTTTGAAATCAGAGACAGATATACCTTTTTATAAAAATGAAACTATCTTTTATTTTTTCTTCTAGAGAATTAGAAGATATTTATCAATTTAGGAAAATACATACTCAAGGGTGTAGTTATGTTCCTAAATATTCATTGATAATTTCTAATATTAATCAAAATTACATTGAATTAAAAAAAACAAAAAACTTTGAAAACATTCTCATAAATTTGAATCACTCATAGAAATCAATCAACCAATATATATATATATATATATATATATATATATATATATATATATATATATATATATATTCCCTATCAAAAATCATGAAGTGGGGTGTCCTCTTGGTGTAATGGTTAAAGCGATGGACTGCGAAATCATAGTACGTGAGTTCGTACTCCAGTCGCGCTATTACGTTCACTTTCGGGCAAATACCCTTGGGAAAGGTATGAACCCCCTCATCCTCCCTGCTATGGGTTAAATAGCATGACTACTGTTCTTCTAGGAGAATGGATTTGGCATTAAATAACCTACAAAGGTTGATATGCCATTAAACAAACAAACCAAACCAAACCAAACCAAAAATCATGAAACTCCATATTATTCTTTTCCTGATAATATAACCTGCATTTTTAAGAAACTTTTTTTCTCCTTAAAAAAAGCCACAAAAATCTGCTATCATTCATCGATTATGTAGGAAATTGGAAAATCATTTCTTTGGTACCAAATTGAACTTGTTTGTAGAAAATATTAATTAGAATTTTATTAATGGATCATAATTGCATCAACTTTTGTATTGGATTTTTTGTTTTGTCTTTCATTTTGTTGTGTTTTTTAATGAATGTTTGCTTCTATTCAACCTAAATCAAAACCCTTTTTGTATTGTATTTTAATTAATCATTGGCAATCATTTCATTTTGAAAACAAGTTATAAAATCAAATCTTCCAATTGGATCATCTTTGACATTTGATTATCACATCACTTTGTCTCTATTCATTATATTTATTCATAATTCCTGTAAAGAAAGTTACAGTAGAGAAAAGAAGCATTTCTGCTTAAATAGTAAAAGAATAAAAAATCAATTTTTTTTTTCCACATTGGCTTTACAACTTGTGTATTTCTTACAATCAAATTGGGGAAAGTTTTTACTACTTTTCTCCATAGCAAATTGTAAAGTATCACCAATAGATTATAAATATTGTAATTATACCTCTTAATTGTCCTTTTTCTTGTAGGTTGACTTTTGAATTAGACTTTCTAAATTGAATTGCTTATTTTTTAAACTTATTTCTCTCCAATTATTGATCTACAGTCTCTTCATGCCAACCCCACCCACCACCACCACTAAATTTAAGATGTTACTATATATACTTGAATATATCCAATACTATCTGGAACTGTTTGTTGATGTTTGTAACTAGTAATTGTAGGCATACCAGTTGGCCTAGGCCTGTTTACACACAGTTTGTATCTTGCATATGATGTAGACCTCCTCTCCTCCCATGAATTCGAATATTAGGCTAAGATTTAGGTCTTAAAGAGTCACATGGTACATGAAATTTTACAGTAATTTCTTCTAAAATATAGCAATTCCATTTTTGGTCAACCTTAATCTCCAGATGCTAGAATCAAATGAACTCTTTAACTCTCTGAGCCCTGAGATCTTGAGACTGAAATTACCCTCTGCCATTTGAGCATGATCTCTGCCCCAGTAAATCAGTACTACCATGGGGAAGGGAAATAAAAGTACCACTGGTGTAATGGGCTCAAAAGGTTAAATTTTAAGCTGTTTCTCCCTTGTCCATCCTTTATTCTGGTGACTATTGAATAAACTTTAGATTGCAATACCCTCAGTTCTCACTATTTAAAAAAAATTTCCACAGAAAATGGATATATCCACTCAAAATTAAAAAAAAAAAAACAAATTCAAATTTGAAATTATATTACTGTTAAGTATAGAAAGTGGATTTACCTAACAGCTTTGGAAAACTCTTCCTTTTGCTGTGAGAAGTAGATACAACCCTCGATGACCCATTATTTTCTCTTTTGGTGGATAATTAACATTATTACTGGAATGATTGGGAAATTTATTCATGCAGTAAAAGCGTTAATGGCAACAGTGGCACTTGGACTTGTGCTTGCAAAAGCCATCTTTATGACTTGAATGCAGACGTTGACATTTTTAAGTCAACACTGTTCTTATGAGTTTCATAGCAGTAGCATCTGTTATATACAGCAATAGTGAAAGTATTTGTCTATTTGTTTTGTCACTTCAACCTGTCAGAAATTCCCTCCCCCCTCATTGTACATTGTTGCATGGTGTTTGTTCCAGGGTTGTTGTAAGTCAAAACCAGAAACATTAGTGAATTACATCTTCTGGCAAAGCAGGTAAGGAGGAAGAGACAGCAAGAGGTTGGGGGGGGGTATCTCATCTGTTTTTAGAAGCTGCAAAAATTCAACTCTGCATTGTGCACTTAAAATAATTCACTTGAATTGATCACTTAAAAACCTTAGGGTTACAACAAAAGACTGCCCTGTTGGTGATGCTCTTTACTACAAATTGAATTTCTCACACTCTCTCTTTCTCTCTCAATTGATCACCTGAAAGCAGGAATGTAGATTCTCAGCAAGTTTAGCTTTAGGGATCTTAAGGCTATGGCAAATTTGAAAGCAATTTATCTTGTTTTTTGGGAGTGGGGAGGGGTTGTGATCAAACTGGGAAATGTTTTACCCATCCACCAAATTCTGAAAGTATTGCATCTTTGAATTACCATTTTTTACTGGTCTTTATGAAATTCTCTTGATAAAAACAAAATTTGATTCCCTGAGAAACTGCAAAAGGTACCTAGAATAATTGTTTGCAGAGAAAACAATGCGACCAATGAAAAAGATTTACTGCAGCATATTGAAACTTCTATAGCTTTGTGGTTGGTAGTGTATTAACATGTTGTGCATTGCTTCAGGTTCAAATTGGGCCATAACATTTTAGAAGCAACCAAAAAACATTTGTTGAGCAAAAGCAGTAAACAGATGATTTAAGAAATTTCACACTGTTGCAAAAACTTCAGTGATCAGACAAGGTGAGAGAAGCCTAAAACCATGAATTTCAAGACCATGTTTCGAGTCAATATTGAAGCAACAGTTAAAATGCTTATAACTGAAACTTATTATTTCTAAGAAAAGATTAGTGGAATGCTAAGGATACTACTAACCTTATTGTATGTATTTACCTAACCCCTCCACTATGAGCAAGATGCGATACAAGGTCAATTTTTAAACGGAATACAACTGGTATAAATTCTTTTTTCCTTGATGACAAGGTTCCCCACCAAGGTTAAAGAACCCAGTCTGCCCTAATATATATCCATAGATGTGTGGAAAAGGGTTCGATTTATGTCTTAAAGAAATTAGTGCAAAGTGGAATGGAAACATTCTCATCGGGCATTTGAAATATGATCACTGATTCCATTTCCTAAGTGTGCTTCCTTAAAGCATAATCATAGGAAGTTTTTATTATCATCATCATAAAGCACTCTTTAAGGTAGAAACATAAAAGTAATAATTCTTGTTCCCTTCAGTTATCCTACTATTGGTAATGGTTTATAGTTTAGATATTGACTTTAAATTGGTGAAGCTTTTTACCTATATTCCTCATTTACAGATTAAAATTTCCGCATTCACCTCGGTGAATAGTTAGAAAAGAGCTAGTACATCATAACTTTCACAAGACCTGAACCAAATCTTTTGTTAATAAAGGTTGATGCAGAGTAACATAAATCCATACCTTCTCATTCAGCTTACATGTAGATTCCCAATTATCACCAATATTACCTATGTGTGCAGAAGCTAGTCAAGATGCATGCATTCATTGACACTCGATAATTGAACAACACTCTCTGTTACAACATCCTAAGGGTTTGGATTTTCAAGGCAATGTTCTTAGCTGTACAAACAAAAAGCCTCCTGCTGTTCTTTGTCAACTGACTCTCCCACTAACTCCACAACATTTTTGCAACTATGGGCTATGCTACAGAAATGTCAAACATTTGTATTTATAAGCAAATAATTGTAAACTTTAAATGACCTGTATGTAAAGTTAATGACGTATTGGCTTTCTACTCTTTTCACCTGACCCAAGTCAACCAACATCACTCTGGTATTTTCCTCTGTCAACTTTATGCAGATGATCCCCTTAAAGGTGGAGTGGGGTTACTAATGAATCAGTATGGCCTCTAGGATCTGATTTCCCTTTCACTTTGCCCCCGCACCTCTTTTCCCATGTTTTTACGCTTACAAACAACAAATATTTGTCTGATCTTTTGCTCACAGCAAACAGTGCCACTGTAATTTGAAGTGTAAATAAAATCTCCTCGCACAAATCATTATGTGAAATGATGATGCTCTTCAGAATATCAACGAAAACTCTTCTTCTTTTTTTAAATCAAATTCCTTCTTGGTGTTTAATGAAATTGATGGTTGGTTAGCAGCAGGTCAAAGAGTCTCATTATCACAATAATTATATAATGACTGCTCTTCAATAAACAATCTTTGTGTAAGGCAAATAATGCTTGACTTGAACAAGCAACTGCTCTTTTAGAAGAAGGACTGGAAATGTGTTGAAAGGAGTCTTGGTGTAAAGCTTAATAAGGTACCAGAAAATTTTGATCAAGTTGTTGATCTTGTCATGATTAACAACTGGAGTTTCTTTCAACATCTGGTTAGAAAAATCTCTGAGAAGCAAACTGTTGGTTATTTTACTTTCTACAACCACTGTGTTGCTGCTGTAACTCTTTTTATGTGGTTTATACTACTTCTGTCTCTCAAGAAGATAACTTCTCCACTTATTGTTATTGAATAATTTCTATTTTCATATTTTGGCTGCCCATAACCTGGAGCATTAAGAATCATTACAAACTCAAGGTAACCAAGCTGAGACTTGTGTGACAGACTAAGTAAAACCTATTAAAATAATTTGTCTCTTTTCAGAATATGTTTTAGATTTTGCATCAGCTGAAAGAAAGTTTTTTTAAACATGATGCACATATTTTCATCTCTCTCTTTCTACTTTGATGTTTCAAGATGTAGTTATATTTCAATGTTGCATTTTCAATAGCTATTTTCTGATTTGAAAAACTGAATGTGTTTTCCCTGTATGGCTTCATCCAAATGTTGTTTAAATCTCCAATGTGCTGAGGTGGCAATAAAAAATCTGGTCAAGGCTCAGTTTACAATCTTTCTTTTTTTGTTTGATAGAAATCAAAAATGTTGAGAGAAAAAAGTGGCGAGATGGCATCTCTCCTTTTGCCACCAACCACACATCCTTTTTAGGATTGGTTCTTTTTCACTGATTTGCTTTGTCTCTTCTCTTACAGGAGACATTTTACTTCAAGAGCTTAAAATAGTCCAGTCTTTTATTCTAATTTTATTGCCTTCCTCTGTTTTACAAATCTCTTTTCTCTTCTTACTCTCTCCTCCATTTCCTCTACCTTCCACTCTCTCTTCTTTCATTGTACTTTTTCAATACCTGCCTTGACTTCTTTTCAATACTCATTTTAAAACCTAATATATGCCTCCTACTCTCTTAAAAAAATTCTATTTGAAGCAAAGAAGTCTTATAGTCCTATATATATATATATATATATATATATATCACTGTTTTGTTTGATTCATTTGACAGAAATTGCAAATAATTTTCCATGGAAACTTGTTCATAAAATTCATAATATTCTAATTTCATTTGCCTTTTTCCCTCTGTTTTAATAAGGAATTAGTTATCTGCTGTTACTGCTTTGAATTTTTAACTGGTTCTTTTTAATGTTTGGCTGCCTTTGGCCAATTGAAAATGAATGGCAGACACAAAACAAAAATCCCAGCAAAACAATAAGCATCAGACAAAAGAATGATCAATTTTTGCAAAAGTTTTGCTTTAAGAAGTTACTTGGTGATGCAGTAAATTATTCAGATGAGGCATTTATTCAAAAGCTTTTTTTTTCTCTTTTAGTTGACAGTATTTTCATTTACAACCTTTTGTTTCTCAGAATTTGATATACTCATGTAATAGAACTGAAGCTGCCAATAAAAAAAATTTCTGAATTTATATTTTTAATATTTTTTAAAGTATTTATCTAAAAAAAAAAGAAATAAATGAAAAAAAATATATATATAGTAAATTGACCGACCATAGTCAAAGGTGACCTGAAGGCTCCCTTTTCAATAGCTACGATACCAAGGTGTAGAGGAGAGTGCTACTCTTTTCCCTTGAATGCTCCCATTAGCCTTAATTCATACCTTATAATGTGGAGTGTTAAACAAGGAGGCACCAAGTACCATTTTTTGAGTCTTTGGTATCACTTAACCTGGGATTGAACCCCAGTCTCTCAGACCATTGGTGAACACTCTAACTATCATGTCAATGGGCTGGTATATATAATGAGCAAAAGATGACACTATGGGAAATGAAATTGATGTTTTACTATTAGGATAGCTTTATCAGAAATTAAATATTATTTTTTTTAAATGAAGTTCTTCCGATAAGAAGATTGTGTGTGTGTGTGTGTGTGTGTGTGTGTGTGTGTGTGTGTGTGTGTGTGTGTGTGTGCGTTTTTTTATTTTTGTTTTGTTTTGTTTTTTAGGAATTATGAATTATTTCATTTTTTTCATTTTTCATATTTTTAGCATCCCACATTTTTCGAGTATTAATTTAGTGAGAAGAGGATATATTGTAGAAACAATATTAAAAAACTCATAAAAGTTCAAATACACTTCCCCTTCATGGTCCACAAAATCAGACAACTTTGCAAACTAATAACCGAACAATGTTTTTTCACTTTTAATTTTCTACACATTTTAGCATACCTCTTTATCACATTTTAGTATTCCTCTTTATCAAATTTCAAATTTCTTAATTCTAAATATTTTATATATATATATATATATATATATAAAATGTAAAACCAAACACCAAAATATCATAAAAATCTACACACGACACACTTCCTTTCCAAGACTTTCTACTTATTCAAGAGAATTACAACTTGAAATTCAAAATCAACAAAAACAAAAACATCAATAAGAATGACATAAATTTTTGTTCACACTATAACAAAATAAAATCTGGAATAATCAAAGGATTTTATCTAAGAACCCTTAAGATTTGCAGCTTGTATTGTTATAAGAAAGTAAGTACAAAATATTATGAATGAATACCATAAACAACAGACTTGGAAAAAACTAAACCATATAATATAATAACATCTTCTGAATAAAGATATAACCTAAAGCATATATGACAAGCATCTCCAGAACAATGAAAAATATAACAAACAAAAAGCTGAAATTTATTAAATAGCCTATAAACAATGATTATAAACAACTACAAATCCACAAAGGTTCAAGAAATTTTTTAAAAAATGTCAAAGTGATAGAAAGTGCACTGATCTATAAGACTACGACAATAAATGTATAGCCAGGTTTCAACAGTATATCCTCTGTCCTCTACAAATTGATACTCAATGAGATATCAAGCTATAAAGAACAATAAATGCATCAAAAAATCATATAGTAAAGTCTTAACCTTATTCAATACAAAATTTCTAAAAATGAATAGAATAAAAAAAATGTTTTTTAAATGGTACACTTGTCTCATTTAGACTTTATTATTTTTTAAAATATTATTTTTTGATGACACTATCCTTATAGCAAAGAGTCAGTTGAATTTTCTGTTTGTATTTCTTTTATCATACTGTCATATTTCTTTGTAAATCTTAACCATACACACACGTCTTTGCTTGTTTGTTTCCTATTAATTCCTTGATCAATGGTTCAAATTTGATGAAAGTGGCATTCAAGTTCTTTTTACTGCAAGGAATATCTGCAAAGTTTCGGATAGGGGCATCTTGAAAATTTTGGCTTAAAATTCATCAGGAAGGTCCAAGAAAGTTTTGGAATAAATTTAATCTAAAAAGGTCACATATAGAAAGCAAATGAAATTGACTCCACCACTCATCGCAAGGTTTTCCCTTGAATTAAAAATAATCAGAAAGGTCTCATTTATACAAAAAACAAATGAAATTGGCATTTGCAACCATGGATGCTAAAATTAGTCCAGGAAACAAATGTTAAAAAAGATTAAGGTGGGCTTTCCTGTGTCTCAGTGCATATATCTAATTTTTTTATGTGATAAGAGAGATGAAATGTCTAATAATTTTAATTTATGCTTGAATTTTATTTGTGATAATTTCTGTTGATTTTTTTTTTTTTTTTTTTATATAAGTATGACTTTGAAGTGTTACTTTAATATGCCTAAAAACCACAAAAAAACATGCATTCAAAAAAATCTTCCAAAGTTCTCATTAAATAATTTTTTTTTTTTAATCTTTGGACATTACCTTTCTATCAGCTACTTTTACTTTTGTGAGTATGTGTGTGTTTCCAAACAGGTGTACATACAGAATTAACACCAAACCAATTCAAAACTGCTCTTATATACACAAATTTAAAAAGAAAAAATATTTTTTCATGAGTAATATTTGCCTTCTGATGAAAAAAATTGCTTTTTGTTTTTCTATGTCATTCTCATAAAACAAGGTGTTTGATCTTTTTTTTGAGGGGTGGGGTAACAATGGACCCACATTTGCTCCTTTTCTATCCTTAAGATTGATACCCTGGAGTGCATAATTATAATTTTGAGGTTGAGATCAGAAGGGTATTTAATTCTTCCTACTTGATTAAAAAATTTGCCTTGTGTGACAACCATTTCAAGGCGCAAAATGTTAACTTTACAATAAAAATTTCGTATTTCCCACAATGTCTGCTCTGACAATTAACAACTTTTCTGTGTATTTATTTATATACAACAGATATCAATGTGAAATGTAAATTTTTTAAACTTCTGTCTTTACATGGAAGTTGATCGGCCAATTTGTATTAGTTCCCTCCACTTCATATTTTACATCTTCATTTAAACTCTATTTCAATTTGATCAGTGATTATTACATTATGATATTATACACAAGGGTTTGCTTATTATCCCTCATCTTTGCCTTGTCAGCTGGGGCTGTGAAATACACCAACTGCATCTCTGCAAAGGAGTAAGACCTACCCCCACTCCCCCATGAGTGTCCTAGATATAACACTAAACAATCTGATGGTGAGGTTCCAGTAATGCTGGAGCTTTAGGGAATGCGGAGTACCCTTTCATTGCCATTGCTCCCAGGTCCACTCTGACCCGGAGTGGTAGCACCTGATAGGTTCCTTCCTCTTGGTCAAATAGAACTAAACTGCGTACTTATGCTACACCGAATTGTTTGGCTAAACAGTTGACTTGAAAAAGAAATATTTTCGACAATTAAACTGTGTACTTATGCAAAACTGAATTGTTTGAAATAAAACTGTTCATTTGTATAAAAATAGATTTGGCATTAAATAACCTACAAAGGTTGATATGCCATAAAATCCAAACAAACAATATCCCTCTCCTTTCTTTGCATCTTGATTGACTTAAATAAAAACTAGAATTTCTTGTTTGTATCAAAATTGATTTCTTTCTTTTGTAAATCTTGACAAGATATTTATCTACCATTTCTTGAGAAGCTTACAGTTAAAATCTTTGCAGTAAATGTTTAGGGTATTTTAGATTACCAGAAATCAGTTCTCAGATTTTCTTATTTGTATTTTCATCAGAATGGTCAAGTGAACAAAAGATTATATGTCAATTACTAGTTATGTAATTATACAAACTGGGCTCTCTTATCTTTGTGGGCAACTAGTTTAAAAGAAGAGTATTTTTTAATTCCAAACTAGGAGATAGTTCCTAAACTATGCCCTGCTATCTTGTCAGTCATAGAAGATAAATGGCTTAATCAGACAATGCTAAACAAAATCATAATGCATCTAATTGAAGGCAGACTCCAACTAGTGACTTGAGTCTAGCAAGGTGCTTCAATTTTATGCAGCTGCTGGTAATTCCAGCCTTTC
>OY757912.1:64771976-64796444 GCA_963585895.1 Sepioteuthis lessoniana
GTAATCTAGAATAGATCGTAACTTCTGCGGAGAATAAAAGTTCATTAGACAATTATGAAAACCATTGAATATTGATTGTATTCAAGTGTCCTGTACTTGAATGATAAAGTGACTTGGCCTTTGTTTTGACAGAGAGAGTGAGCATAGTTTAAAAGACAAGTATCTCTCTCTTCTTGCTATAGATACTTCACACTGTTTTTCCTCTCATTTGGCTGTAGAGCCAAATTGCTTCTCTCATCCACTTTTACCTTGAACAATCATGAAAATGTTTTCTTCTTGAAGATGAAATGCTCTTCTAAGATTTGAAGTTGAAGCAACTGTTGTTCCTCACATAAAAGACTTGTTTGCACCCAAATTCTAAGTTAAAAACTAAAGTAGGCATTAATATTCGCCATGACTGCTAATTTCTTAAAAAAATAAAAGCATTACTTTTTATTTAAAAATAATTACAAAATGGTTTTTCAAATGCCAATCGCTCACTTTTATACTAAGGATATGGGAGGAAAGTATCAATATATTGTTTTATACAAGAGACACTTGTTTTTGTTGTGTACTAGAGACAAAGAAACAAACTGCTCTGTTAGTAGGAGTTAGTATATGCAAACTGTATCTCCTGCAGAAAGTTGCCCAGTCACCTGGGGCTGTAGAATACACCAACTGCTTCTCTGCAGATGGGTAAGACTCCCCTCCAATAAGTGTCCTGGATATAACACTAAACAATCTGATGGTGAGGTTCCAGTAATGTTGGATCTTTGGGGAATGCAGAGCACCCCTTCATTGCCATCGCTCCCAGGTTCACTCTGGCCTGGAGTGGTAGCTCCTGATAGGGCCCTATCTATGGGTCAAATAGAACTAAACTGCGCACTTATGCTAAACTGAATTACTTGAAATAAAACCGTTTTGACTTGTAAACTGCGTATTTATACTTAACTGAATACTTGTGGTAAACTGAATTGTTTGAAATAGAACTGTTTTTGACATTGAAACTGTACTTATGCTAAACTGAATTATTTGAAATGGAACTGTTTTGACATTTAACTGTATGTAAACAAATTTAAAATTATACTTAACTGAATTGGTTGAATTAGAAATGTTTGACTAAACTGAATATTTTGAAATAGTTTGTCAAAAACATTTCTATGTACTCATGCTAAACTGAATTGTTTGAAATAGAAGTTATTATTTGTATAAAAATGGATTTGGCATTAAATAACCTTCAAAGGTTTATATGCCATAAACCCAAACAACCAACTAACATCCTGCAAAGAGAGTGAGACCTCCCACCCCATCTAAAAAGGGTTGTCCTGGATATTACATAACACTGCATCTAGTGCTGAGGCTCCAGTGACTGGAGCTCAGGGGTAATATGCACTACCCTTTTTATTGCCATTACTCATATGTTCACTTTGATATGGAGTAGTAGCACCTGTTAGTTCCTATGGATCAAACATATCTACTTAAAAGTTAATTGTATTTGATCAGACCATATGCAAGAAAAAAATATAAGTATGTGAACATACAATATATACAATTCCCTAAGTTGTAGAAATAAAATAATTTTAGACTGGTTGACATGCTGTTAAAATTAATCAAATAGATATATAACTTTACTTTTTTTATCATATTCATTTAGGGAAATTACATGTTTTAGAATTAGAGGGTTATTTTACATCTTAATTTATAGGTTATTCTTATTCATGGCGAATGTAGTACTTTCCACTTTATGGGATTTTTTTTTCTTTCCAATATTTTCTACTCTTATAAGTTGATGGATGAATATACTTCCCACAACTTGACTTCCTTCAATAAATGGCCTCCCCCAATAATTTTTTCCTCTCTCAATGTGAAATTTCACCTTTTGAAATGTGATTCTGTTCTTTATTGAACATGATATGAAGCTGATTGATGTTTGTGCTCAAACTTACAAGGATATGAATGAAAGAATTCCAACTAAGTTCATTTCTGGTTAAATTCTTTGAAGAATTGCTCATAAAATTCAACTGCCAACTGATGATACTGAAGGAAAAGGTATCCTTTAGTTTCTCCACTATATTCTCTTGGATCTCCTTAGGTGATATATCCTCAATACAAGAGGTAGCAGATGACTATACAATGTGTGCAACAATTGCTGACTCTTAAGTTTCAATTTTCCAAAATGGAAAAAATAAAGCAGTTATAAATTTAGATTTTCTGTGTAGTTTCTTAAGAAGCTGAATTGTATGTCAATTTAGTTGAAACTATATAAAATCACATCCTTGCACATCAGCCCATAAATATATCAATCACTTCTCATATAAACCATAAACCTTAGATATTAAACCAATTCCAGGGCTTCATGAATAATGTTTTTATTTTCTTGTGTAAATGTCTTATTACTTTGGACTCCTAACTTTTAAGAAATGTAATTGCAACTTACTGAATTTCTACTTGTTTGCTCTCTTTCCCTTCCTCTCTTCTTTCTCTCCTTTTCTTCTCTCTCTCTCTCTCTCTCTCTCTCTCTCTCTCTCTCTCTGAAGAAGACTCACTGCTGTATATCAAATATAAAACAGTGATTCCCTGGAGAAGAATGCAATTGGTGACATGTATTCAACTGTTTTGCTTTCTTCTGCTCTGCATCCTAGTTCCATCATCTAAAAATGCTCCATCAGAACCATTTTGAAATGGTAGAAGCTACTTACTAGTTTTGGTGCTCATAAGATTCAAGCTGTCTTGGGAATTCATCTTTGCAAATTGGTGGTTTTAGCTCTTATCATTCTTGTAGGACTTAGTTCTCTCTAAAAATAGAGCTGTTAAGTAGATATTGTCCATGGATGATAAAATCTTTTTAATAATTATTTGATTCACTTCTTGCATCCATTATAGCAACATATATCAATAACAAAGTTCTCCACTCAGCGTTTCTCATCATCTCTTGATGTTCACCATTAGAATTGGTTCCATTACAACATTTAAAGCACTCTTCAATTACACAATGTTGGTTGATGGCATCCTCTAACTGAAAGTTACTTTGAAACATTATCCCCACACAGTCAAAAGCCTTTTTAAAAAAAAACTTTTCTCTTTCTACTTTTGAGTGGTAAAGTTAAAGAGCAATCCTTTTGAGTACCCCCAACAGTCTAGAAAATATCTTTTGTTCGTTTTTTTTTGTTTTGTTTTGTTTTACCTTTTCTCATTCTTTCATATAAAATATCTTTAATCTTCATTTAGATTTTTTAAAAAGTTCTTCCTGTTTCGTTTTATGAAATAATTTTAATTGATAAAAATAATATAAAAGTAGAACAGATTTTTTTTCTTGTCAAAATAACTTTTTTCTCTTGTGTGTCATATTTCACAGCAACATCTTTTTGTCATCAAAATTTTTCACCTTTCATTGCAAAAGATGCTCAATTTGATAGTTATATTTTTATCATGTAAAAAAAAAATATTTGTACAAGGGTGAGCTGATGAAAAGTCCATAAAATGACCTATCTGGTGTTCATGACTTTTTGACCAATAAGATCCAAACATTGCTGCACCAATGGAAGAAGTATATGGACCACAAGGGTGACTGTATTGAAAAATAAACCTCATTTGGTTATATTCCATGAGAGTATCTTGGTCAGTTTATGAACTTTGCTGACCTTCATAATTCTTTCTCTTAAATTCTATCAGTGGTATTAGTTTCAATGGAACTAATCGGTACTGAAGGGTTGTGGGGGGGGGTAAGTTTAGTTTTTGTTTTCTTGAAAACTAAGGTTAGTCTTTATTTATCCTTAAGAATGCCAGAAGATTTTATTCTGAATTTCTCTCCACCTGATTATGAAATGCATCACAAAAAGATGATGATAACTTTGATTCCTTTAATTAAAAGGTCACTTTTACTTATTATATATTTACATGTGCAGAATGCTAAGATTCCCCTACCCACCCACCCCAAAAAAGAGGTGTCCTGGATATGACATTAAGCTACATCTGATGATGTGGCTATAGTTCTTGAGTGCTGCAGACTGTGGAGTATACTTTTATTATTATTACTCCTTGGTCCTCTCTTAAGAAACAACTACACAAATGTACAATAATGGTGACTCCCTAACCTCTAAGCATAAAATATACCTTGATGAGTTGATATGCTGTTAAAATCAATCAATCAATAATTCGTTTATTTAAAAATTTTGACAAATTTATAACTTTATATTGATCAAAAGATAATATATCATCTTGCTTATATACATTAAACAAACACAATGCAGTTGTTTTAGTCAATCTAATAACTTATCACTTGATTTTTTCTTCTTCTTCATTTAACTTCAATAGATACAAATATCCATTTTCAAATTATCTTTTTTAAAAAAATTGAAACTTTCCCCTTTATTTTTTGTTTAATTACCAAGAGTTTTTTTTTGTTTTGTTTTTTAATCTAAAATTTTCTTTTCTCTTTAATTTCATGTTGCCTACACACAACCTGCAGTAAATTTTTTTTCATGAAGTTTAATTTTGCAAATAAACACAACTTTTTTACCTGTTCTCCTCTTCCTCATTCAAAACTGAATTCTTGTCTGCATCTCACAGATTTTCTATCCGAATTAGAATCAGATGTTTCCTAAAATCCATTCTTTTATTGATTTCATTAGGAATCGGTAATTATTTTCAACTAAACAATAATTGATCAAGGGTTCTAATTTATATTTGGAAAGCTTTCAGGCAATTCTTCTTTTAGCAAATTACTATCCATACTTAAGGCAACACTTGTAGAATTCTATCCAAAATAGATAAACACTCCACACTGTCTCTTCACCCAAAGAGTCTTATAATCAATTTTTAGCATCTAAGAGTTTGATTTTTGTTTTGTCTTTTAAGATTCACCAATTTAACCTAAAAACACGTACATACACAACAGTGAACCCCTGAAATGTACACACATTTTCAGTGTTTATTAATAGAATATCTCTTTAGTTTTAAGTTTTATCATTCAAATTCTAAAAAAAATAAACTCCTTTTGATTTTTTGCAAGTATTTGAAGTGATGACCATTCTAATCCTTCAGATGCTGTTGAGAATACAGACCAGTAAAATTGCATACATTGCAAATCACTTGCAATTTAAAGGAATTCTTTTTAATAGCAGCTTTCGTTTCATTATTTGTTATGATTTTGCATAAAGAACTGTACCAACTTGGTGAACAGTGAAATGAGGGATTCAGTTGTATTTCTTTGCTCATTCAATCAAGATAAGCCTTCTCATTACAATGCTTAAGATTCTCTTTTTTTAAGAGCATGATTAAATGTAATATTTTCATTGGATATGTCTCAAAATCCAACACAATCCACTTAATGAACAGACTTATTGGAAAATTGATAAAAACCTTCTAGCAACTTTTCTTCTTTTGTGGAGATCATTAGACATTTTCAGTTTTTGGAAACAATCCTTGTGGATCTTTTGAACAGTTCTTTTTGTCCCTAACTTATCTGTTATATAAGCAATGATGAATTGCATGGGTGGATCTGTTTGAAACTCACTTCTAAAATGTTTGCATTTTCGCTACATTCTCATTTTTCCCATAGCATTAAGGATTAGTTTTATTTCAACCATTATTTTAACTCGGCTGCAATTAAATCTTTTGTAAGTTATATAAGCTATTAAAATGTTCATGCTCTTTTTTTTTTAGTTTTTTTAAAGGGAATGTTTGAGGAAGCTTGTACATGTATGGATGACACTTTATTGTATATCTATTAAATATAATAATTTACATTGGATAAGTTTCAAAATGGAACCATTAAGTCTCTCTTTCAAAATCTTAAGTAAGGAAGTAAAGTTGGCAACTGGTAGTCAAGAGCAACCTGAAGACTCCTTTTCATTTGCTATTATACTGAGGTGTAGGGAAGAGCGCTACTCCTTTCCTTGGATTGCTCCACTTTACTCTTGATCCATACTTTATATATGCTGAGTAAGGTGCCATCAAGTACCCTTTTTTTTTTTTGTTTTTTGAGTCTTTGATATGACTTGACCTGGAATTGAACACTGGTCTCTCCGGCCATTGGCAAACACTCTACCTATATATATATATTGAAGTATCTTGCATATCTAGCCACACTGGAGAGTTGAGATACAATGAAACATTCTGTGGATAACATATATGTGTGTGTGTGTGTGTGTGTGTGTGTGTGTGTGTGTGTGTGTGTGTGTGTGTGTGTGTGTGTGTGTGTGTGTGTGTGTGATATACTAGGCTCATTAAATAAGTTTCCAGACTTTTTTCGTATGAGCACTTTTATTGATAGTACACACATGAAACTCTAGTCCCCTTCGAAGTAATCTCCTCCGGCTGCAATACACTTGTACTATTCCAACAACTTCTGGAAGGCCCCATGGAAATCCTCTTGTGTGAGCATGTCAATGACCTTCATCACACCCTCTTTCATCTACTCAATTGTCTCATAACGACAGCCTCTGGGCTTAGGAAATAACCAAAAGTCACAGGGAGCAAGGTCTAGACTATAGGGACGGTGAGGAACTGTCTTGATGCCCATCTTGGTCAAATAGTCTGTGACAAGGATGGATTTGTGGACTGGTTCATTGTCCTGGTGGAAATGCCACTGACCCGATTTGAAGAGTGCTGTCCTCTTCCAACAGAATCTCTTCCTGAACTCCCTATAGCAATAAGATATTGAATTTTCAAGAGTCTACGACAATTTTAGATGCCTGTACAAAAAAGTCTGGAAACTTATTGAAGGTACCTCATATATTTCAATTAATACTTCTACCTATTCCATAACCATTTCTTAAACCCATCTTAAAGATTTTTGTAAAAAAGCTTTTGTAAACAGGCCAAACTTTTAACTTTTACAATACTAGTAAAAACTTGTGTGTAGTTGGTCCTATTTTTAGCCCTGACTCTGATTTATTCATATCAAAATATTTTTTCTTTACTTCTGAATATATTAACATTATGTAAAGTGTCTATCCGTAAAAGTGTTGGACTCAAGCATTCCACTTGCTAAAATGCTAGCCATAATTTTAAAAACGCAATGTCCTTGGCCAATTTTTCTCTAGGAAATATTGCTATCAGTTTTTGTTATAAGTCCTCATTATCAAAACAGTTTTGGAATCTATAGAATTTGATGATTTTACAAAAAATCAGTATGCTAAAATTCCTATATATATATGCTTGGATTTCATTATTGCCAATATCATATTTTTACCTTTTAATTTGAGAGTTCAGCTAAGTTTTATTAACATAAAATAATCAATTTCAAAAGGAAATAATTGTTAAAATGTTTTGTTTTTTGTTTTTTTTATATGTATATACTAAATCATATATTATTTTGTTTTCCTATGAAATAGAAGAACCATATTTCTTTTGGATTTCTGCCAATCCTGTTAGTCTTGTATATTTGTGTCTGCCTACTGTCATAATGGGGGGGGGCAGAAAGCTTTTATACAACGTTTATTCTCTCTCCTTTTTCTAGAAAAATCCCCCATGCCTCAAATCAACTTTATTTCTTAAATATTGATTTCAATAAAAGGACAAATCTCCATCCAAATTTTAGTGTCTGAAAATATTGTGTAAGCAGCCCTTTTGTTTTTCTGTGCACTCTGATAATAAACAAAATTTTTGTTGAATGTTTTTAATTTTATACCTCTCTTTAGTTTAGAGTATCTTAAGAGTTATTGATAAAAAAATCCTTTATCTGTCACTTTGAGAACTACACACTGGTATGAGTCAGAAGAGAAAGAATCATAGTTTTGTTTTTGTTGTAACCTCACAAAAGTTTACAGAATGAGAAATAACCAAAACACAGAATGGAAATGAAATGGAAAACTTTATAACATCAACAAAATGCAATACTCACCAGCGGTGTGAAGGTAAACCACTGCTAGTGGTGAATTACTTAGTCAGCATATTACCCTCACTTACCTAGGAAGCAGCGTCGCATCAAACGAAAAGGATATTGACACGAGGTTAACAAAAGCATGGACAGCTATCAATAGGCTATCAATTATATGGAAATCAGACCTAACCGATAAAATGAAATGCAGTTTCTTCCAGGCAGCGGTCACATCGATACTGCTATATGGGTGCACTACATGGACTCTAACAAAACGGCTGGAGAAGAAGCTAGACGACAATTACACAAGAATGCTGCGAGCAATCTTGAACAAGTCCTGGCGGCAACGCCCCACAAGACACCAACTGTACGGCCACCTACCTCCTATCACAAAAACTATTCAAGTTAGACGAACCAGACATGCAGGACACTGCTGGAGAAGCAGGGACGAACTCATAAGAGATGTACTCTTATGGACCCCCACACATGGCCGTGCAAAAGCAGGACGACCAGCACGAACATACATTCAGCAGCTATGTGAGGATACAGGATGTTGTCCTGAAGACCTGTCTAGGGCGATGAACGATAGGGAGAAGTGGCGAGAGAGGGTCAGGGATATCTGTGCTACCAGCATGACATGATGATGATGATGATATTACCCTCTCTTATAATAGTGTCCAATGCATTTATGAGGATTGAGATGTACCCATTAATGTTCATAGGTATGGTATATATAACAGTTTTGCTTTTTCTTTTAATAGAATTTACTTAATAAAGGAATTAATATATAGTGGATCACTGTCAAGCAAGCCATCATTTTGTTTTGATGCTAACCAAATTTCTTCCAGCACAATGTTGGGTTGGCTGAGGTCAGCAGTATTAGTAGAGGTTGGACTGGAGCATTGGTTGTGCCTACTGTGCAATGTCTACTTGATAACTGGACTCTGGACATCTGAGTACCACTGCTATTAGTCACCGCTTATGTATCATCTATATCTGTGCTATATTGTCATATTTGCATAGTACATGTGTGCATGTAAATATGCATATTCATAAACTGGTGGTCTTACTTCATTAAAACATCCCCAAATAATATTCTTCCCCTATCTTACATGCTCCTTCTCCTCATGAGGCCACAAGACATTCAGGTTATGATTGTCTACAGAGGCGTTTTAATGGTGTGTATGACATATCCTGCATGTGTGAAGTACTTTAGTTTCCTTTTATTTATTCATATTATTTTTATTTCGTTACTTTTTTTTTTCTTTCCTAGTTTCAACAAAAGTTGAGATACTTCATCTTTATGTTCTACTTTTACATGGTCAAGCTCTGCTATTAAATCTATTTTTGACTGTTTTATTTCTTATTTTATTTTCATTTGAGACAATTATTCTTGTCATTGGTCAATTTGTTTGGTTTACTTACTAGTTTCATCCTACTGTATTTAAAACCTTTTCTGAGATTCTTCTAACGTCAAACTCACTAATGAAATTTTGTGATGTTTGAATTCATATTATTCCTGGCACTAGATTTTGGCAATGTTCTAACTGGTGAGTCCACATAAAATTCAAGCTTCCTATAATGATTCTCAACAAAACCTTTGCCACCATTAGCTGCTGCTGTGCCAAGTTCTCCTTGTTCCGCAATCCTTTCAAGATTGTTGTTTATTGCATTGCTAGCAATATTGGATAGAATGTCCTTTATGTTGTCTGCTTCAGCCTGGGGATAGAAATAAATGTCAAGGTTTCCCTTTGAGAGCTTCAATTGGTAATCAAATGCATCAATCTTCTGCTTTAGCACTTTCATCTCAATGAGCAGTTCCTGCTTTTCACATTTGTGCTCTGTAGCTTCCTTGATGAACACATCCATTTTATTATGCTTGCTACTTACTGCATTCCATTTTCCTCACTTGTTAGCTGTGCAGTCTGACCAACACTGCATTGTTTTCCCCACCTGAGCCATTTGTGGGCAAGCAACCTTAAGTTCCCACTGGTGGGTCTCATCCCTCTCAACCCATTCATAGTCAGTCATTTGGTTAAATGATGTTGGAGTGCTGCTAGTGTTAAGAGCCATTGGTAGGGCAGGAGTGGCCCAGGTGTTAGCTTTACCCCTCCAATTCACTTTACCGAATCAGCCAGTCCTTCTCCTAGGACCCTTTGTGCACACTCTGGCTGTGAAGATGCTGGATTCCTCCCTCATGCTGCTTGCTTCTGACCTGTTGGTAGATCCTCTTTTTGGGTTCTGACACACCCATGCAATGTGCCCGACTATCCCACTATTAAAACAGGCCATCATGGCTGCCAGACAGTCCTTATGGTTTCTCAATCCGTTGGGATGTGAATACCTTCCACATCTTCTGCAGGGTTTGGCATATTGTGGGGTCAGTGAGGTCCTAACTTCCTTGGACTATTTCTTGCAGTCCAACCTCTACACATTGGCCATTGCAGTGTGGTGCATAATATTACTAAAATGGTGGGGGGGTGATTGGTCAGTCATTTCCAGGCTGACTAGCTAATTGAATTTCTGTTGCAGTGTGATGAGAGTTACAGCTTCGGCCAATATTTTGGTTTGATGGTCTATGTTGGCCAGACTTGCCACCATTTATCCAGCCACCAGTTGCTTGAGTAGTCTATATGCCAACCACAGTTTGGTTTATTGAGGCAAATGACAAAGAATTCACTGAATTTTTCTAGGTTCTGTAGCCTAGCCACGAAATACATAATTGACTCCCTCTTCTGTATCATCAAGTGGAAGTTTTGTTGGTGAACTTTGTGGAGTCCCCTTACTGCTACTAGCCTTATGTATTGTAATGATTGCTCTGCTGTCACCGAGTTCACTGTCTCGGCTCCCTGCAGGCCAAACAGTAGCCTGTTTAGTTCTAGGGTGCATGCCACTCCAAGCTCGTTTCAGATTAGAGCCGGGTTCTTTAGCAGGCGTATCTCTTTGTATCAGCCCCATGTATCCATGAATAGGGCCCAATCACCATTGGAGGAATCAAGTTCTATTGTAGGCCTTTCAGGCTTCTGCACAGAGCTGTTTTTGCTTGGTCAGTCATAAGTCCCTTCTTTATATAGCTCAATATTTTCTCTTTGTAGTTTTATCATTTGCTGTATCAACTGTAAGCATAGTGGAGCTTCCATAGTTGTTGGTGGTTGTGTAGGGTCTTCCATAGTTTTGAATCCTATTGATGACACCATGATGGTTTGGCTGAAGTCAACAGTATTAGTTAAGGTTGGACTGGAGCATTGGTTATGCGTACAGCATGATGTCTACTTGACAACTGGACTCTGGATATCTGCTATTGGTCTCCACTTATGTATCGTCTATATGAGTGCTGTATGGTCATATTTGCATAGCAAGTGTGTGCATGCAAATATGCATATTCATAAGCCTGCTGTGTTACTTCATTGAACCATCCCTGAATAATATTCTTCCACTACTATACACACAAAAGAAAAATATGCTTGATACTAGATACCGCCTGTAGATATCAATATGCCAATGTCCATATTGATATTCATGAAACAATTTTCAAGTTTTTATCTATTCATTTAATGTTTAATTAAAATGAGAATCTCCTTTTTCAGAAAAAGCAAAAATGTTTGGCTCGTTATCTTCCTTGTTTCTATAACTTATCCATTTTGTTTTTTGTTTTTTTTTTGTGTGTGGTTTGTTTCAACACCCCACACGCTTTCCTTTTGATGGCTAGCCACAGATGTTAAAGAAACAAAATCACCCACTGCTAAAATGATGCTAGAAATATTCTGAAAACATTTTCAATAAAAACTAAAATTAGTCATGAATGCCACCATATGTTATGTAAAAGTGAACATACAGTTTTTAACTTAAAAGATTCAAAGACACTCATGATGTAACAGTTATCGTTATAAAAAGTGAACTTTCAAATCCAGAATAAGGCGGTTTGCAATTCACATAGTGAAAAGGTATTAATCTAATTATTCTGTCTCCAGCTACAGATAAATAGTAGAGCAGACAGCTCTTTTACCTAGGTATGACAACCAGCCTAGGTCAAAGAAAACTGTATTCAAATTAGATGTAGATCTGGAGATGGATGGGCCAGGCTATTCCTGCCCAAGACTTACAACTTGAGTAGTGCCCCTATCCTGTAATGAGGTTACTGGATAAATCTCTTAATGATGCAGGTTGTCTTTACTTATGAAGCCTTGCTAACTTTTAAAGAAGTTTTGTTAATGTTTTTTAATCTTTCTATTTTTTTATCCTTTTGATAAAATATGCCCATCAGTAATTAACATCATTATCATTAATAATCTTTCCATTAAGAGTGATTTGGAAACTGTGGGGGGGTGTCAAAAAAGAAAAAAAACAAAAACAAGCACCATCACCACCTTTCAATTATTCTCATTAACCATTGGAAATGTCACCGAAGAATGATTAAAAACACACTAACACAAAGATCTTGAAAATGCCCAAATCACACCTTGCTTGAGCTCTTACTATTTCAATAAATTTTTATTTTTCTTAGTCCCTGTATCATTTTTAATTTGTTTCTTAAATCAGAGCCAATGAATGTGCTCATTGATGCATAAGAAATAACAATTAATCAATCAAATACATTTTTTTATTCATTATTTTAAAGCATAGCATTTTTTACTATGCTGCTGCTTTGTTGGTGTCATTGCTTTTGTTAGAGATTCTCTTGTCTCACTAAATGACAAGATTAATGAATAAAAAAAAAATGGGCTGAAAATTTCTATTTGCAATTTAACAAAGAGAATCAATTTACATAACACTTTTCATTATTATAATATAAAACCAATTCTGAAATTTATAGTTGCATTAATTCCTGTGTGAATCCTTTTTTAAATTCCTGAAATCTCATTTTCAGTTTCATTGTCAGTGACACTGGATGTAGAAATGTTTGAAACTCTTAGGAGTGATTTTAATTATCTCATTTCAACTCCATTTTAGTCCCTTTTTTTATGTTGGGCTGCAATGAGTTTTTCTAGTGAAAATACTGATCATGCAAAAATGTTGGAAATTCTGTCAAATTTTTTCTCTTATTTCTATTTAACTTAGTTTACTCAACTACTATGCCTATTTGATGGGGTTTAGAATACACTAATTCGATTCCTTCAAGAGGAGTAAGACCCTCCTTATTAAAAGAGGTGTCCTGTCTATGACACTAAACTGCATCTGATGGTGAGGTTCCAGTACCTCTTCACTGCCATTACTCTCAGGTTGACTCTTACTCAAAGAAAAGTTCTCATGGTGTAATGGTTAAAGTGCTACTCAAAGTGAGTGAGTTTAAACTTTAGTTGCACTATTACATTCACTTTCAGACTAATGCTCTTCGGAAAGGTATTGAACCCCCTTATCCACACACTGCCCAGATATTCATTAAATAGTATCATTGCTGTACTTCTACAAGGATGGCTTTGGCATTAAATAAGCCTCAAAGGCTGATATACCACCTAATAAAAGAAACTAAACCTCTCTGACTCAGAGTGGTACTGCCTGTTAGAGTTCCATCTATGGGTCAAATAGACTGAAAAAATTATTTGTATTCAAGCAGACTATGTAGAATTTTTAAAAAAGAAATAAACAAGAAACAACTATACAAAAAGTGTAGATATGAATGTACAGTGAATGTGATTCCCTAACTTCTAGGTATGAAATAACCCCAGATAGAATGACATGCTGTTAAAATCAATCATTCATTACTCAAATTAAAATTGAAATATTTTCCTCTGTAGTGATAATCTTTCTTGATCTTTCTTCATTTATTTCCCAAGGATTTAATTTAGAAATCTTTTTATTTTTCTACCATCTTCATTTTAATGCAGTGGGAATTTTTTTTTCTTTTTTTTTTAAGGGGGGGGCGGTTAATGCTTTCAATGGAAATTGTTTTTGTATTCTTCATGCAAGAGCACCTTAAATCAAAGTATTTTAAGTTTTAAGCTTGTTCTCTGTGAAGGGAAACTTTTTGTTGACTTAGGATTTTATTGCATTTTGTATGTCTGTAGAAGAGCCATCCCTTAAGCTTTCTCATCTCTTTCAATTGAATACATTTATTGAATAAGAATCAACAACAAATCATTATAAAAGTAAGGAAAAAAAACTAAAGGTCTTTGGAAAATGCTTAACTCTTAAGTGATGACTGTTACCCTGTATTTCACCTTTTGTCTTTTGAAATTGATTTTCAGCTTTTCTTTTTATTGTTATTCTTTTGGAGCCTTCAGTGAAAAAGAATTATTAATTGATTGGAATTTGATTCCTAACTGAAATGTAACTTTGAAGTCATAATCAATAATTTGAACCTGCAAATCAATGGTCTTGTGGGGGTGGCTAGGTAACTGAGAGAGGGAAAGAAAAAGGACAATTCATTTATTTTGTTCACTTGAAACAACTACCTAGAAAGTAGAAATTATTTGAAAGTCGAATAAAGAAAAGAGTCAGCTTGCATTGAAATCTGAACTCTAAATTATTATAAATGCCAATAACTTTATAGCCAAACTGAATTGGTAGGTTATGAGTTCAAATCATATTAATGTACTATTTAAAAATCCTGACCAACTGGCCCAAAATTCTTAGGAATTTAGATGGATGCAATTGGTTGCACTTCTCTTTTTCTTTTTTTTTTTTCTTTTTTTTCACATTCAACACCAAAATTGCAAATTTAATTTCTTTAAATTTCTTAATCAAATCATGACACGAGTGACACCTAAGAAAAAAATCTTCAAATAAAAAATAAATTTTAAAAAAAGGGAGACAACTTTTTTCTTTTCTGCTTCAAAAAGTGGTTTATTTATGATTTAGAAATAGTTCCAGATTTTTTTTTTTTTTTTTTTTTTAAATAGTAAATTGAAACCATATTTTACTTGACTAAAGCCCATTGGGGGTATTGTATTGCTAAAGGAGTTTTTTTGCATTAGGCATTAAATCTTGTTTAAAACAAACATCAGATAACCTTTTACTTCATATAACATGACCTTAGGTGATTTTATTACAAAATAACTTTGAGTCACAGGGATTTAATTTCAAGTTCAGGGCAAAAATAATCCAGTTAAGAGCTGAAACTGTTCATCTTTCGAATATACTTCAAACCATGAACAATAAAGTTCTAATATTAGGTGCTATGAAAGAAGAGGAGGAGTCAATTTACTTGTGTACTTTCTGTCTGTAGTTTATTTCATATTTGTCTTTTAAGAATTTGAAAAAGCATATGTTTTATGCAGTTGTCTGAATTTTTGGCAGCTTTAAAAACAAAATGAAATGTCAGAGTCAGCTTTTTTTTCCTTTTGGCATTTACAAAGAATTCATTTAATATCTTTGCTCTTCTTTCAAGCTCCAACCACCACCACCCCAAAAATGTGTGGGTGGTAGCCATTATTTGCAAAGAAGCTATTGTGAGTGAGCAGACGTTTTGTTAAAAGGCATCAAAAGATAAATTCTGTTTCACAATTAAATCTCTTTTGATATTGAACAAGAAATGTCAAGAACAAATATTATACTTATCAAGATCTATAAGTGAATAATTGGTTTAGTTTTTTGTGATTTTTTAATTTTTCAAAATGAAATCACCATTTGATTTCAGCATGATTTATTGGGAGAAATTGAGAAAGAGAATTTCAACCTTCATTTAACTTACAGATTATCTCACTGCACCCACCCCCATAACAGAAACTTAGGCCTTGTCTAACTTTTATATTTCTCTATTTCTCACTTCAAAATTTTCTAGAATGTGTCTATAAGATTTTATTAAACAGAATGATTTACAATTTTTTCAAATATTGGTCAAATTGAAATCACTTGTGTAAATCATTTAACATTCATGTAATCCCATTTGCTAGTTTCTGTCAAAAATTTGGTATAGATTTATTTTCATTAACCCTAAAGCTGATTAAAATTTTCAAATAGAAATCAATTTAGAGTTATTTCAGACCAAGAAAACTTTCATAACAATTTTTCTAATTTTTCTTTCATCTTAGTTTTATTTGCTTATTTTTAATTTCAACATTAGTTAAAGATAAATAAGACTTTTCTTTATTTTAAAACTTGAATAATATTACAATTTTATTTTGCAAACTGAAAAATGCTTCTCATAATTTGAACTATATCACTTGTATTTTATGCTAAGATGCCTGAAAGTGAGGGGTTAAATAAGAAACACAATAGCCTCCACTTTTAGGAATTAAATTTTATCAAGGAAAAAAGCTTTTCACTTTTTGCTGCCACTTGTTTCTTACAAGTTCATCATCATAAAAGCATTCCAACAACACAGATTCGTCTCACCAATTGTCCCTATCTTTCATCGCTCTTAGTAAGTCTTCTTGATGGCATCCAGTGTCACACAGAGCAATTGTATATTAGTTTTAACTGGTCAGCCAACACTGCTGTGTCCACGTATTAGAATCCATAGAACATCATTCATGAGTTTGTCCTTACTTCTCTAACGATGACCAACATGTCTAGCTTGCTTTTCTTGAATGGTTTGCATCTTTTTTTTTTAAATCTAGAATTGGTTGAAATTGGACCTCATTATTTATTTATTTTGCTTCATTGGTTAAGAAAAAATTAAAGTGCTTGAATAATTTATAAATATTGAAGCATCTGTGGTGCTTTGGCCAAATTCCTCTCCACTCTGCTAACTTGCAATTTGTACAAATTTTCATGCAAATGTGAAGCTGAAAAGAATTGTTTTTTTTAATCATTCAAAAAAGATTTTACCTTATATTTGTGATGGCAACATCATGGTTGGGTTTTTTAAGTTGATGTGTTTTTTTTTTTTTGCTCTGAGCAATAATTAGATTTCATCAAAATGACTTAAATGCTAATCAGTTATTAATCATCTCACCTTTTCTGCCTTTATCACTAAAAAAAATTCAATATTTAATTTTAATTGTCAGAATCAGTTAGAGTTGTGAAAATAGCAACAAAAGAACAGCCATGTTTGTGAATTATCTAAAGAAATCAAATATCATTTTCTCTCCACTCTACTGTTCTATGTAACTCAAAGTAAAATACCTGTCAGCCTCTTCTTAAATTTCAAATAAAAATTTTGGATAGACAGAAATCAAAGAAAATATATTTAAAAGTACTTTATGGCAAGTGTCATTCTAAAATATTAACTAAAAATTGATGGGATAGTGGTTCTCCTTTTTATCCTTCTTATTATGTCCAAATGTTTTCACATGTAACAGTTACATTTGCAGTCAAAAAATATTAGCCACTGTTTCTTCTTGTCAGTCTTCATTGTTAAATGATCATCACTGATGAGATTTCTGGTTTTGCAAAGAATTTTGGGGGGATTTTATCTTGCAATCTTCTCTATATGCAATGAATAGATATTAATTTCTTTTACTTTCTTACTTCCAGATACCATCAGACCACTTCCAAATATCACACTCCCAATATCCGTGTGAACTTTGCATATGACAAGCACATGTTAACAATGAAAGATAAATTGGGACACTTAGAAGGGGTAAGTATCAGATTTTGATTAGACAAAGAATTCCTTATGTTTTATTGTGTACAGATATCAGTACAAGATATGAGAAACTAACAGGTTTCATTCTTTTAGTGGAACACATTTATTAAACCCTATTGCATACCTGACCTTCTTCTTTATAGGGAATCTTGATTGTTAAACAATTACAGTTCTAGAAATTAAGGGGTTGTGTGTGTGTGTGTGTGTGTGTGTGTGTGTGTGTGTGTGTTCAACTTTTTTCCCCTAATCATATTAATATATATCACAAACATATAATTATATTAATGTACATCACAAAGATATAAGCTGTGGAAAATATAGACATGCAGTGTCTAATAAGTTTTTTGCCAATTGGAGGCAAAAATCCATCTGAAATTCACCATTAACTTGCGGCTGTGTATAGTGAACATGTAATGAGCAAGTTGCAGGTATCCATCTGGTGTTGTGTATTTATAGAGAAGTGTACAAATTTACTGAATGGCTAGCCTCATGTAAAACATCTACATTCATCAACAACAGAAGATAGTATTGTGTGCATTGAAGCTTTAATTTAAAATATCATTTTCAATACAAAGTTGATATGGTTAGATGTTTGAATTTTTAAATAAATTTATATATTTATTGGTCATTTCTTCACAGACTAACTATTGTTACAGATATGCAAGAATAGTTCTAGTTGTTTGATACCATTTTCTTTGAGGAGAGTACTTGTGTACTGATGGGATGTCAATATCAATGGCAATTGTTTAAAAAAAATAACATAATATTGCTGGTAATATATGTACAATGTTTTATTTGTATAGTGATAAACATTGGATTAGTAAATATTTTTACCTTACTTTTTAGAAATCCCTTGTATATGATAAAATGACTAGTTTTTCTTTTTCTGTAAAAGTTTATTGCAATGCCAAAATGGCAGACAAGGATCTGGTGTCCAAAATTACATGCCTATCTATGAATTGTCTACATGTACACACACAGAATCCATTGCCAAAATACATGGTAGGTGAGAATTGTCAGATGCTCTTACCCAATTCATTTTATTTGATTTTATGTTACCAGCCATTTTAGCATGAAAATAGATTTAATTTGTAAAATAATAAAACTGAAATTGTCTTCAATATAATACTAAAGTTCTCAAACTCTAATACAAATTCTATGTTTGTGGCAATTTAGATAAGAAGGGAAATAAACTTCAATTGTTATGTGAGTGCTAACTATTCAGTCATCAGACACATCTTTTTTTCTTTTCTTCATTTCTGTAAATGTTTCAAGCAATTCTAAAATGTTTGATGCAGATCTCATATCCAAAATTTCACTTCTAACCATGCATCAGTTTTGCTGTCTAAATGATTTACACGCACAATTTATTTTAAAGTGTATAATCTCTCTTCCCCCCCTTATGAACTGTCTCCTTTTTCAGACAAGAAATGAATTAATAGAGAAATAAAAAAATTTCCATATACAAGAAAGAAAAAAAACTGTTAGCTCTGGGGAAAATTTTCAACTTTTTACACAATTTTTTTAAGGTTAGAAATACTTTTCCCATATCTGCATTTTCAATTTATCCAACTATTGTGCATCTTCTAAAAAAATATTTGCTTTTTTCCTTTAAAAATAAAAATTTCTGTCTAAATGATTCCAGTATCACCCTCCTACCAACACATATACTTCCCACTCTCTTCCAGGTATTTTATTGATTTACCTTTTAATTGGTTTTATTTCTATTGAAAGAATTTGACTTGTTATACAGTCTCAATTTTGGACATAGTTTAATTATATCTTCTGTAGGTTTGTAAAACACGAGAGTTTTCTATTAAAAACTTTTATTTTTAGTTTTAACATTTTCATTTTAAATGAAAGTTTGTTATTACATTGGATTTGGAAATTTTTGAAGACAACAAATGAAAACATTTTTCTTTTTCCTATGTTAAAATAAAAAAAAGGCATTTTTAAAGTCATCATTTAAGATGAAGTTGTTTTGCTCCAGTTATAGTGAATCATCTCTGGAATTTCTCCTATAATTTCTTTCATAATTTGTCTAGACATATGTATAATTTTTTTATTTCAATTATCACCATGAGTTCTAAAAATATTTGTATAAAATCTTCCTGGCTGCATTTTGTTAGAAATTACTTAAGGTAACCTTATTAATTAGGGAAAATATTCTCCAAACTGATTGAAAAATATTAAAATTCGAATTTTATTAATATAGTTTGAATGAATATTTGGCATAAAAGAAATTTTTTCAAACACTCCTTCCTCACATAGTTGATTTCCTTCCTCCCCTTCTCAATTTAACAAACATGGAAGCTAGCATTTAAAAAAAAAAAAGATTTCTCTATTTTTTGCCTTTGTTAATTTTTTTTTTCTTTTTAAGGAGAGAAATAGAGAGAAAGGTAGAATAGAAAGAGGAGAAAAACTGAATTTGAATCCTCCAGAAATCAATTTGTCTGTGGTTGTATCTGAAAAATGTGCCATACAGTTAATATCAAAATAATTTATTCATGATAAATAGATAACTACTAAAATGAAAGACTAAACAACCTTTTTATATTCATAAACTAGTAAGACCAAAACACACACACACACACACACTGTTTTTGTAATAGCTTGAAATGGCTGTTTAAAACAAAAACAAAAAATTATAAACTACCTTTCTCTCCAGCTTTGGTTTTTAATATAGATTTCATGTCACTTTTTTAAAAATATAGCATCAGGCAAGGGATAAAAAAAATCTTAGAATGGGGTGGGGGGTGGGGTTACTGTAACTACTAAAGTGAATAAAAACTTTTGCAATATTTTAGTACATGCCAATTTGCAGCATGTATATCATGTGACTGGAGCAGTTCAAGCCATGAACAGTACCTGCTGTGCTTGGTAGTATCATGTTAGTTGGTTCAGTGACATGTTCTGCATTACTTCACTCCATGTATAATTTGAAAGCTGTGCAGATGAACATGCAACAGTTCTAATTTGAGAACTTATGCTTGACAGGTTCAAATTGGGTCATAACACCTTGGAAGCAGCCAAAAACATTTGTGATATGAAAGGTGAAAGTACAGTTGATCCTAGTACATTAACCGCATGGTTTGTGAAATTTCATCTGGGTTGCAAGTCATGCATGCCTAAAACCATGGATTTAAATTGCTCCAAACCATTGAGGCAAATCTGATGAGTAGCACTCAGAGAGTATCAGGCTATCCCAGCCTTTCACAGTCCAGTGGAGTTTGTCACTCTCATGACCTTGGCAAAAGCATCCAGTCCTTTTTTTTTTTTTTTTTTTCCCAAAAAAACTTCTTTTGACACACCCAATTAGTTTGCATATCTCTATGAAGATATATAAAAACTGTAAAAAAATGATGGTTTGCACAGAGATCAGTCTTCTGCCAAAAATCAGTGTAATAGCTCGGCACTCTACTTAGTATTTCCAAGTTAATTTTAACTTGCTATTCTAGAAGAAAATCACTGACCTAGAGAATATGTCACATGCTTGCTTTCATCTGATTTAAGAGTTCCAATCAAGACAGGATTCATTTCTTGATTTTATATAACTGCTTGCTTCAGTCTGACAGAAGTTACAAGCAGAGAAACAAAGAAATATACATAAAACTCTCACTATTGATTATTATTATATATGATTGTGTGTGTGGATGCAGGCATCATCATGATCATCATCATGTTGTCCTGCTAGCACACATTTCCCTGATCCTCTCACCACCCATCTCAATTATCAATCGCTCCTGGGAGGTCTTCCAGGCTACATCCTGTATCGGCACAGAGCTGTTGTATATAGGTTCTAGCTGGTCGTCCTGCCTTTGCTCATCCATGTGAATATATCATCAAGGAGTATATTGCTTATGAGTTTGTCCTTACTTCTCCAACAGTGTCCTGCATGTCTGGTTTGTCTAATTTGGATAGTTTTCGTGATGAGTGGTCGGTGGCTGTACAGCTGCTGTTTTGTGGGATGATGCTTCCCAGACTTGTTCAATGCAGCTCACAGCATTCTTGAATGTACATCAATTTGAACTGTACACTTTTTTTTTGCAATGGCTGTTATAACTTTACTTACAAATTCTAATGAATACATCTAAATTTCTCTAAATTTTTGGCTTATTCAGAAATTTCAGTATTTCTCTGAAACTGAGTCATCAATAAACTCAGTAAATAAGGTTTCTCTATTTGTATATTTCAATCCAGAGAACTCACCCTCCTCTGTCAAGGAGAGCTGCTATCCAAAATTATGAAAATCATTATGTTTGCTTAGTCTTTAACAATGCTGATAAACATTCTACTCTATCACAATATGAATTACCAATTAGACTGTTTAGCATTGTTAGCAAACTATTTGAGTTGATTGTGTTTTTCACAATCTGGACAAAGCCAAACTTTTCAGTGATGGGCAGTATGGATTTTCTCCAGGTCAACTGCTGATATGATTACAATTATTGCACATAGGCTTAGTTGAGAACTTGCTCATGTCTTTCCCTTGAATATGAGCAAGGTATTTGACAAGCTATGGCATAAAAGACTGATTCACAGACTTATTAGTTATCACATATCTGGTAATGTTTGTTCCATTATTAAATCCTTTTTTCCTGAAAGAATTAGGTGAGTTTTCATCAATGGTCAGTCCTCAAAAGTTCTTGATATCAATGGAAGAATTCTCTAAGGCTCTGTTCTTTTTTTCCCACTCTTTCTGCTCTATATCAATAATCCCTCCCCACTCCCTAGAAAGTGTTGTAAGAACTATCAACATTTATGATACTTTATGGTCAAATCCCAAATGCCTCAGTCATTTGGGCATGTCTTCTTACTTTTTCTCTAACCTAACTTTGATCATGCTTTGAGGAAGGAAATGGCTTGTGATGTACATGGAGAATCAAGTTACTATCAATTCACCATCAACATGGTACACTTGAGCCCCCCTCCCATTACAATAGTTGGAGGCCATCCTAAAGGAGTCTCTCTGACTTCATATGGTACTTGTACATAATCTGTTGCTGTGGGAGCTACTAGAATGTCACTCTTTTTATTAATCTGGAAAATTTGTAACACCTGCGCCAAAATGTAGTTCTTTTCATACACTTGAGCAACACATTATCAGTCATTGATAGGAAACAGAATCAAATATGAAATCTGGTCAACAAAGAATTCTTTTCAACTCTCTCTCATCAGTCTAATGTAACTATCACTTTTCTATTATTTTCATAGAAGCTGTTTAGATGAGCTCAGTGCTCTACCACCAGTCTTGGAGTTTCCAATCAAAACTGCCAAATCTTGAAAACCTCATTTGTGCTTTCTTGATATCCCTTGTTTTTATTAACACACGTTCCTCACAAACAGCTTCTTCTCAAAAATATTTTTCAAGAGTATATGACCTTGAGCTCTTAAGTTCAAGGTTAATAATAAGTATTATTCTTTGAAGAATCACTCACTCCTGGTTTGCAATATATTCATATTCTCATTAACAAATCCTCATAACTCTTTACTAATTGGTGGTCAAACTGTCCTTGAAAAAAAAAAGGAAATTAAAACTGGTTCACTTGAATTTGTTCATCTTTCTATTCAGAACTTAGTTGGTGACCCAGTAAGAAACATTTTCATAGCTGCTCCCTATGGGAAGAGTCCCCATTGTATAATGGCTAAAGTGTTGGACTCCAGCCTCAAAATAAGTGCGGTCAAATAAACTCCTTTATTCCCTCAGCCATGGATTAAATTGTATCACTGCTGTTCTTCAACAAGTATGGCTTTGGCATTAAATAACCTATTATAATTTATTAAATGCCATTCAATAAAAAGAAACCAAACCAAACTGATCCCTATTAGAGAAGCAAGAATTGAGGTGTATTTCAATATTTATTTTACATGATTTTCTAATTCAAGAGAAATGCAAAAAAGGAGTTACTTCTCTTTCAGTTCACCAAACAATTAATAGCTTTGTAATGTTTATAAAAAGATATAACCTTTCCTTAGAATATTCGTTGGACTTGAGTCCAAGGCCACAATCATGGTACACATGAAAGAAGAATTCACAAACAATGGCTTGGAAGATAAGCACTTTTTCATCACTCTACAGCAGATGTTTCTATTTCTTTAGACTTGTTTCATTTCTATTTTTCTCGATGCCAACCAATTTATTTTTTTATCCAACTTTGCTATGAAAAAATACACCACAGATGTTTGTTTTTTTTATTTTTTTTTTTTGCTTAAGCTTGTATTGACTTCTTATTTTGATTGACCGATTATAAAGATGATGAGACCAACTGCTTTTATCAAGCACCTGCCTTTTATTGATTTTTTTCCTTCTCTTTAAATAGCTTATCTTTTGAAATAATAGTTTGAACTGGATGAAGATTATAGAATCTAATGGTTTCAATTAAAAAAGAATCTATAGAAGGATACAAAAACAAAGAGAAAGAAACAAAATGGCACCAAGTGTTTTCTTATTTGCCCTGACCAAATCCATATTTGTCAAGGATTTGTTTCTTTTTGTGAATACCACATCAACATTCTCCATCTTAAAAAGTTACTCTTCCTCCTCCTCCTTACCTCACAGTTTGAGATCTTCTTGACTTTAGCTAATAAATTTCACTTATATTCAACCTTCTAATTCGTATCTCTTCTATTTCTGATTTGTTTATTGATCTTGTATTGATAAGAGATTATTTTCTCCTTCTCTTATTGATTTTCTTTGATCAGTTGATTGAGAGACTATCTTTACAGCTTTCCACACCCTCTAGTCTCTTAAAAAAAAGACAATTTTGTCTCCTGATTGATTGGGACTCATGATGGCTTACAAAAGAAGTGTTGGCTATTAATGTTGTTAGATTAATAAATGGCTGATAGTTATTGCTTTCTGTACAAACCTCATTACTTTTTTGCACCACCACCACCACCACCACCAATTTCTTATATTTCCACTGTTAAAAGTCAATCTTTAAAGTGCACTACTATGTTAAAAGTCTCAAGTTTGCCTTTTTTTTTTTTTAATAAAAGCTATTTTCATTTGTATTTTTACCTTAACACATTTTTAAAATTTTGAGGAATTCAGTAAAAAGTTAGGAGGGGGGGAAAAGTGATTACATAATGTCTGTCTAGGACCAAAAGTATGTCACAATTCCCTTCATTATTCTATATTCTCAATAGTTAAAAAATAAATATTTTGTCTTAATCATCATCTTATTAACTAATGATG
>OY757912.1:64799144-64806644 GCA_963585895.1 Sepioteuthis lessoniana
TGTTTCTTAGCAGCAGCAGCAGCAACAATCCTTTTTTTTTTTTCTTTTTTCCTGGACAGAAATTGAGGTCTTGGCCTAAATAATTTTACAAATACCTTTTTCTCCTCTTCATCCTCAGCAACTACTTTTCACCTTGGGCTTGTTGGATAATTATTGCTGTCAGATTTGTTCCCCAAATATAGGCTTGAAAAGAAGTGTAACAAAATTTCATGTTTCTTTCAATAAACTAATATGTGCACATGTACATGACCAAATTAGGCTCATTTTTCAATATAGTCCCACTTGTGATCAACACACTTCTTCCATCGGTCTTGCACTGCTTGGATTCAGTTGGTTAAAACAAGTTTTCGACATCAGATATCTCATAGTATAACCTTATCAGCTTATTTTTGTATATGATTTGGTTTCAGAAATCATTTGTGTTTGCTAAATTGTGTGTGTGTGTGTGTGTGTGTGTGTGTGTATATATATATATATATATATATATATATATATATATATATATATATATATATATATATATATAATCTCTACTAAAACCTAATCTAATCAAGTCTACCTCAAAAGAAGGTTCAACAGTTATTAGTTTGTTTGCTTGCTTACTTTAAATTAAAATCAAATATTTCTTGCACTTTGGATACCCTGTATCTGAGCTCTGAAAATTCACAGCAAAATAAAATTCATTATGTATGCCAAGGTGCAGATATTTTTCTTTAAAGCTGTCTCATCATTCCATTAAAAGAAAGCCTATGAATGGTTACTGCATTAAAGATTTTCTGACATATTGGGCTTTACAGTCTATAGTAAAATAACACTCCACTTGGAAATATGATTTCAGATGTTGGAAAATATTAAACAGTAATATTGAAAATAAACTTATGAAATGGATTTAGTTTCATTTCATTCAGAAACGATGTAAAGTCCCAAGTCAATAAAGATTATATAATCCAGTTTGTATTAAATCCAGAAAGGGTAAACTTTCAAATAAATAAATCCAATGTTGACTTACATGAATTAGGTTTCTTACAATAACTAGAAGATTTATTTTTCCTAGAATGCAACATCAATGGTTATTATTTCAGACTGGAGGTTGTTTATGTCTTATACTAAGACAATAATCTAACATCAAACAAGTAAGATTTGCACACTCACACACTCATCATTTTTTTGTTTGTCTGCTATCAGCATTTCCTTAGAGCAATGTTCACATGTGTCAATCAAGTTACTTGAAGGGAAATTTAGTTTTGATTTATTTTTATTGAATATTTTTATATTTGACCTAATTTCAGTTGTCTAAAATAAAAAAATTTAAAATGTGTGTGGCTAAATTTTTCTTGTTTTATTCCTGCAGAATTTGATGCGACAAGTGCAAAGAGAACCCATGCTGAATGATGCTATGCCCGATCATAGCGGAGTGGGTGGTGGGCATTATACACAAAATGATGATGAAGATTTTTATGCTGGATCTGGAAGTGGCAGTGGATTCTTTACTCCTAGAAATAATAACAGTAAGTTATTTTCATTCTTCGTTCACTCTGTTTCTTTTTCTTTGGTTAGGTTTTGTACTAAATGAAATGAGAGAACAGACAATCTAAATTCAACCAGTCTTCTTCCATGGGAGATGAGCTTGCCCAGTTGGTTGGGGGCTGTAGAGTACACTGACTGCTTCTGTGCAGAGGGGTAAGACCCCCTCTCCAATGAGTGTCCTGGATATGACACTAAACAACCTGATGGTGAGGTTCCAGTAATGCTGGAGCTTTGGGAAATGCGGAGCACCCCTTCATTGCCATTGCTCTCAGGTCCACTCTGGCTTGGAGTGGTAGTACCTGATTTAACTGTATGTAAACAAAAAGCTATACTTATACTAAACTGAATTGTTTGAAATAGAACTGTTTATATGTATAAAAATGGATTTGGTATTGATAACCTACAATGGTTGATGTGCCATAAAACCAAACCAAACCAAGCCATGGGAGAAGACCTAGCTCACTTTGAAAATCAACTTTCAGAATTATTTCTTTAACATGAGCAATTTAACTCGTAGCAATTGGATGGAAAATGCACAGCTACTTCAGCCTTTCAACAAGCACTCTAACCTTGCAAAAGAGGGAGGGGCAGTAATAATGGTTCATCATCATGGTGTGCAGATTGTACAGATTCCTTTGCCTCTCTCACACTCTCTCTTATCTTCCATCGGTAAGTCCTCTTGACAGCATCCAGTCCACACAAAGCTAGTGAATGTAAGTTTATGTTGCTCAGCTAACACTGGTATTAGAGAACATCACTTATGAGTTCATCCTTACTTCTCCAGCTGAAAGTTTCTTATCTACTTCAAGCTTTTGATTTCTCTTTTTCTTTACTCTTCCTAAATTACTTCTTTCTTTTTTTTTTTCTTTTCCATATCTACCTTAAATCGGTGTATCTATTACTCCGGCTAAAAATAATTTCAGTAATTCTCTCATTTCTTTCCATATAATGTCTTGGAGACTGTTGTAATTTGGTTTCTAAGTTTCCAGAAGCTGAAAGTACCAGTTCCACCATTGTGTAAGGGGAAAGTAAAGTATCAGTTTTACCATTATTATTTGTAAATAAAAAAGGTGGTAGAACTCAAGAGAGTTGATATCTGACTGGAGTCTTGTGTTGAACTTATTAGTAACATTTCTCAGTAATTGTGATAGATATATAACAAGCACTAACTGAGTAAATAATTTATAATTTGCCTCAGATTTTGCCTCTTTTTTTTTTTTTTTTTTTAAATTATTGGGAATAAACTGGATGTTTCACCATTTTTTAAACAAACTGATTGAGCACAAATCAAAGAACAAACTGATAGAGTAATGGAGATGAGATTTATTGAAAGGTAAAAGTGCAACCATTTAGTCTCGAACATGAACCAAAATATCAAGAGGAGCCCTAGATTACATGTTCCAAGTATCTGCCATTCAGTTCAAGGCACTGTTGAATGCAGCATGCAAGGCTGTTGATAACGCATGCCATTCCTCCAGGGTGATCTTTTCAGTGATGGCTACCTTCAATACTGCAATGGTGTGAGGTTTGCCGTTATAGATATTGTCATTAAGGAACTCCCAAAGGAAGAAATCTGGTGGGCTTTGGGTCAGGTGAGTAAGGTGCCCATTCCACTTCAGCTTTGTAACTGATTAGACACTTCCCAAATTTTTCAGGGAACCCCATGCCATGGTAACATTAGCAGTGTGAGGAAGAGTATCATCCTGCTGGAACCACTGTTCCCCCTCATCAAGTTCCTCACACCTCCCTATTGATAAGATTTAAGATCCTTAATCCAAATGTGCTGAACAGAAGATACTGAGATTCCAAGCTCTTTGCTCCTCCTTCACGAAGACCTAGATGGCCTCTAGCTGACTGACTCTTGAACCCTAAAGACATTCTTGGGTGTTTGGAATGTTATTGAAAGCTCATATGGTGAGGAACCCATGCTCTATAATATTCACTAGTGTCATGAGCTTCAAAATTCTTCAACTTCCAAATCTGACTCCTGTTTTGAAATATGTTGAAATTGAACTACCTTCTGTATCTTACTTGAACAATCTTGAAAGATTTAGTTTCATGATATCTTTACACAAAAGATCTTCTGCTCCATCATCCAAAGCATGATTTCATTATATTCTTGGTTAAATATATCAAAATGTGAACTATTTTCCAACAATAATCGGAAAAGAGAAAGAGAATAAAGTAAACAAGGGAGGATCTGAGATGCTGCTGCTTTGTTCCAACAAATGTATAATAGATTTCCATCCATAGAAATAAAACCATCATTAGATAGGTGCAACTGATTGAGTAGAGATGAAAAGAGATCTTGATTAAAATTTTAATTGGAAAAAAATGTCTTTCTCTATTTCCAAAAAATTAATTCTTAAAAAATGATAGGGAACTGCTTTAAACCATTTTTTTTAATTTACTTATGGGCATCAATATCTTCATTATCATATGTCGATGGAAAAACACATCTATTTATCAACATAATCTCCTTCATTTATCACATAGATTGAACATTGTACAATGAAGATTTTTTTTATCAAAATTGAGTTAATGATTATGTCCCCCTCATATGAATAACAACTCAATTGAATTGGGGTGAAGAAGGAATCAGAATTTTATTTTGTCATTTCTTAATAGTTGTTGCTGCAGCTATCAATCTTTGTAAACTTGATCAGAAGCTTTTTGATGTCCATGATTGATGTAATAATTTTCTTTTTCTCCCAGTTTGTTTCATGTTTTAAATGTTGCTTGTTTTGTTGTTCTATTTCAGAAAAATTCCTCAATCCAGGTTCTACTGATGGCTTTATTTTTGAGACCCCTTCTCCATCAAACAATAATGTACCCAAATATAGTGGTGGAGACCATGGTTCAAGTGTGACTCTTCGGGCTAGCTGGTCAGTGAGTCTGCTGACCATCTTCACTGCTTATTGTATTGTGGCTGTTCACCTGTGGAGCTGAAGAGGAACAGAATGGTCAGCGGCAGCAGTCGACAGCAAGTGACCACACACAATTGAACGACTTTTAGTTGACCACCATTCAACCATCAACAACACCAGTGCTGACCACTATAACTACTTCTATGATTACTATTATTACTACTACGACTATTATTAATACAACCAACTACTACAAATACTTCTACAAACAAAAGCAAAAAGATTTTTTTATCCTGTTTTTTTTTCCCACCCCAGCTCCCCAAGAACTGACCGTGACAGGGAAGGGCAGTATTGAATGAATGAGTTAAAGATTTGAACTGGTTTTTAAAAAAAAAAAAAAAAAAAAAGACTGAAATCAAACATGTCCATCTTCATCTCTCTGAAATGTAAACCTCATTTTGTTGCCCACCATAAAGACTGAATGGAATTTCTAGGCAATGAGGCCCACAGTGAAAATTTTAAGACCTTTGACCCTGTACTCAGAATAGTCAAAATAATGTCATAGCTTGATAAAATAGTGATGGAAAGTAAATATCCATTTGGCTAGAAAATTTGTGCTCAGATATTTTTTTTAATAAAAAAAGATAAGAAAATTACTGAGAAGAGAATATACAAGACCTGCCCCCATATTTTTTTCTTTCCTCCTCTTCCCCACTATGATGATTCATTGTTTGTGGGTAGTAGCTAACCCCACAGCATTCTTTTTCTCTTTAGTTAAAAAAGAAAAGAAAAAATTCATTTATTTTAGCACATTTTTATTTTTAAATTTATATATTCCTTACTTCATTGAGATATTCTAAATTTAAGGAAGATACATATTAAAAAAAGAAAAGTAGCCACTTTTTTCCTAATTTATTTTGATTTCATTGTTTTATTTTTCATTTTTTTTTTTTAAATATTTGCCAATCAAAAAAAATCATTATCATAATTTCTTTAGTTTTAAATACCGGTGCTCCAACGTGATTGGCTCTCTTCAACATTTGCTGCGATTTTTCATCAAGCAATTCTACCAAATTTGACAATTCAAGAGGAAAAAAAAAAAAGTTATTTTACCCATTTCTTATTTTTCTATTGCAAAATCTTTTTTTTTTCTCTCTAGTTGAACATTTAATGAAAAATATCACGGCCAGAGCCTGGGAAAGAAAAAAACAAAAACAGAAAGGAATATTTTTTAAGGAAAAAATACAAAATTTCTCATTTTCTTCAAATTAAATGGAGGTTTAAAAAAAATATTTTCCACCAACAATGTCTCTAAATTTTCTTCCAGATATTCACAATGTCTTCAGCTTATTCTCATGCAAGTGGATTTCCTACTATTCTCTGCATGTTTTTGCTAATATCTAAGCTATGGCATCACTTTGACTTTTGTACTGCTTTTTTTCTTTCTTTTTTTTTTATGACAGCATTTTTAAGAATTAATGCAATAAGGAGAAAAACTCTTTTTTTAAATGTTTTTCATATATACCCTATGTCATATATATATATATATATATATATATATATATATATATATATATATATATATATATATATATTTCTTCCCCCTCCCCCAATTTTCTTTAAAATTTGTTGGGTGTCAGTTGCAATTCTGCAGGTCCTCGTCCCAGGTGACTCTTTCTGGAGAATGAACCCAAGAATGTCAAACACTCTTTTGTGTCTTTTGTATTTGTGATAGAATATGGAATGGCAACTCAGAAATGGTTTTGCTAATTTGGAGTGCTGGACACTAAGGTGCTCTTCGAAAGAATGGAGTGGATTTCCATTGCTGATGGTCAGATATCACGCGCACACACACACACACACACACACACACATATATATATATATATATATATATATACATGTGTACACACATACACAGAACAGATTACCCACCTCCTTACTCCTTTTTATATGTATATACATATGTAACATGCACACACATACACACACACACACGCACCCGTGTCTATCTGTATGTATGTATATGTGTGGAAATCCTACATCTGTTACTGTCAAGCTTGAAGACTAACTTTATTCATCCTCATAACACCAGTAATTGAACAATACATTAGTGACATGCCAAAAAGCCCATTGGAAACTAATAGGGTTTGAACCAACTTTTCAGGCATGTCTGGTGTATTCTGTTCACACTTTGATATCAACCCTTCATGACAGTTCACGTGTTTGTGTATGTGTGTGTGTGTTTGTGTGTGTGTGTGAGTGAGAGGAAGGGAGAGTGTGTCTTTGTGCGTGGCGCATGTGTAGGCATGTTATAATCTTTATTACCTGCAAATCACGATCAAGTCTTTTATGAATTCTTTGAAAAACACAAAACAAAAAAAAAAAACAAAAAATTTTAAAAAATTAAAAAAAGCAAAGCTAAAAACATTTTTCTAAATTTCAAAACATTTTAAAAAAATCCTTAAACAAAAGAAAATTTTTAACTTTTAAATTAAAACTTCAGAACAATGAACTAATGTTGTTTGCATTGTGAAAAAGGAAAACAAAAAAAAAAGACACCAAACCCCCAAAATGTTCTGAGTTTAATTGCTGTGCTGCATTGATTGTTAAAACGCTGCGTTGAAATAAAGTGTCGATTTTAAAAATTTTGGAAAAAAAAGTTTTTTTAAGTCAAAAATTCCCAACAAAAATGGGGGTGGCAGCGGTGATGGTGGTGGATGAGAAGCCCAAATTTATAGATTTCTTAGCATTCAAATTTCAAAAAACAAAAAGTCACTCCCCTCCACCCCAACTCTAAATGCTTGAAGATGATGATCAGTATCTGTGGTGAGGCTGCCCCTTCTCTCTCCTCTTCCTTTTCTTACCCCTCCTCCCCATCATTTCCATCATCATCACTGATGATATGCTACCTGAAAATGCAGTTTTTCTTTCATCTTTGGCCAATTTCTTCAACTCTCAGAACTGCAATGTAAAAACAAAACTCAATAGAAATTGTGATGACAAATTGTTTGACAAGTGGGAAATTTCTTGTTCGGACATATTTTTCCCCCCCTTTTTGTAACCATTGAATTTAAACTTGAGACATTGTCTTGACTAGCAAATC